>JANAVB010040218.1:33606221-33668721 GCA_029216955.1 Iris pallida | reverse complement strand
CTTGGACTTATTTCCTTTTCATCTATCATATATTTTCCTTCTGTGCTATCTACCTTAGTTTCATCCTGTGATTGGGACTGTATTGATATATCACCTCCATTCGGAGTGTATATACTGTACAGGTACCTTTATATTGTTAGTCGTAGTATTTACAGACGTTATATACAGCGTTCTACCGTCGATACTGCGGCGTAGGCTGGACGTACCCACGTGCTCGTGTCCCTCATAAGGGTACGGGTCGTGACACGTTTTTGTGGTAGCCCATGCAGGTCTGTCTCGCAATTAGTACGATCTCGTAATGGTGCTCGACTTAGAGTACTAATTACGAGCCTGCAATTAGGACGTAGGACCTAGGATATGATAGGAGTTTCTCAATCACACCTAGGAAAAATTTCTGATCTTTTGATTATCATGATTACTCTCCTTGTATTAAATTAACTGTCCTTCTTTGATAATATCTTTTCATGTGCCATATTGATCTCTTTGCTTCAATTCGTCTCCAGGATGACGAATACGCACCCGCAGGCCATTGGATCGAGTAGCTTGCACGAGAGATTTGACCAGGCTGAGGAGGAGGTTCACGAGACTGTCCCCAGTGATTCTACTATCCCGGAGGTCGTGGCAGTTGCACAGGGAGGTCTACCACCTCCACCCCAGAGGGTTTCGGTCGTTGTTCCAGAGATACTGCCACTACTACCTCCGATACCGACGGATACACATCATATGTTCCTTCTCATTCAGCAGATGATGGAGACACAGCGAGCCCAGGCAGAGGCATCGCAGCGCCAGATGGAGGCATCACACCGTCAGATTGAGATGCTGAGGCAGAGCATGGAGAACTCGCATCAGCTTGCACTGGCAGCCGTAGAGAGGGTGGCACCGGGTACGGTGTAGGGCCCTACCGGCCAGCAGCCGTACCAGCAGCAGTCCAGGCCAGGGACAGTATTAGACTTTAGGAAGATGAGCTCCAGGGACTTCACGGGCACGGAGGACATCCTTTATGCAGACGATTGGCTAGAGGATGTGCAGCGGAGTATGGAGCTGGCAGAGCTTCCTAGAGGACTTTGGATTTCAGCCGCAGCCAGCCGATTCTTCGACATCGTGCTGACATGGTACCGCACGGATCCTCGTGCGTCGGTGAGAGGGCTGACATGGGAGAACTTCTGGAGGCTCTTCAAGGAGAAGTTCTTCCCGGACGTGGCTCTTACAGCATTGGAGGGCCAGTTCGTGGGTCTAGTGCAGGGGAACTCGTCGGTGGACGAGTATGCAGCAGAGTTCTTCCGCCTTAGCAGGTTCGCTCCCGATATGATCCAGGATGAGGGGCAGAAGGCTCGTAAGTTTCGTAAGGGACTTATTCATGCAGTGCGCACCCGCACCTCGGGTCGCCGTGATGTGACGTTCGATCATTGTGGCGATTTAAATCTTAATTTGATTTTATGGATTTATTTAAATAGTTAAATTAATATATATATATTTGAAATTTGATTGATTTTAAACTAAAGGATGGAATTTAATTAGATTTAAATTAATTTAGATTTGGATTGAAATTTATTGAATTTGATTTAAAATAAATAGAGAAATTATCTAAAGGGATTTGCAACTATCATAATCCTTATCTAAATAGTAGCTTCCACCTCCTATATAAGGAGAGGCTCATTATTCTCTATTTCATTAATTTTCTCCACCTACAAATGTGTTTGTGCATCGTGTCCGTGCACATCAAGCCATATCCATTCACTTCTTCTATTTTTCATCCAAATTGATTAATGTTCTCATTAAAGAAATTCTCTTTTCCCTTCCATCTATTTTTTTTATCACAAATTCTTACTATCCTTTTACCGATCAACCAAGTCCGTCTATCCTAGTAGTCCTTAAATTTCGAGTACGAAAATTTTCAAAGGTGGGTAGATTTGTAACTCATCTTCCCGAAATTATTATTTTTTAAATTATATCTATATATTTTAATTTCGTGTTTAAAAGTAATTTTCGTAGAAATTTTGTAAAAGATATTTTGTGATTACTTTGTTACCAAAAACTAGTTTTAAATTAATGGTTTGAAATAATGTTTCTAAAAAAAATGTTCTCGAATTTTTATTTGAAATATAAAATATGTTTTTATTATTTTTGGTCTTCTAAAAATTGGTTTTAAAAAAAAATGAGCGATAAAAGGGTTTTTTTTGTCTATTTATTTTTAAATAACGATTTGAATTTATAAAAGTAAGTTTTATAATATTTAATGACATCGAGTATTATTTTGATATGTTAATCAGTTATTTGATTATATTTGAATTTATTTAAATTATCTTGATGGTTATCAACTATACTTTAAATTATGTTGATAATTTAAATATTTTTTAAAATACTTACGATGACTAATTGGAGCATTACGATTTGTCTAATCTTGATTTAAAATGTTATTTGATTAAATGATTTATTTATTATTTGATTTAAATTATTTTGATAAATATTAGATAATATTTTAAAGTTATTATGTTGAGTTTGATTTGGATTTGGATTCATATGATTTGAATTATTTGATAATATAGAATAATACTTAAAGTTATTATGGTGATCATTTAAAGGATTGCAATCAAATTGATTTATTTTTTTAAATAATTTATTTGATTTAAATTTATGGGAAGATTTATCCATTAGAAATTTTTATCCTATTGGAATCATATCTAGCATTAATTAGATCGTTTTTTATTTAAATCAAATCCTATCTAATTTAGGAGATAAATTTGAAATAAATACCTATATAAACCCAATACATCCCCCTTCTATCAGCCATAATTCGAAATTATTTTTAGTCCAATAGAAACTCTAAAATTCGTCATTAGAATTTAGCCCCGCTTTTTAGCAGCAAGTGCAACTTGGAACGACGATATCTCCTAGCTCCGAACTCCGTTTCGTCTCCAGTTTCTTTTAAAAGAAGCGTATCGAGGTAAGGTTTCCAAAAACATATTTTAATAGACAAAATTTGTTCTGTAGATTTCTACAAAACTGTTTGAGTGTCTAGTGTCCCAAAAATAAACGTGTTTCAGTATTTTTGTGATTTCGGGAGATTCCGGAAACGAAAATGCGATCCGTTTAGTTTTTTGAAATGCTAATACGAAAACCTATACCATATCCTAACTTCAGAATTTATTAAATAAATGTAATAGGTGCAGTATTAATTATAATTAGATACTAGACTACTTTCAGTATCTGAAGTTGTTCATGTACCTTCCTCTTTGTGCGCTGTTGTTGATTCATCGCCAGGACATCATCTTACCTCAATCGGACATCAGGCAAGACACCTTGCCTTTACTGTTTAATTTCTTGCTCAATATCATGCATGTTTTATTTCTTGTTCTTTCAAAACCATATGTAGCTGTAAATTATTATACTTTAGTTTTCTTTATGCACTTGGCCTAGAGTTAAGGGACCACCTTTGTTTGTGCCGCATTCATTAACTCGACACATGTGTGCCACGATGTCATGTGTATCATATAGATTTGGACTTGCGTACCGACCGTACATCGGTGCGTACAGGGCGAGCGTTAGGATATAACTGCTAATATAGTTGTCTAGAAGACTTAGCGGTTATTAGAAATATCGTGGTGTGGATTAAGCACGAGTAGTGCATGGGGAGGGTGAAGACAGTTATTAGGCACAGGGGCTTTCACATATTTACTTTTCTCTAGCTGCCATTTGTGACTCAGCCGAGAGCTAGTATGTCGTGCACTTATTTACTTTTTTCTAGATGCCACTAGTGCCTCGGTTGAAACACAAATGTGCCATGCATTTACTTTCCTCTAGCTGCCGATAGTGACTCACCCAAGAGCTAGTGGCCGTGCATTTATTTTTTTCTAGATGCCCCTTAGCTCTCACTCGAGTGCTAATGGGCCGTGTATTTACTTTTCTCTAGACGCCACTAGTGCCTTGGTTGAAACGCTAACGCGCCGTGTTTCTAGTCTCGAGAGCCCTTGTGTGGAACGTTGTCTTCAAAGTGCATTTTCACATAGAATAGTTAAGGACCTTTATTTGTTTAGTCATATATACTTTTATGTTGAGCTTCTATTATTTAGTTATTGGCATGATATTATGTGACTTGTTACGTCCCTCTGAGGACCTGGTTATCTCGCCAGGTGTGTGCTCTTGTCTTACGCAGGTGTTCTAGCTCTAGCCGTGATCATCGCTATATCTTCGAGGATGATTGCAATTGGATCGTCTTCGCTTCGCTCGCCAAACTTATTTCATTTTCCATGTATTTCGTCCTTTGCTTGTTGGTAGTAGATTTGTCTCCGCCCAACATATTGTACAAATACATTTCCATAGATGATTATATGAATTCTTTATTTTCCTTTATTTGTGGATGAGATTAGTTGTTATGATTTCTACTGCATATTACAGCTTATGTATACATACAAGGCCATGTACTTCGTATGTATACAGCTGGCATGTCTACGTTACTAGTCCTACGTATTTTGGAACTGGGGCGTTACAGGGTATGGCCGGAGTTAGGGTTCAGGCGAAGGGGAAATGGGTTCTCGTCGGGAAAGGGGTCGGGGTGGTCGGGTTTTTGCCTAGGGTTAGGGTTACGACTAGGGGGGTTATTTATAGGGAAAAAAGGAGGTCGGTTGTCGTCGTGGCTGGCCGGAAATGGTAGGGAAGTCGGTGGTCGTCGGGGGGCAGCTGGCCAGTCGTCGGGGGTGGGTGAAGTGGGTTTTTTCGGTTAGGTCCCTAGAATTTAGGAATTTACAGATAGGTCCCTCCCCTAAACAAATGCAAAAATGAATTTGCAGAACATACTTAAAACAATTCACAAATTTACAAACTGCTATAATAACAATTTGACAAATTGCATAATAATATTAAAACAATTCTAAATATTACAAAACGATATTAAAACAATTCAATTTATTACAAAATAATATATTTTGATTTAAAAACTATTTAAAAATTCTAGAAAAAATTCTAAAAATTATAATAAATTATTTTAAAGCTAAATATGTCATTAGCAACTAATTAACACTAATTAAATCAATTTTGAAAAACATGGACTGACAGTCGGTCCCTCCGCAGAATAGACAAGCGCCTAACCTCCTCCTGCATACGTCTCTGCTGTGCCCCGTCTTTCCGCAAAAAGCACACTGCTGGGTCTGCCTCTGGCCCTGACCCTGATGCTGTTGGGCACGTGCTGGTGCCTGATGCTGCTGCTGAAATGGCCTCTGCTGATGCTGAATATGGGAGCTCTTGGCCGGTCCCGTACTGGGACTCGCCCCCATGGTATCACCGCTCCTCTTCGGCTTGAGGTCGAAGTCCTCCTCTGTAATCTGTGCGTCCATCAATCCAATGTAGCCTGCTCCGATATTCTTGAAAAAATTCAAGTCATACGACATTTGTTATAACACTTGATTCCGATAACCCGGAAAACCACTCATGTGTTATCCTGACTATATCACATCAATATATGATCCTGATACTAATGGGACGGATAAATCTAAGCACCGCCCATTAAGTATAAACCTGATCCCGGGTAAATGGGATTATTGTTGAGACAATAGAAGTTGTGTGATCCAGAAGTATTTCTCTAAATGTTGCGTTTTGCATTAGGAGTTATTAGAGGCTCTTTACATTTCTGTAATACAACCGTAGTCTTGGAATGTGCAGAAATATAAATTTTAATTTTAGTAGATTTCAAATTTTAGCGAAGCTTATCCTTAATTATGTTTCTTTATTCCGATTTAATCTCAATAAATTTTATTAACTTATTTTACTTATTCCGTTCCTTGACCGGGGACTTGCTCGTCGTATTGACGACCTAGTTTTTGTTCACTAGGTTTAGTTGAAGACCATGAAGGAGTGCAACTTTATAATGAGAAGGAGCTTTATGAATAAGAAAAGGAAAATGGAAGACGTTGGAATGAGTAGTTGTCGTTTGTTGTCTATGTATAGCTATGAACTTTTTTTTGGATGTAAAAAAAGAATGTATATATGTGATCGAACATGCGAGTTTTGTGTAAATAAATGTAATTTTTTTTAGATTATCTCTTGATGTCTATACTTTATCCTAGAATTTACAGGCGACAATCGCAGGTATGACACGACATGTGTTATACGGGTGCGTAGCCTGGAGATGTATCACAGTGCTCCGAAAAGTCTATTTGGAACCGGGGCGTGACAGACTGTAGCTAAATACAATTTTGTACCTATGACTTTCTGGGCTAGCTAACTTATAAAGCTAGACCCCCATGATCATTTTGATGAAGCGTCAGGGACGCCTTACTGCTTTATCTTATATGTTCATTAATTGATGTTTTCTTGCTTGAATGATTGAGACATAGATGTTCTGTATGACCATAGGAGACTTGAATGTAACCTATACCCCCTTGTCTCTCGACAACCACGATCACCGTATGACGTTGGTATACCTCATATGGAGTAGCTGGCCTAGTCCGTCTCCGTATTTCGGTACTGGGGCGTGACAAGGTTTTATTGGTGGCCCATGCAGGTCTGACTTTTCAGACTTGTGGGGTATAACTATTATAGGAGTCTCAATCAAAACTTGTTCCCTTTGAATCTCTTGCCTGGATTTCTCTTGCCTCACCTTGATTTATAACCTGAATTGCATCCTCGAATCCTCCTCGTCCGGATAATTAATATCATGTACCTTTTTATATAGGGGTGCTTCTTTCTCAGTAGCTGGTGAGGCCAACATGGAAGAACAACCGGCAGAGCATGGCTCGATGGGGCAGCAACCGGAGGGAGTATATTCTCCTAACCAGATCCGAGTAGAAGTAATATCAGAGCCAGTGGAACCGCAGGTGTCACGACCCGCACCCAGTGTGAGGGCACGAGAAGTAACGAACGCCCAGCCTACGCCGCAGTGTCGGCGGTAGAACGCTGTCCTGAGTTACCATATCTAACACAATCTAACCAAGCTATGAATAGAGAGTAAATAATACGTAACTCAATCACAATACTAAGATGGAACAGGAGAATAATCTCAAGAAAGTCACTATAAAGGTATAGGTGTAAACCACCAGAAATATCTCAAGTACAACTCATAAAAGTCTCAAATAGAAAATACAAGTAAAGTACTAAGTCTCAGCTAGACTATGGGCAAGTCCTCAGCGACTGTGGGATCCTCCTGTGGGTCCACGTCGCCAGTGTCATCTAAGCCAACGCCATAATAAGTAGGACAATACTCCTCATCATCACCTGTAAAATTTTCAACATGCCCAGTCAGGACGGAACGAGCACATATCTCTCACAACAGTTCATATCAGAAATGGACATATAAAGCAAGCTATAGAAAACTATACATGAATCGCTGTAAAGAGAAATCAACAGGAAAGAAGATATAACTGAGATGTAAATATGATAAATAAGGAATATAACCTTCTACGTGAAATAGAGCATGAATTGGTTATGTAAACAGCTTGGGTCGCACATGGATACAACTACGGAAAGAACATGGATAACAACTACTGGGGATAATGATCACATAACCAATTACACTCTCCCTGCCCCCAACCAATACACAAGGATCAAAGCATGTTATGTTATTGCACATGGATAACAACTACTGTATACATGGAGCTCATATGGTCATGAGTGTACATGAATAACATATGAGTGCACATGGATAAAAGTGAATACATGGAGTACATGATGAACATGATAAAGTACATGAAACATGACATACTCGATGTATCCGAGGGGATAACATCGCATGAAAAGATCCATAGGGTACCGATCCGTGTGAACGTCGTGTCAGCATCAAGTACACTAGTCTATAACAAGAGTACATGTCCAAAGAAGCATGAAAAGATCAGAGAATGTACTCGCCTGGCAATCCGAACTGCTGATGATGAAAAGTGACTGGACTGGAGTAATACGATCCTATTTAAAACAACCAATGTCATAATGCAGTCTAAAATATCATAAGAAAAGTCTTCAATGCAAATTCTACATGATTTCGGTCAATCTAAGTCAAAGTCAACCTTGGTCAACTTTGGTCAATCCAAACTAGTCAAACTAGGTCAAAGTTTGGTCAACTAGTCTACAAGTCAATTCTTAGGTCAATACTAGCCTTAGAGTTGATTTTGGTAGTTGGTTGGTATCTTAAGTTTTCAAGAAGTCAAATCTTAACATCCAATGTACAATCACAATACCTCATCTCATAATACCCTATCTAGTATCTATACCTTAGACTAGTATATATATATACAACATATCAACATCCTCTAAGATACCTCTTTATGGTATAACATTCATACCCCTCTCACAAAATCAGTCTTCTATTCTTTGCCCAACACAAATCCTTAACTAATTACTACCAACTAACTTTGGTATACCCAACTCTCTACCAACAAATAATCTGAATTTGTAATCCTGAAATCAATCCTAGCACAATCCAATTATTAGTATAGGCATGATACCCTACCAATACCCACAAAGACTGGGACTGTTTGAAACTATAATGAACTAAAAACTGAAACCAGAGAACAACAAGAAAACTGGGATGAATCACAATACTGCACAGTAAAGAGAAAACTGGAATAAACCTGGTAACTTGATACTCAACAACCCAAAAGTCAAACACAAAAGATTACAACCTATCCTATTATGAAATCTAATAGGTAATCACACCTGGGAGGTTAATTAGGAACTGAGGATTAGTATAATACATAAATAAACACATGTCAATCGAAAGGAAAAGAATCCAGAAACTGAGAACAGTTTCTCAGGAATTTGATACTCAAACATTCAACCCTACTCACAACCAAGAACATCGAAAAACCTATTAATATTCAAACCTGAAGGTTGGTAACGTGTCCTGGGCCTAATCATGATGTGTTAGTGCAATCGTGTCCAACAAAATAGGACACGAAGTGTCCTGGACATGAAAAACCCAAAACTGAACTAATTCTCGTGCACGCGTGTCACACAGTCTAGGTCTCGACACAGAGCAAGGTAGGACACGTGGTTGCTCGTACACGTAGCCCAACTATAGGGCTACACATCCACGTGCCTGCACAGGATCCTTGCCACGTGTCCGAGTCGCACGAAGTGCGTATCGGACGCGCGTTCTTCACGCGCGCGCGACAGGCCGCGAGCGATGCCGTCTCGATTTCTCTCTCTACGCTCCAGGAAATCCCACGAAACTTTACGAGTGTGCTGTCAGTCGTGGAGCCTAGATACAGACCAAAAATCTCGGGTTGAATCGCTGTGTCCAAGGAGAAAGGACACAGCAGCAGCAGGACACGCGCGCGGTCCTCGTGCTGCGCGTGCGTGTCTTGTTTCGGACACGAAAACGTGTCGATTCAACCAAAAACCTAGGGCTTAGGAATCCTGACCTATAGGGCTACTAATTCGTGAAATTAGATTACAAAATAAACATGTTCGAAATCTAATAGGAATTTCATCGAACACCTATAACCCTAATCCGATACGTGTCCGATACCCTATCAAACGGACACGAAACTTAACCAAACTTCATGGGTAGTTCTAGGGTACCTAGATGCATGCTAATATGAAGAAAAATCAGAAGAAACTATGGTGTTTGGGTGTTTACCTATTGAGAGTTGAAGTATCAAAGAAACTGACTCCTCGATCGATGAGACGACCAGTTTCCACCGAGCAAACGCCTCCAACTTTTTGCTAACAATGCTCCAGCAAATTCTCCTCCTTCCCACGATCACAACGCACTTCGTTTGGGGTGAAACGGAGGTCGGATGAAAAAGTTAGGGTTTTGGAGAGCTGGAAACTAGGGTTTTGTGAAGGGGGTGTCTATTCCAATGCAATGCTTATATAGGGGATGGGGGCTTCCTGTTTTGGCCGGCCATAGGAGTCCTAATAGGGTCAAGGATGGTTCATGGGTCCCACTCCTCTATTTAAGTTGAGTTTAGGCTCAATTAACCAAAGGCTACAAAGGCCAATTAATTAATTAGCCTAAAAATAGCCAAATGGCTTCTAAATTAAACCAAAACCTAAAATAAAATCTAATTAGCTAGATACTCATCATAGGTCATGGTTAGTCTCTAATGTGGATTTCTAAAGTTAGACCAAAGGCTAAATCAATCACAAGCCAATAATATCTAGAAAATCACAAAAATGACTAAAATGGCTAAAATGACTAAAATACCCTTATTTCAAAAAGTGGGTGTTACAAGTCTACCCTCCTTAAAATAATTTCGTCCTCGAAATTAAAATGATCCTACTCTTCCTAGGTCAAAACCCCAACAATCATGGTCTCAAGAAAACTTATCTAAATCATGCAGTTGAAAAGAAATCATACAGGGTTACGGCATGCAATCAGTCTGGAGTCTCGTCTAGCTACTAAAGTCATACTAGATCAAAAGTAGTCATAAGGTATCAAATATACAAATATTATGGTAGGGTACAGTAATCATCAAGATAGGATAAGGTATGGGTTAAGAACTCACCTCTACTAGGTCTGGTAGCTGGAACTCTCTCTCCTGGAGGTAGGCCTCGTCTAGGGGCAAGTGTAGTAGGACAGTCTCGTATCTTGTGTGCATCTGACCCACAAAATAGGCACAATCCTAGTCTCTTCCTACATTCCTTCCATTCGTGCCCAAGCTTCTTACAGAAGGCACAGGTAGGCACTCGCTCAGCTGGTCTCTGCTGAGCAGGAATCTGAACTGGATAGGCTGGTCTAGGCTGAAAGCCTGGGTACTCCTGAGGCTCTGGGTATAAATTGCTCCTTGCTCTCTTGGGACTAGGCTCCTCCCTCGAATGCATGTAATCCCACAACAGTTGGATACTGAGACTCTGCTCTCTCATAAGCTCAGCCTGAAGTCTCTGTACCTCCCGCAAATCCTGAAGAAATCTGTGAATATGAGCTTCAACAGGAATGGCATGGGGTACCACTCCAGGGGGCAAAGGAAGGCCCTCAGTCTCCGGCTGAACTGCAGTCCCCTCCTGAAGGACAGGAGATGGAGGGAAATTCTCCGGTGAGGCTGCTAACACCTCCTGAGCAATAGAAGGGGAAGGTACAATCTCGGTCTCATCCGGAATTACAGCTGTGCACTGGAGACAAACTCTGGTCATGGGTGCCATTATGGAAAGATAAGGATAAATAATAAATCATTGGGCTGTAAGGCAGTATATCATCCTATATAAATACTGGTGATTATAAAAACAACTGAAATTAACCATAAAGCATTAATATTCTAAAGATGATCAAAATTGAAAGTTTGAAGCACGACTGTCAATAACACTGAAATCCAAGCACACTATATATATATATCTACAAGAAATTTTAGTCTCAATATGATCTAAGTTGATCCAATCCAGAATAAATAGAGGTTTGGGCAAGATGGAGAACGAGGTCATTGAAGTCTAGGCACGAGTATCCAAGATTTAAAATCCCTGTCACAATTGAATTAATTCAATTGCATAAGGTTCCAAACATTGGACGATAAGGGAATGACCAAGTCGACTGGTCACGATCGTGGGTTTAGAATTCAACACTATTGAAATCCTAAAGGATACTGTGAGGATATAGAATTAAGCCACTATCCTCCTCTTGATAAGGAAGCTAAACGTGGCACTCTGTGTTGACCTATTAAGTACAGTGCCTTGCCTTTCTGAATTATGTGAAAGGCAAAAACAAAAGAGTTCAAAGACGATACTATTGAGTACAATACGTGGTTCATAGACGACGAAAATAGTTCAAGGAGAATTGCCAAACTGTCGTGGATGAGACAGATGTTCTAGAGTCTCATCCACGTAGAGTAATATATGAAAGCGAACCAAGTGCACTAGGTTGATCAGACCATTATACACCGGTTCTGATTAGACAATATGTTAGTGGGTCGCGACCCAATAAAATATGTCATGATCAAGCTCAAAAAGAGATAAGCTTGCCAAACTAAGGCTAAATTAGCAACATAAGTAGTCAAGTATAAGTAAGGGAGGTAATGATGAAGAAGAAAAATTAGTCCAAGATCCTTAACTAAGCTGGTCAAGCAATCAAGATAAGGTACAACGTCAAGCATTTAAAGAACAAGAAGAACTCCATCACATGTCGGGTTGAAAGAATTGAGTCATGGTTGAATCTCGAATTTAAGTCAGAAAGTATTTTAGTATCATGGTAAAGGTTCAAGAGGTGACAACTAATACAAAATAAAGGAAGTCAAGTTGAAGCATGAAATAAATTTAATTAAGAATCCAGTGAAATAATCTAGGAACACAGTACTAAAGGCGAATACTGCTAAGAACGATCAATTACAACGGTTAGAAAATTACAATAAAAGATCTAGATTTGAGGGAAGGTTGAGTAAGTCAATATTGAGATACAGTCCCATAGTTTGGCAGACGACTAACAACACTGGAGTATATACTACTATCATAGTCATGAGTGATATGGCAATTCGTGTCGAACACTTCTATCTCATTAAGGTTACCTTGGTGGCCTACCTTTACATTCCTTTTTAAAAAGAAATTCCAGAAATAACTACCTCAATTTGTATTCACTCTAAGCCTTCCAATCTAACCACGACTAACATTTAAATCCTTTTCATAAATCTCATAATAACTTTTATCTCGTTACTACTGACCTTTCCAAATTTAAGGTTTCAATCCAACTTTAAACTCCAGAGTTGATAAATCATGAATCCATAAAATTCTATATCACTTCCTAAATTTAAAAACTCCCTATTTGTCTCAAATAATCCTCAAGATAGACACTCAGCTTATCACGGCAATCTAGCAGTTACAGCTCAGTATTTTAACACGCTTATCAACCATAATTTCTCCTTCTAAGTCATTGAAACATAATCACTACTTCTTAAAGCAAAATCCAAATAGATTTTTAAATCTTCAATCGATTGACACGATTCCAAATTTGAGATTTTTGTTTTTCTTCCAAAATAATTGTTTCCATATCTTCCCGATCTTCTAAACCAAAAATTTTAATATCATTACTTCCACTTAAATTGAAATCCATAAACATATACATCGCAACTTGTACGACTCAATTTAATAGTTCATACTGCCACTTTTTTTTTTTCAAACCAATCTATATACGTTCAAGAATGTACAATCATAATCCAATAATTCATGAATCACATCAATTCCTGAAATCAATTTATATAGATTCTAACTAATTTTCTCCAGTATCAAGATATAATTTTATAATCCTCTGGTGATTACTACTTAGAATCATCAAGATAAATTTTCTTGATAATATCCCAACTTACAAATTACTAATCATTAAAGCATCCATTTAAAAATGCCCTTATATCTTAATCAAAATCTCCGTGTATCCCAATTCCTTAATGTAATCCTCCTAGCCATGCGTTTGACCAATGAGTATATAGCAGTGTAGCCATCTTCCTAACCATTATTAAACACAAGAAAGTAAGGATATTGGTGAAAAGAGTTCAAACAAGATGTAAGAATCGAGGGAGGAAGGCGGACTAAAGTTAGGGAAAAGGAATTTAAATCGAAGCTCAAAATGAGATTCTCAAGGGTCGTCCCGGAAATCTCTCAGGAATTCCTAATAGTGATTGAGTACTTTAACTTATTCCTATATCCTACTGCAGGTTGTAATGATACTCTAGTTCGAGTACCACTACGAATCACACTAGTTGTGATTGCGGACCTGCATGGGCCACCACTAAAAACGTGTCACGACCCGTACCCAGTGTGAGGGCACGAGAAGTAACGAACGCCCAGCCTACGCCGCAGTGTCGGCGGTAGAACGCTGTCCTGAGTTACCATATCTAACACAATCTAACCAAGCTATGAATAGAGAGTAAATAATACGTAACTCAATCACAATACTAAGATGGAACAGGAGAATAATCTCAAGAAAGTCACTATAAAGGTATAGGTGTAAACCACCAGAAATATCTCAAGTACAACTCATAAAAGTCTCAAATAGAAAATACAAGTAAAGTACTAAGTCTCAGCTAGACTATGGGCAAGTCCTCAGCGACTGTGGGATCCTCCTGTGGGTCCACGTCGCCAGTGTCATCTAAGCCAACGCCATAATAAGTAGGACAATACTCCTCATCATCACCTGTAAAATTTTCAACATGCCCAGTCAGGACGGAACGAGCACATATCTCTCACAACAGTTCATATCAGAAATGGACATATAAAGCAAGCTATAGAAAACTATACATGAATCGCTGTAAAGAGAAATCAACAGGAAAGAAGATATAACTGAGATGTAAATATGATAAATAAGGAATATAACCTTCTACGTGAAATAGAGCATGAATTGGTTATGTAAACAGCTTGGGTCGCACATGGATACAACTACGGAAAGAACATGGATAACAACTACTGGGGATAATGATCACATAACCAACTACACTCTCCCTGCCCCCAACCAATACACAAGGATCAAAGCATGTTATGTTATTGCACATGGATAACAACTACTGTATACATGGAGCTCATATGGTCATGAGTGTACATGAATAACATATGAGTGCACATGGATAAAAGTGAATACATGGAGTACATGATGAACATGATAAAGTACATGAAACATGACATACTCGATGTATCCGAGGGGATAACATCGCATGAAAAGATCCATAGGGTACCGATCCGTGTGAACGTCGTGTCAGCATCAAGTACACTAGTCTATAACAAGAGTACATGTCCAAAGAAGCATGAAAAGATCAGAGAATGTACTCGCCTGGCAATCCGAACTGCTGATGATGAAAAGTGACTGGACTGGAGTAATACGATCCTATTTAAAACAACCAATGTTATAATGCAGTCTAAAATATCATAAGAAAAGTCTTCAATGCAAATTCTACATGATTTCGGTCAATCTAAGTCAAAGTCAACCTTGGTCAACTTTGGTCAATCCAAACTAGTCAAACTAGGTCAAAGTTTGGTCAACTAGTCTACAAGTCAATTCTTAGGTCAATACTAGCCTTAGAGTTGATTTTGGTAGTTGGTTGGTATCTTAAGTTTTCAAGAAGTCAAATCTTAACATCCAATGTACAATCACAATACCTCATCTCATAATACCCTATCTAGTATCTATACCTTAGACTAGTATATATATATACAACATATCAACATCCTCTAAGATACCTCTTTATGGTATAACATTCATACCCCTCTCACAAAATCAGTCTTCTATTCTTTGCCCAACACAAATCCTTAACTAATTTCTACCAACTAACTTTGGTATACCCAACTCTCTACCAACAAATAATCTGAATTTGTAATCCTGAAATCAATCCTAGCACAATCCAATTATTAGTATAGGCATGATACCCTACCAATACCCACAAAGACTGGGACTGTTTGAAACTATAATGAACTAAAAACTGAAACCAGAGAACAACAAGAAAACTGGGATGAATCACAATACTGCACAGTAAAGAGAAAACTGGAATAAACCTGGTAACTTGATACTCAACAACCCAAAAGTCAAACACAAAAGATTACAACCTATCCTATTATGAAATCTAATAGGTAATCACACCTGGGGGGTTAATTAGGAACTGAGGATTAGTATAATACATAAATAAACACATGTCAATCGAAAGGAAAAGAATCCAGAAACTGAGAACAGTTTCTCAGGAATTTGATACTCAAACATTCAACCCTACTCACAACCAAGAACATCGAAAAACCTATTAATATTCAAACCTGAAGGTTGGTAACGTGTCCTGGGCCTAATCATGATGTGTTAGTGCAATCGTGTCCAACAAAATAGGACACGAAGTGTCCTGGACATGAAAAACCCAAAACTGAACTAATTTTCGTGCACGCGTGTCACACAGTCTAGGTCTCGACACAGAGCAAGGTAGGACACGTGGTTGCTCGTACACGTAGCCCAACTATAGGGCTACACATCCACGTGCCTGCACAGGATCCTTGCCACGTGTCCGAGTCGCACGAAGTGCGTATCGGACGCGCGTTCTTCACGCGCACGCGACAGGCCGCGAGCGATGCCGTCTCGATTTCTCTCTCTACGCTCCACGAAATCCCATGAAACTTTACGAGTGTGCTGTCAGTCGTGGAGCCTAGATACAGACCAAAAATCTCGGGTTGAATCGCTGTGCCCAAGGAGAAAGGACACAGCAGCAGCAGGACACGCGCGCGGTCCTCGTGCTGCGCGTGCGTGTCTTGTTTCGGACACGAAAACGTGTCGATTCAACCAAGAACCTAGGGCTTAGGAATCCTGACCTATAGGGCTACTAATTCGTGAAATTAGATTACAAAATAAACATGTTCGAAATCTAATAGGAATTTCATCGAACACCTATAACCCTAATCCGATACGTGTCCGATACCCTATCAAACGGACACGAAACTTAACCAAACTTCATGGGTAGTTCTAGGGTACCTAGATGCATGCTAATATGAAGAAAAATCAGAAGAAACTATGGTGTTTGGGTGTTTACCTATTGAGAGTTGAAGTATCAAAGAAACTGACTCCTCGATCGATGAGACGACCAGTTTCCACCGAGCAAACGCCTCCAACTTCTTGCTAACAATGCTCCAGCAAATTCTCCTCCTTCCCACGATCACAACGCACTTCGTTTGGGGTGAAACGGAGGTCGGATGAAAAAGTTAGGGTTTTGGAGAGCTGGAAACTAGGGTTTTGTGAAGGGGGTGTCTATTCCAATACAATGCTTATATAGGGGATGGGGGCTTCCTGTTTTGACCAGCCATAGGAGTCCTAATAGGGTCAAGGATGGTTCATGGGTCCCACTCCTCTATTTAAGTTGAGTTTAGGCTCAATTAACCAAAGGCTACAAAGGCCAATTAATTAATTAGCCTAAAAATAGCCAAATGGCTTCTAAATTAAACCAAAACCTAAAATAAAATCTAATTAGCTAGATACTCATCATAGGTCATGGTTAGTCTCTAATGTGGATTTCTAAAGTTAGACCAAAGGCTAAATCAATCACAAGCCAATAATATCTAGAAAATCACAAAAATGACTAAAATGGCTAAAATGACTAAAATACCCTTATTTCAAAAAGTGGGTGTTACAGCAGGTTCTAGAAACTCCCGCACCCCCAGCAATGCCAGCGGTGACTGCAGTACCTGATGCTGCAGCACTCCTGGAGGTCATCCGGGGATTCTTGGCTACTCAGCAGCGTCAGGTGGCAGCCCATCAGCAACAGCAGACTCGACAGCAGGAACAGAATGTGTTACTGAATCAGGGGTTACAATTGGCCCTTGAGAGAAGTGTCCGGAATGATTCGGGGGCATCGGGGAGGTTTTGTCGACTTAGCCCGAGATATTTTGACGGCACGGAGGACGCCATCACAGCAGATGCATGGCTTCAGGATACTGAGGCCATATTGACTGTAGTAAATGTTCCATTAGAAGAGAAGGTCGACCAGGTCAAACTGATACTTCAGGATCTCGCCCGCGATTGGTGGGCATCAGAAGAGGTTGGACTAAGGCGTCCTGTTCCCTGGGATTATTTCCGTACCAGATTCAAGGCCAAGTATTTTGGCGTAGTAGCACGATATGAGCTACAGCAGAGGTTTATCAGTCTCAAGCAGGCTGGGAAGACGGTGGATGGATATGCAGTGGAATTCTGCAGACTGAGTCGGTTTGCACCGACGATGGTAGTTACGGAGCCCGAGAAGGTGATGAGGTTCCAGCAGGGACTTCATTTGGAGATTCTACAGCTAGTAGAGGGACACGACTATCAGA
Organism: Iris pallida; assembly: GCA_029216955.1. Lineage (NCBI taxonomy): Eukaryota > Viridiplantae > Streptophyta > Magnoliopsida > Asparagales > Iridaceae > Iris > Iris pallida. The sequence continues at coordinate 33,651,054 of JANAVB010040218.1, read as the reverse complement.
CTTTTGATGCCGTTTTAACGGTATCCCGGAGGCATAAACTCATCCAACAGAGGTTGGTGACTAGACATGGGGGCCAGAAGAGGTCTCATTCCCAGAGCAGAGGCGGAGGAGCAGTACAGAGAACATCAACGCCAGCGCCCGGTATCCGTATTCATGAGTCAGGAGCACTATAGAGGACGACCGTATCTGAGATAACAGCACCAGTTCGGCATCAGCAGCCAATGAACCAGCAGCAGCGCCAGGGGACGTCCATTGGATGTACTTACTGTGGTAAGGAAGGGCACACTAGGGATGTGTGTCATTCAGCTAATGAATTATGCATGAGGTGTGGCAGTCCAGACCATAGGATTGCCAATTGTCCTATGATGCAGAGGCCAGAAGGGCCAGTTCAGCAGATTCCGACATTGCCAGCTCCAGGGACAGCACCGAACAGAGGACCTGCATTGGCCGTCAGGCCGCTAGCCCAGCATTTACCAACGCAGGCTCAGATGTTTCGCCAGGCACAGAACGAGGAAGGCTCGCAGAGGCCGCAGCGACAGCATGGTCGAGGAAGGCAGCAGGAGGGAGCTCAGCAAGGCCAGGGCCAGGCCTTCACCTTATCCCTGGAGGATGCGCTAGCTTAGGGCGACGTGGTTACAGGTATTATTTCTGTTACCTCTTTTCCTGCAGTAGCATTATTTGATTCGGGGGCTACCTACTCTTTTATATCTGTACAATTTGCGACATGTATTGGATTGGAGTTCGATGCATTGCCAGAGAGGATGAATATACTCACTGGTAATGGGCTCGTAGGAGTTAGCAGAGTGTGCTTAGCGTGTCCAGTCGTAGTGAGTGGGCGATTATTGCCCGCATCTTTATATTGAGTTCCCCATGGGCAACTTTGACGTTGTTCTGGGCATGGACTGGTTAAGGGACAGTCATGCGACGATAGATTGTCGGGAAGGTAGGGTAGTATTTAAGATACCCGGCGTTGAGGAGTTTGTCTTTGTCCGATCACTGGAGGATCGACCCAAGGGCATTGTTACAGAGGCATTGGCAGAGCGGGAGCAGATTCCAAAGATGGTCAGAGAGTTTGCTGATGTATTTCCAGATGAGCTTCCATATTTACCACCCGTAAGAGATGTGGAGTTTTGCATTGAGCTGAATCCTGGGACGGAGCCTAAAGTCGGCAGGGTTTACAAGATGTCGCAGTCAGAGTTGGACAAGTTGTACCAGCATGAAGAAGAATTGAAGGCGAAGCAGTTTATCCGAGACAGTAAGTCGTCCTGGGCAGCACCGGTAATTTTGGTACCCAAGAAGGATGGATCGACGCGGATGTGCATTGATTACCGACAGTTGAATGTTGTAACCGTGAAGAACAAGTATCCGTTACCACGGATTGATGACTTGTTTGATCAATTGAGTAAGGCTAGCATCTTCTCTAAGATTGATCTTCGATCTGGATATTACCAAGTGAGGGTCCGGGAGCAGGATATACCCAAGACAGCATTTAGATCACGGTATAGGCATTATGAGTTTCGGGTAATGCCATTTGGACTGACTAATGCCCCAGCAGTATTCATGGATTTAATGAATCGTATCTTTCTACCATATTTGGATAAGTTTATAGTAGTGTTTATAGATGATATCCTCGTCTATTCCAGTAGTGAGGAGGAACATGAGAAACATCTTCGGACAGTTTTACTGACCTTGAAGGAACATCAACTTTATGCAAAGCTTAATAAATGTGAGTTTTGGTTGGACCATATTTCGTTCCTGGGACACATTATTTCTGGAGCAGGAGTGTCAGTAGATCCGAAGAAGGTAGAGACAGTAGAGAATTGGCCAGTTCCGAAGACGATAGCAGAAGTGCGTAGTTTCTTGGGATTGGCAGGTTACTACCGGAGGTTCGTGGCAGACTTCGCCATGATTTTGGCACCCTTGACGCGTTTGACGCATAAGGATGTAGAGTTTGTTTGGTCTGCAGAGTGTCAGACATCGTTTGAAGAGTTGAAGAAGAGATTAATCTCAGCCCCGATCTTAACACTTCCAGTAGGATCGGGAGGGTTTACAGTATATTGTGACGTATCCGGGAAGGGACTTGGATGTGTATTGATGCAGCATGGTAAGGTGATAGCATATGCATCTCGACAGCTTCGAGATCATGAGAAGAATTATTCGACTCACGACCTGGAATTAACAGCAGCAGTGTTTTTACTTAAGTTATGGAGGCACTATTTATATGGGGATCGAGTGGAGATTTACACTGATCATAAGAGTTTAAAGTATGTGTTTACCCAGAGGGACCTGAACATGAGGCAGAGGAGATGGTTGGAACTATTGAAAGACTTTGATATAAATCTTCAGTATCATCCAGGCAAGGCGAATGTGGTAGCAGATGCCTTGAGCATGAGAGGTGGAGCATTCATTCTAACCACGCAGAGACATTTTAGAAGATCTTCAGAAAATGGGAATTGAAGTGATCTTGCCGCAAGATACGGAAGTTATGGCCAGTTTGCAGATTCAGTCCACTTTAGCAGAGAGGATCAGAGAAGCTCAGGCGGAGGATCCGCGAATCCAGAAGCTTCGATCGGAGTGTGATTCAGGTCTCAGAAAGGAGTTAGTAATCCATGAGGATGGTACACTTAGGTTCGGAAACCGTCTTTGTGTACCAGAAGGAGACCTTCGACAAGAAGTTATGTCAGAAGCTCATAGTTTCCCTTATTCCATTCATCTCGGAGGCACCAAGATGTACCAGGATATGAAGCAGCACTTTTGGTGGAGTGGCATGGAGAGGGAGATAGCGAGGTTTGTATCCAGGTGTTTGGTATGTCAGCAAGTGAAGGCAGAACAGCAGAGACCAGCAGGATTGTTACAGCCGCTTCCTATTCCGGAGTGAAAGTGGGAGCACATCACGATGGACTTTGTGACCGGTTTACCTAGATCTCCGACCGGCCGAAATGCAGTTTGGGTAATCGTGGATCGGCTCACGAAGGTTGCGTATTTTCTACCCTTCGGAGTAGGGCAATCTACTGAGCAGCTGGCAGAAATATATATGAAGCACATTGTGAGGCAGCATGGTGTTCCAGTCAGCATAGTATCTGATACAGACACCCGGTTCACCTCTCACTTTTGGCAGAGTTTGTACCAGAGTTTGGGTACCAAGTTGAGGTTCAGCACCGCCTATCATCCGCAGACGGATGGACAATCAGAAAGAACTATTCAGACCTTGGAAGATATGTTACGGGCTTGTACTTTGGACTTCGACGAAACTTGGGAAGATCACCTTCATTTAGTAGAGTTCTCTTACAATAATAGTTATCAGGCAAGTATACAGATGGCACCTTTCGAAGCATTATATAGAAGGAAGTGCCGGTCCCCTCTGGCATGGGACGATATGGGAGAACAAAAATTGTTGGGACCAGAGATGATCACACGGACCGTAGAAACAGTCAAGTTGATCAGAGAACGACTTCGAGTCGCACAAGACAGACACCGCCACTGGACAGATCAGCATCGAAGGCCTCTAGAGTTTGGTGTCGGTGACCAAGTGTTTCAACGAATTTTGCCGACTCGGGGTGTCATTAGATTTGGAACCCGAGGAAAGCTTAGTCCAAGATTCGTTGGTCCTTTTGAGATTCTCGCTCGGGTAGGCGATGTTGCTTATCGGTTTGCCCTTCCACCCTCGCTATCTGGCATACATGATGTGTTTCATGTATCTCAGTTACGTGGGTACGTCCCGGATCCGAGTCATGTCCTCGACCATTTGGAGTTAGTCGTTGGTGCCGACCTAACTTACGAGGAACAATCCGTGTCTATTTTGGACCGGCGAGAGAAGGTGCTCAAGAACCGGACTATTAGCCTTGTCCGTCTCGCTTGGGACCATCACTCTGCGGGAGAGTCAACCTGGAAGCGCAAGGACGAGATTAGATCTCGGTATCCGTACTTGTTCGACTCAGGAGATATGTTTATCCTCATACCTTGATAATCTGATTACATGTTTGTTTTGCACCATTTTGAAATGTATGATTGCGTAGATTGTAAATGCACCATTACTTGCCTGGATACCTCTATCTTTGTCTTGGCTGAAATTTTGATGACGAAATTTTTCTAAGGAGAATAGAGATGTCACTCTCCGATCCCGATATATGTATTCTTCAAGAATTCTGTATACGGTATCTGTATTTAGCATGTATATAATTCTGTATATTATTTATTAATGGTTGCATGTAGCTTTTAAGCTTACCATTAGTGGAATGGATAGAGATTAGGGATTAGGGTTTTTATTAACCAACCCCTATTTATAATCTCTTCCTCACTCTCTCCTCATTCACTCCTCCATTTATTTTCCTCAACCACCACCACCCATAGGCAAGTACAACTTGCTCAAAAAGAGGAGATTTTGTGCATTTTGCATTCTTGATTTTTTCTTGATATTATTTGTATATATTATTCTTCTCTTCATTCTCTACAAGTTTAGTTCTTGAAGATTCTGATTTTTATGGCTAGATTTGTGTAGATCTAAGTTCCTAAAATCTAGGATTTCATGGATTTTCATGGTTTTGATCTATCAAACTTGGCTATTTTCGAAAACCAATGGTCCTATGTTGTAGGAAAATTGATTCTACACAATTTTGACCTTTGAAAAGTTAGATTTCGATTTGTTTGGAGGAAGTTATGGCCGAAACAATATTTGGGTTTCTCCGAGGTTCGCCTACGCTGGCTCTGGCAGGAAGATGAACAGTTCGCAGCCGCATGGCATTTTCAGCCGCATAAAGCTTGTAGCCACATGTGCATTTCTTAGCCGCATGAGCAAGACAGTTGCATGAGCATGAGCAGCCGCATAGGCCAGTGCAGTCGCATGTGTATCCTTTAGCCGCATAAGCCCGGTTCCTCTCCGAGCCGCATCGGGCCGCTCTTTCCTTTAGCCGCATAAGAACTCCCTCACTCTCAGCCGCATACTGTCACTCTCCGTTCCCAGAATGCGTATTTTTATACATGTACAACTCATGAGTATTTATTTAATATTTATCATGTATTATCCTGTATTTAAATTCCTTTAATTTCATGTTAATCAATTAATCTGCTCTTTAAATTTTTATGTTAATTTATTTCCTGCAATTATATTTCTGCAATTTTATTTCTGTACTTTATTTCCTGCTTTTATTCTCTGCTTTAGCTAGGCTTTGGGTTCGGGTTGGCTTTGGTTGGATTCCCTACAACCCGACCCATTGGACCCATTGGACCCGGCCCAACTCCCACCTACCACCCCCTTTTCTATTTAAAGCTTACATCTCTTTCTCTCTCCTCATAAACTCACATTCTCACCATTACTCCTCTTCTTCTTCTTCATTACTCTCTCCACCTACCAAACCGTAGGCAAGTACAACTTGCTCCACATGAGAACCAATATTTTTATGGTTCATTTATCTTCCTCGCAAGATCCTAAGAGAGTTTAGAACTTGGCATTTTTCATTTCGAAGTCTTAATTTTTGTAGATCTAGAAATGAGTTATTTTCGGAGTTTGGTGGTTTGATCTATCAAACTTCTTTGTTTTCAAGTTTTGATGGTTCTATATTGTAGAGAGTTTTATTCTACCCAATTTTGACCTTTGGAAAGTTGGATTTGGACTTGTTTTGACCAAGTTATGGACCTTTGAAGCTTTGGGGTGCAACCATGGAGTTCTTGCTGTTTGGAGAAGACAGTGAGCAGTGTACACTAGCTTTTTAGCTTGCGTCACTGAGCTGTGCGCGCTCTTTAGCGCAGCGCAGTCTGGAGTCCATACGCTACCTTTTTAGGAAGCGTGTGTCTTGCATACACTACCTTTTGGAAGCGTATGTCGTATGGAGTTCATACGCTACCTTTTGGGAGCGTATGACTTGCATACGCTGACTTGAATGGTCAGGAGTCGTATGGAGTCCATACGCTGCCTTTTGGGAGCGTATGACTTGCATACGCTCACTTGGATAGTCAGGAGTCGTATGGAGTTCATACGCTACCTTTTGGGAGCGTATGACTTGCATACGCTGACTTGAATGGTCAGGAGTCGTATGGAGTCCATACGCTGCCTTTGGGGAGCGTATGACTTGCATACGCTCACTTGGATGGTGAGGAGTCGTATGGAGCCCATACGCTGCCTCTTTGACATGAGCGTAGGCTGACATGAGAGTAGCCTATTTACCCTGGATCTTCTATAACCCTGTATATTGATATCTTATTAGATATTTAACGTCCATTTTATATCCTTACGCCTTTTGGCATAAACTCGATAAATCATGATATGATAATATTGTTAATATCAATTGTTATGTGGAATGTGCCTTGTGTCCCGATTGATTTTTGGGATACCCAGTATGACTGGGACTTGACCATGAGAGTTATAAACTCGACCCCCGTTTAATGCTAATTGACTTTCATGCCTTGTCACCATTGATAATAATGGTTATCTTGACTAAATTGATCATGCGTTCCTAGTTGGAACTAAGAGACTGGCTAGTCGTCTTATTGAATTAAATGAATGAGACACGTTCATGTTATGAACTATTGTAATCGACTGGCTGATCCCGAATATTGACTTACATGCACATGCAGGCTTCAATCTATTTATTTATTTATTTACTTATTTATTTTCTACAAAAGAAGCATGTGTACTTTATGGTCAAGGCATGATTACCGTGGTTAGATTTGATTGTTGCATTACGCTATGTAAGACCTGCAACCTAACCGCACTGGTATCGTTGTAGAGTTGTGCATATCGTACCCCGTACGAAAGTACTCATTTGAATGACCATGATCCACAGCATGGGATTTCACTCAACGTAGGGACTACTAAGTTAAATAAAATAATGATGGCATGGAGAGAATGGATTCCCGAGTTCTTACATGGCAGCCCCCTTGGGACAAGTAATACCCGACGGGCCGGCTGGTTCCCACAGATACTGTAAAACTGCCACACGGGCAGGGAACAGTATCTGCTTTTATTATTATTGTATATTGTATATTGACGGGCGTCCTGCTAGGACTCGTCTAATTCATGCATGGCGCACATGATTGACTGGATAGACTAGCCTTGCTCGCACATGGTAAGAACTGAGGAATCCCTAATTGCATTATTCCAGGATAACTTGGGACTCACAATAGCAAGCCGTAGTAGTTGAATGGCCGTTTAAATTGATTTGTTTGTGCACTGTACCTACTCTGTTACCTAACTGGGATGATCAGAATGTCAGGACATGACGGGCCAACTTCTGTCCTTGTTTGGTTGGGAGGTTGGTTCGAAGTGTCGTGATGTGATGTGAATCCTAGTGGAAAGCAGAGATCTATTATTGTATTCTCTTACTTACTGGTTTTAGTTCTCATATCGTGCTTCCTTGTGGTACTTGCTATTAGAGGTTTAACCTCTCTGGTTTTGCATGGCCAGATTTAGAGCCGGTCCCCGAGGATCCAGCTTACTTCTACCTCCAAGATGGTCAACACTAGAGGGATGATCGCAGGACGACTCGAGTGGGTTTCTTACTTCACCGCTCGTTTTGTCACTAACTTTATACTTAGCCGTTTGGCACCGACATGTTAGTCGGATTGTCTTGTACTTACTTTTACATAATTGTAATTAAAGTCAGACTGCAGCTGATAACAATTGTGTATACTTTTGCTACATCAATCTGGCTATGTTTTGTAAAGCCAGATATCAAGAATATTTTGACAGAGCGTTTGGGATGCCTTACTGCTTTATCTTACATGTTCTCTATTACTGTTTCTTGTTTGAATGATTGAGACAATAGATGTGAAGTGACCATAGTGAGACTTTCATGTAGTATGCACCCCCTCGTCTTTTAGACAGCATTGATCGTATTATACGGTATTCATCTACCCGTAATACGTAGCTGGCTGAGTCATTCCCCCGCTCTCCAGTATTCTGGTTCTGGGGCGTGACAAGGTTTTAGTGGTGGCCCATGCAGGTCTGATTTCAGACTTGTGGGGTGTTTTGATTTATAGGATGTCTCAATCACACATGTTCCCCTTTGATTTCATGATTTGTTGATTCTCAACTCCAGCTTGACATTCCAGTATCCCTTGACTTCATTGATCCTTCATGTCCGGTCGTTTGATTGTTTTCTTGTCCCTTTTCTTAGGGGCACCTCGTCCGCATCTGTCAGAGCTGGACAGCAACAACATGGACAGTAACATGGACAACCTGACCATGTTGGTCAGCAACAAGAGCCGGTACTAACTCAGGAGGCTACTCAGGAAGAAGTGATCGTGGAAGCAGCAGCTGGATCGCAGTCTCCGGATGTTCCACCCCCACCAACAGTTCCACCTACCCAAGTGGACACACCAGCCCTTCTGGAGATCATGAGAGGAATGATGGCCACTCAGCAACATCAGATGTTGGCCCAGCAACGCATGCACACTCAGCTACAAGAGCAGAATGTGCTACTCAACCAAGGATTGCAGACGGCTTTGGAAAGAGGAGCGAGGACTGATTCAGGAGCGTCAGCCCGGTTTTGCAACTATAACCCCCGCCGTTTCGAGGGCACGGAGGATGCCATCTCAGCAGATGCATGGCTTAAGGATATTGAGGCTATCCTGACAACCGCTAAGGTGCCGGCCGAAGAGCGTGTGGATCTAGTGAAGTTGTTACTAATCTTGCACTTGATTGGTGGGAAGCAGAGGAAGTAGGCATCAGACGTCCTGTTGCATGGGACGATTTTACTGCAAGGTTCAAGACGAAGTATTATGGAGTTGTGGCGCAGTTTGAGCTACAACAGAAGTTTATCAACCTCAGACAGGCTGGCAAGACTGTAGATGCTTATGCAGCGGAGTTCTGCAGATTGAGTAGGTTCGCCCCAGAGATGGTGGCGACGGAGCACCAGAGGGCGATGAGGTTCCAGCAAGGGTTTCATCTTGAGCTCTTGCAATTGATAGAGGGGCACAATTACCAGACTTTTAATGAGATATTGATGGCAACCCGAAGGCATGAGATCACCATTCAGAGGCTTGCGGCAAGGACTGGGGGTCAGAAGAGATCCCACAGTCAGATTGAAGGAGGAGGGGGAGCAGCGCCCCGAACAACAGCACCATCCTCTGGCATTCGTATCCACGATGTGGCGATACGGGGGCCAGCACCACCACCCAGGCAGCAACAACAGAAGAAGAACCAGCAACCCCCAGCGGGCTGCACTTATTGTGGGAAGATGGGACACACTAGAGATGTGTGTCGGACATTGAATGGACTATATTTGATATGTAGAAATCCAGATCATCGGGTTACCACATGTCCCATGAATTCGAGGTCAGGAGGACCAGTACAGCAGTTTCCTGCTCTGCCAGCACCAGGGGCAGGGCAGTATCGAGGACCAGCGGTAGCAGTGAGGCCGTTGGCACAGCGTCCGTTAGTACCGCAGGCTCAGATGTTTCGGCAGCAGGGACCGCCGATGCAGCAACACCAGCATAGACCACCCCAGCATCATCAAGGAAGGGGCCAGCAGCAGCACCAAGCTAGGCCGCAACATGGGAACCAGCAAGGAGGTCGAGGACAGGCATTCACTCTGTCCTTGGAAGAGGCATTAGCATCGGGAGATGTTGTGGCAGGTAACATTCTCGTCGCCTCATATCCCGCAGTAGCATTGTTTGATTCGGGAGCATCGCACTCATTTATATCTGCACGATTTGCGACACGGCTAGGAATGGAGTTCGAGGCATTGCCAGGGAGATTGAATATACTCACCGGTAATGGGCTCGTAGGAGTTAGTAGAGTTATTCTAGCATGTAGTGTTGTAGTTTGCGGGCATTCCTTACCCGCCCAGTTGATAGAATTTCCTGTTGGAAATTTCGACGTTATCTTAGGCATGGACTGGCTGAAAGACAGTCATGCGACAATAGATTGTCGTAGTGGGAGTGTATCTTTTGATATTCCAGGCATGAAGAGATTCATCTTAGTCAGATCAGAGGCAACTCAGCAAGAGCAGGGAGTAGTAACGGCAATGGAAGAAGTTCAGGTTCCGAAGGTAGTTGAAGAATTTTTAGACGTGTTTCCCGAAGAACTTTCCGGTCTGCCACCGGTTAGAGATATTGAGTTCAGTATAGAATTGGCACCAGGAACTAAATCGATATCAGATCGGATTTACAGAATGGCAGATTCGGAGCAGGCCAAGGTATATCAGCATATAGAGGAATTGAAGGAGAAGAAGTTTATCCAAGCTAGCGTATCGCCGTGGGCAGCACCAGTGGTACTTGTGGGGAAGAAGGATGGATCATCCAGATTGTGCATCGATTACAGGAAGCTTAACGCAGCAACAGTAAAGAACAAGTACCCATTACCCAGGATCGTCAACTTATTTGATCAGTTGAGCAAGGCTAGAGTTTTCTCCAAGATAGATCTTCGTTCAGGGTATCACCAAGTGAGGGTTCGGAAGGAAGACATTCCCAAGACAGCATTCAGGTCGAAGTATGGGCATTATGAATTCTTGGTAATGCCGTTTGGTTTGACCAATGCTCCAGTAATATTCATGGATTTGATGAACCGCATCTTTATGCCGTATTTAGATCAATTTATCGTAGTATTTCTCGACGACATTCTTGTGTACTCTGCTAGTGAAGAGGAGCATGAAGACCACCTCAGGAAAGTGTTGCAGGTTCTGAGAGAGAACCAGTTGTATGCCAAGCTCAGCAAGTGTGAATTCTGGATGGACCACATTTTATTTTTGGGTCATATCGTATCAGGAGCTGGAGTAGCAGTGGATCCCAAGAAGGTAGAAGCAGTAGAGAGTTGGCCAGTACCCAAGACCGTAGCTGATGTACGGAGTTTCTTGGGATTGGCAGGATATTACAGAAGATTTGTGTCAGATTTTGCAAGACTTTCAACACCCATGACTCGCTTGACACGGAAGGATGTGCCATTTGTTTGGTCGGCAGAATGTCAGGCATCATTTGAGAATTTGAAGCAGAAGTTGATATCAGCGCCTATCCTTACATTGCCAGTTGGGCCCGGAGGTTTTACTGTATATTGTGATGCGTCAGGTAAAGGACTTGGATGTGTCCTCATGCAGCACGGGAAGGTGATAGCATATGCATCTAGGCAGCTTCGAGACCACGAGAAGAATTACCCAACTCATGATTTGGAGTTGGCGGCAGTAGTATTTGCTTTGAAGCTATGGAGGCATTACTTATATGGTGACCGAGTAGACATGTACACAGACCACAAAAGTCTGAAGTACATCTTTACTCAGAAGGAGCTAAACATGAGGCAGAGAAGATGGTTAGAACTGATCAAGGATTATGACGTGGAGCTTCAATATCATCCAGGTAAGGCTAATGTGGTAGCAGACGCTCTTAGCAGAAGAGGCGGCACATTTATGTTAACAACGCAGAAGCACATCTTAGAAGACCTTCAGGAGATGGGCATCGAAGTTATACTTCCTAGCGATATAGGAGTTCTGGCAAGTCTACAAGTCCAATCTGACTTGGTAGATAGGATCAAGGCAGCTCAGGCACAAGACCCAAGGATTCAGAAGCTTAGGGCAGAATGTGAGTCAGGGCACAGAAAGGAGTTAAAAATTCATAAAGATGGTACACTTAGGTTTGGATCACGTCTATGTGTGCCTAGTGGAGATATAGACAGGAAGTTATGGCAGAAGCTCACAGTTCTCAGTATTCTATACATCCTGGAGGGACCAAGATGTACCAAGATATCAAGCAGCACTTCTGGTGGAACGGGATGAAGAGGGAGATAGCTAGGTTTGTTTCCCGTTGCTTGATATGTCAGCAAGTAAAGGTAGAACAGCAGAGGCCAGCTGGATTATTACAACCGCTTCCTATCCCGGAATGGAAATGGGAGCATATTACAATGGACTTTGTGACCGGTTTACCGAGATCACCAAGTGGTAAGGATGCTATTTGGGTGATAGTAGATCGGCTTACAAAGGTAGCACACTTTCTTCCTTTCAGAGTAGGGCAATCTACAGAAAAGTTGGCAGAGTTGTACATGCAACAGATAGTCAGGCAGCATGGAGTCCCTGTCAGTATTGTGTCAGACAGAGATACCCGTTTCACATCGCATTTCTGGAAGAGCTTGCATCATAGTCTGGGTACCAAGTTAAGATTTAGCACGGCTTACCATCCACAGACGGATGGGCAATCAGAAAAAACAATTCAGACTTTGAAAGATATGTTGCGAGCTTGCACTCTGGATTTTGGAGGATCTTGGGAAAGCCACCTGCACTTAGTTGAGTTCTCATACAACAACAGTTATCATGCCAGTATCCAGATGGTGCCATTTGAGGTACTATATGGTAGGAAGTGTAGATCGCCACTAGCATGGGATGATATCGGGGAAAGGAAGATGCTAGGCCCAGAAATAATTATTCAGACGGTTGAAGTGATTAAGGGAATTAGAGAGCGACTTCGTGTTGCGCAGGATCGACATCGTCATTGGGCGGACCAGCATCGTAGGCCGCTAGAGTTTTCTGTTGGGGACCACGTGTTCTTGCGGATCTCACCTACCCGTGGGGTCATTAGATTTGGCGTTCGCGGGAAGTTGAGTCCGCGATACGTAGGCCCATTTGCTATTCTTGATAGGATAGGCGATGTTGCTTATCGTTTATTCCTTCCACCTTCGTTACGAGAGGTGTATGACATGTTTCATGTATCTCAATTGCGAAGGTATGTATCGGACCCCAGCCATATCCTCGATCATTCAGAACTGGTTGTTGGTACCAACCTGTCTTACGAGGAACAGCCTGTGTCCATCTTGGACCGAAGAGAGAAGATACTCAAGAACCGAACAATTAACCTTGTCCGGGTTGCTTGGGGTCATCACTCTTTGGGAGAGTCAACGTGGAAACGTGAGGATGATATCCGATCACGGTATCCACATCTGTTTGACTCACAAGGTATATCTTTTTCTGTGTACCTGATTGTCTTGATTCCTCATGCTTATCACCTTATGGGTAGAATTGCTTGATATCGTAAATTGATGGATTTATATATATGTTACTTGCTATGGACATTGTAAAATGATTGCTTGATTAAATTGCTTGTACTTAGATTAGTTTAGCCCCGATATTTCTATCCTGCTTAGGGTTTGAAATTCCGAGGACGGAATTTTTCTAAGGAGGGTAGAGATGTCACTCTCCGTTCCCAGAATGCGTATTTTTATACATGTATAACTCATGAGTATTTATTTAATATTTATCATGTATTATCCTGTATTTAAATTTCTTTAATTTCATGTTAATCAATTAATCTGCTCTTTAAATTTTTATGTTAATTTATTTCCTGCAATTATATTTCCGCAATTTTATTTCTGCACTTTATTTCCTGCTTTTATTCTCTGCTTTAGCTAGGCTTTGGGTTCGGGTTGGCTTTGGTTGGATCCCCTACAACCCGACCCATTGGACCCATTGGACCCGGCCCAACTCCCACCTACCACCCCCTTTTCTATTTAAAGCTTACATTTCTTTCTCTCTCCTCATAAACTCACATTCTCACCATTACTCCTCTTCTTCTTCTTTATTACTCTCTCCACCTACCAAACCGTAGGCAAGTACAACTTGCTCCACATGAGAACCCATGTTTTTATGGTTCATTTATCTTCCTCGCAAGATCCTAAGAGAGTTTAGAACTTGGCATTTTTCATTTCGAAGTCTTAATTTTTGTAGATCTAGAAATGAGTTATTTTTGAAGTTTGGTGGTTTGATATATCAAACTTCTTTGTTTTCAAGTTTTGATGGTTCTATGTTGTAGAGAGTTTTATTCTACCCAATTTTGACCTTTGGAAAGTTGGATTTGGACTTGTTTTGACCAAGTTATGGACCTTTGAAGCTTTGGGGTGCAACCATGGAGTTCTTGCTATTTGGAGAAGACAGTGAGCAGTGTACACTAGCTTTTTAGCTTGCGTCACTGAGCTGTGCGTGCTCTTTAGCGCAGCGCAGTCTGGAGTCCATACGCTACCTTTTTAGGAAGCGTGTGTCTTGCATACACTACCTTTTGGAAGCGTATGTCGTATGGAGTTCATACGCTACCTTTTGGGAGCGTATGACTTGCATACGCTGACTTGAATGGTCAAGAGTCGTATGGAGTCCATACACTGCCTTTTGGGAGCGTATGACTTGCATACGCTCACTTGGATAGTCAGGAGTTGTATGGAGTTCATACGCTACCTTTTGGGAGCGTATGACTTGCATACGCTGACTTGAATGGTCAGGAGTCGTATGGAGTCCATACGCTGCCTTTGGGGAGCGTATGACTTGCATACGCTCACTTGGATGGTGAGGAGTCGTATGGAGCCCATACGCTGCCTCTTTGACATGAGCGTAGGCTGACATGAGAGTAGCCTATTTACCCTGGATCTTCTATAACCCTGTATATTGATATCTTATTAGATATTTAACGTCCATTTTATATCCTTACGCCTTTTGGCATAAACTCGATAAATCATGATATGATAATATTGTTAATATCAATTGTTATGTGGAATGTGCCTTGTGTCCCGATTGATTTTTGGGATACCCAGTATGACTGGGACTTGACCATGAGAGTTATAGACTCGACCCCCGTTTAATGCTAATTGACTTTCATGCCTTGTCACCATTGATAATAATGGTTATCTTGACTAAATTGACCATGCGTTCCTAGTTGGAACTAAGAGACTGGCTAGTCGTCTTATTGAATTAAATGAATGAGACACGTTCATGTTATGAACTATTGTAATCGACTGGCTGATCCCGAATATTGACTTACATGCACATGCAGGCTTCAATCTATTTATTTATTTATTTACTTATTTATTTTCTACAAAAGAAGCATGTGTACTTTATAGTCAAGGCATGATTACCGAGGTTAGATTTGATTGTTGCATTACGCTATGTAAGACCTGCAACCTAACCGCACTGGTATCGTTGTAGAGTTGTGCATATCGTACCCCGTACGAAAGTACTCATTTGAGTGACCATGATCCACGGCATGGGATTTCACTCAACGTAGGGACTATTATTAAGTTAAATAAAATAATGATGGCATGGAGAGAATGGATTCCCGAGTTCTTACATGGCAGCCCCCTTGGGACAAGTAATACCCGACGGGCCGGCTGGTTCCCACAGATACTGTAAAACTGCCACACGGGCAGGAAACAGTATCTGTTTTTATTATTATTGTATATTGACGGGCGTCCTGCTAGGACTCGTCTAATTCATGCATGGCGCACATGATTTACTGGATAGACTAGCCTTGCTCGCACATGGTAAGAACTGAGGAATCCCTAATTGCATTATTCCAGGATAACTTGGGACTCACAATAGCAAGCCGTAGTAGTTGAATGGCCGTTTAAATTGATTTGTTTGTGCATTGTACCTACTCTGTTACCTAACTGGGATGATCAGAATGTCAGGACATGACGGACCAACTTCTGTCCTTGTTTGGTTGGGAGGTTGGTTCGAAGTGTCGTGATGTGATGTGAATCCTAGTGGAAAGCAGAGATCTATTATTGTATTCTCTTACTTACTGGTTTTAGTTCTCATGTCGTGCTTCCTTGTGGTACTTGCTATTAGAGGTCTAACCTCTCTGGTTTTGCATGGCCAGATTTAGAGCCGGTCCCCGAGGATCCAGCTTACTTCTACCTCCAAGATGGTCAACACTAGAGGGATGATCGCAGGAGGACTCGAGTGGGTTTCTTACTTCATCGCTCGTTTTGTCACTTACTTTATACTTAGCCGTTTGGCACCGATATGTTAGTCGGATTGTCTTGTACTTACTTTTACATAATTGTAATTAAAGTCAGACTGCAGCTGATAACAATTGTGTATACTTTTGCTACATCAATCTGGCTATGTTTTGTAAAGCCAGATATCAAAAATATTTGACAGAGCATTTGGGACGCCTTACTGCTTTATCTTACATGTTCTCTATTACTGTTTCTTGTTTGAATGATTGAGACAATAGATGTGAAGTGACCATAGTGAGACTTTCATGTAGTATGCACCCCCTCGTCTTTTAGACAGCATTGATCGTATTATACGGTATTCATCTACCCGTAATACGTAGCTGGCTGAGTCATTCCCCCGCTCTCCAGTATTCTGGTTCTGGGGCGTGACACATACGATTCGTATTTCCCTGCCGCATGCGCTTTCTTCCTGGGCCGTTTATGTCTGTTCTTTCTCCAGCCGCATAAGACTCCTTCCTGGCCGCATAAGGCCCATTGATTCACTAGCCGTATAGGACTTAGTTCTTTGAGCCGCATGCGCCCTTTCCTTCTGGCCGCATATGTATGATTTATCCCTAGCCGCATGAGCATCTCCTTTCCTTGCCGCATAGGCCCTAGCCGCGGGTTTATTGCCGCATATGCTTGATTGGTTCCTGAGCCGCATAAGACTCCGTCTTACAGCCGCATATGTCTGCTTCCCTAGCCACATGAGCGTTGGCCGCATGAGCCTCAGCCGTCTGTTCCCTTGAGTCTCCGTCCTTATTTCTAATCCGACTACCTATGTGATGGCTGGATAACCCTATGTGTGTACTGAGGTACAATCTATGTGAGCACCGAGGTGCAATCCTAAGCGCTAAGTGTTCCTATGTGATACCTGCCAGTACCTTCAAGAGCCCAGCATTTACATAACCAATGGTCGGTGGCAATGACGTGGTATGTGTTGTGTGTTGCATTACACCAAGAAGGGGGTACATACGTAGGACTCCATGAGCCAGTTCAGATTTCTTCTTTGGGTACTCGTACAATGTACGACATCTAGAGGAACGAACATGTGACCACGACATGTGAGCTCTGAGGATAACCTAAGGATTAATTAGGCAACTAACTTGGTAGATGCATTGGATGGGAAGAATCCCGAGATCGTGCCATACTGGCCACCCTAGGTTCGGTCCTGACGTGTCCGGTTGGCCACCACGGATATGGTTTCATTCGCCTATAGCGGAAGGCTATATCCGACCTCTACGAGCTATGTGTTATATGTGTTAGCGCGGTAGCCCTCCGGGGGACTGGTGCATATTCAATGTGTTATATGTCTTATGGTTTGGCTAGCCCTGCTGGGTTAACACGATCTGAGGAGTCCTTTTTTAGTATATCGGAGATAACTCCGCCAAATATAGGAAGCCGCAGGATTGAATGGCCGCTTGAAAAACGACTTGAATGTGCTTGAGTCTTCCGTTAGTAGCCGAGGGACATGGACTGTCTTGGTGCGTGGTCCAACCCATGTCCTTGTTTGGTTGTTGGGTTGGTCTATCGTGCTAGGACCGGCTGTGGACCGAGGTTACGACCGGAAGCTTATTATTATTATTAATATTAACTTATGCCTGGATTTTATCTCACTCTTTTGTGCTCCCTTGTGGTACTTGCTATTCGGGGCTGACCCTGCTGGTTTTGTTTGGCCAGATCACGTAGCAGAGCCTGAGGATCCGAACTTCTTCCCTGACGTCAATTGTGCATACTAGGAGCATGGCTGGCGGGGGACTCGAGTGGGTTTTCTTCTCCACCACTCTTGTATCTTTACTTATGTCCTGGCATTTAGCCACCGGCACCTGTTTAGCCGGCTAATCTAGATATTTGTCTTTGCACAATTGTAATTA
This sequence comes from Iris pallida, assembly GCA_029216955.1. Taxonomy (NCBI): domain Eukaryota; kingdom Viridiplantae; phylum Streptophyta; class Magnoliopsida; order Asparagales; family Iridaceae; genus Iris; species Iris pallida. Next base: position 33,633,504 of record JANAVB010040218.1, on the reverse strand, counting down.
AAATCAGACTGTAGCTGAATACAATTTTGTACCTATGACTTTCTGGGCTAGCTAACTTATAAAGCTAGACCCCCATGATCATTTTGATGAAGCGTCAGGGACGCCTTACTGCTTATCTTATATGTTCATTAATTGATGTTTTCTTGCTTGAATGATTGAGACGTAGATGTTCTGTATGACCATAGGAGACTTGAATGTAACCTATACCCCCTTGTCTCTCGACAGCCACGATCGCCGTATGACGTTGGTATACCTCATATGGAGTAGCTGGCCTAGTCCGTCTCCGTATTTCGGTACTGGGGTGTGACAGCTCTACCCGTAGCCGTTCAGCGCTGGCACCGCACCGCCCACCTCGCCTCCGCCTCCGTCCCTCTCTCGACTTTCCCGTGCCTCCCAATGCCGCCTCCGTCTGGCAGCCTTCTAGGCGAGTTGCAGCAGAGTTTCGGCAGCAGAGTTATCACTTTTTTGGAGTTGCAGCAGAGTTTCATCTAAAAATTCGTGGATGTGAAAAGTGTAAAAAGTGTGGGGGATAGGAACTGCCCCCCAATCACTTCAAAAAAAATTGGACTTCTACAAGATGCTTACCAAACAGGATGAGTTTTGCTGAGTTTCAATTTTTTTGACAGTTTCACTGCAGTTTCCACCATCCAAACAAGCCCTAAGTACACTTTCACACTTCCAAAGAGTTACATCTATCCAAACAGACCCTTAATTATCTCTCCATGCCTCCTTGTCTAATTAGTTTCTTCCTCTTTGTTTAATCACTTTGGCAATTAATTAAGTTTTGGCCCTATAGTTGATAAATCTATTCATTAATTCATTAATTGATCGAGTCTCTATTTTTTTTTTCAAGTTAAATAGCAAAGAGGTGACTTATGAGTGCTTTTTTAGTCATAAATATAAAAAGTTTATAATCTTAAAACTTTAAATTTTATATAAATTTATTCAAATCATAATTAAATATATTTTATTATAATATATATATGTTTTGGGTATTTTGTCATTTATAGATTTAAATTATTTGGAATATACATAATTTGAACATTTTGTTTATTTTTATTTATCGAATAAAATAAAATATTAAAAAAATATCGAAAGAGTGTACAGAAAAGGCACACTTCACTCTCTATATAACAAAAATAGAGAATAAAGAATGATTGAGATTAAAAGATAGAAATAAATCAAATAACTAGAGAGATGACACATATATGTATCATATATATTATTATATATATATATATGTCATAATTAAAAAAAGCTATTTTTTAACAAAATATAATTGCCACATTATACATGTCAAATAAAATACTACAAAATCTCTTATCTCTAATATTATAATGCGGCTTAAAAACGACTAAAAATTGAGTCATCTAAGCCGTATGCATATATTTACGTAATTATCTTTTTTTTTTTTAAATATTCTAATTTCCACCGCGCCACCGTATGTATATCTCTCGCATAAAAAATTCTATTTATCTAATTTAAATTCCTATCTAATTTAAACTATTTAACTAGTAAATCCACATGCATTGTATACGATAAAAAAAAACTTTTATTTGATAATGTTTAAAAATTATTTTAAATATATTTGAATTAAGATTTGTTATATATATGTTTATATTTTAATTATGATTTATTATAGATGCATTTATATATCTACTATTATAATACGGCCTGGAAATGATTCAAAGATGAGCCGTCTAAGTCGTATATATATCTCCATTAATTAATAATAATAATAATTTAAGAAACTCAAAATAGTTTACAGTATATGTATCTTCTCAAATAGTTAAAGACAAGATAAGCAAAAATTCTAAAATTTTTCACGACTGAACATAACAAATCCTAAAATATATCAATATTCAAATTATATTTAAATGGTATTATCTAACTTAAACTCATCTCCAAAATTCTAAAACATATATATATTTAATCTTAATTAAAATATATTCAAATCATATTTAAATTTGTATATAATTTAATTTTATCTAATTTTGCAGTAATATTATAGATTTTTTTTGGCACGTACAACGCACGTGAATGTGACAAGTTTTAATTATAATTTGTTATGAATATATGTGAATAAAAGAAAAAAAAATCGGCTGTGCGAACAAAACAAAAGAAAGAGCTAGTTTGATAGTTGCGTAATTCTTTTAACTAGATAGTGGATAATTTACAAACGGCTTGGATGACTTAATTTTGAGTCATTTTCAAGCCACATTATATTAGCAGAGATATATTTAAAATAATTACATGATATTATCTAAATATATATTCAAAATTCTAAAAAATATCTATAATAATTTATAATTAAAATATATTAAACTTATATTTAAACTATTTTAATATAATTTAAATTTTTATCTAATTATTCAATAATATCGTGAATTTTTTAGGCACGTGAGCATAACTAGTATATTATAATGCCGCTTGAAAACTGTTCAAAAGTGAAGTCCAAGCCGTTTGTATATCAGACATTAATTAATAATAAATAAAATTTAGTCCTTATAATTAACTACCATTGTATATCCTAAAAATAACTTAAAATTCTTATAACTAAATGTTAAAAAACTTAAAATCCTTATAACTATTTAAACATATATATGAAATGCTATAAATAACACACTATTTTTAGAATGTTGTTCGTGATTAATTTATACTACTAAATTTTATTTTTATCTTTGTTTTAGTCAGTTTTTTATTACTTAGAATTGACTTTAGTGTACTTGAAGTTATGTTAAAAATGCTAAGAATTAAATTTTGATCTTTTGAGCTTATGTTTTTATACTCATAGAATTTTGAAATGAATTTTGGTTACTTAAACTTATACTAAAGATTAAACTCAGTGACCGCGTTTGATCTTTTAAGTTCATTTTTAGGTGTTTGCGACTTGCTACATATTGTTCTCATAATTTTGATTAACTGTTTGGTTGATAGAGGCTTGGCTTTAAAATTTAATGGTTCAAAAAAGTAAAAAAAATATTATAGGTTAAGAGGTTCTAAAATATTAAGTGTGTTGATTCATCAAATGTTAATTGGTAAAATATCGATGCCGAACAAAAATCGACCGAATACCGATTTAACTGAACCGAAAAAATCAATTCTAAATGGTATGATATTGGTATTGATTTTTTAGATACCGATTTAAAAAAGTACCGAAAAGTTGTACCAAATACTGACCGATTATACCATATATATATAATTTTCCCTCTCTCTCTCTCTCTCTCTCTCTCTATATATATATATATATATATATATAAAATTTTCCCTCTCTCTCTCTCTCTCTCTCTCTCTCTCTATATATATATATATATTAAAATTATTTATATATATATATATATATATATATATATATATATATATATATATATATATATATATATATATATATATATATATTAAAATTAAAATTATTTATATATATATATATATATATATATATATATATAAATAATTTTAATTTTAATATATATATATATATATATATATATATATATATATATATATATATATATATATATATATATATATATATATATATATATATATATGCAAATGACCTCTAGCCTAGTGGTTAAGAGAGATGCATGCGGCCCAAGTGGTCGGGAGTTCGAGCCCCAGTGGAGGCGAGTTCGCCACAAGTACCCATTGCTTCAAAATATATATATATATATATATATATATATATATATATATATATATATATATATTAATTAAAATAAAATTATAACTAACTACATGTATTATCTAAACATATATTCAAAGTTCTACAAAGAATAAATTTTAATTAGAATATATTTTACATGATGTTATCTATACATATATTCAAAGTTCTACTAAGAATAAATTTTAAAATAAAATATTAGAACTATGTTTAAACTAGTTATATGATATTATCTAAATATATATCCAAATTATAATTTAATATTTTAATGAATTTTTTTTTACACCCACGTACACATTAGTATTGATTAGTATATATATACAAATATCATGATTAAAATTAAATTCTAGTAAAAATAATTTTTTTTAAGAAAATTACCATCTTCAAAGGCGCATGGACTTTGGTAAGTAAACAAACAGTCAAAAAAAAAAGGGTTGATAAAACGCATCCGGTTTGGTCACCGACCGCTAACCAGAGGCCCGAAACCGCCTACCCACGCTATCCATATTTCGCAGTCCTCTCCTCCGTCAGATCAATATCCAACCGCCAGTGCCACCGCCCGCATAGGATTATTACGCGGTTTTCACCCACGGCGCGATTTTTGACGCAGAAATTGCACGTTCCACACGACTTCCTCACAGAACCACGCAAAAAAAATTAAAATAAATAAATTTAAGACGGAGAGAGAGAGAGAGAGAGAAAGGGGGAGGAGAGAAAAGCGGTTTCCGCGAGAGAGAGAGAGAGAGAGAGAGAGAGAGGAGCTATAATTGGGGATTTTTGTTCTTCGTTCTGGAGGAAAAAAATTATAGGGTTTCGGAGGAGGTCTAGCTCGAAATTTGGGAATTTTGGGAAATTGTGGGGGGGGGGGGGGGGGGGGGAACTTTGCATGATTTGATGGGGTTGGGGGAACTGGAGTTGTCGGCGGAGAAGAAGGAATCACCGCCGCCGGTGGCGGCGGCCGTGGAGGAGATCTACTGCTCGATCTGCCTCGACGTCGTGAAGTCTGGCGGGAAGCGGTCCACCGCCAAGCTCCAATGCGGTCACGAGTTCCATCTCGGTGAGTTTTTGATGGTCCGATCCCTTGTTTCTTTCGATGGTCGGAAGCTTAGTTTTTGTTTAGCTAGATTGTGTTTATTGTGCTGTTTATTTGAGGAATTAGCCAAATCTATGGCAAATTCTGTGTGTGGAAGCTTAGGTTGCTCGGATTGTGCTGCTATAGTGCTATTTGAGGAGTAAGTGAAGTTTAAGGACAATTGTTTGATGATCGGAAGCTTATTTTTTGTTAGATTGTGTTTACTTGAGGAATTAGCAATTAGAGGCTAGTCATATACGAATTGAGTTTTTATTTATTTATTATAAGTGGAGTCTTAGATTGCTTAGATGGTGCTGTTATTTGAGGAATTCGTGAAATTTGAGCACAATTCTGTGTGTTCGTGAATTTTTAGTTAAAGCTAGGATCTTGGAAGTAAGTCCGATCTTGGAACTTGGAAGTAAGTCCATAAGGTCTATTTATTGTACTAATATTTTCTTAAGTAAGTAAGTCCATTATGTTGAATCAACTTCTCAATAGTGTCCATGCAACATAGTTCTGAACTCTATTCATGTACCAAAAGATGCCTTAAATGATACTTTTCTGATCTTGGAACAATGTTTATGATGCAAAGACACTCTTCTAAATGGCGGTTGAGGTGGCCGCCTAGGTGGCGCCTATGCGCCAGACGGCCGCTCTTCGTACCGCTTGCGGCCGAAGGCGTAGGCTTAGGTGAGACAACGTAGGCGGGCGTCTATCTTGGAAAAAACTGCAAATTTTATATAAAAAAACAGAAAGAGGAGAGAACATCACAGTTTCTGGACTCCGGACGCTCTTTATTCTAATTTATAACTAATGGCAGTTGGGAAAATCCAACTCCATATTCTGTACCAAAGTCATTGTTAGCTTGAATAAACTTGAAATACTCGAAATTACAAATAACTAACTTAGCTTCTTAAGAATTTTATTTAGTGTTTACATATATAGACAAGATGTCATACACACAGGCAAGATCTATTAGGCGCCTAGGTGATGCCTACCACCTACCGCCGTTTAGAACCTTGGCAAAGAATCCAACCATATGATCTTCGATTATCTTCTTCAAATTTGCAAGTCTTCACAGAGGTTCGTAGACCCTTCTTTGTATTACATATTTCTTTCAGTTCACAGCATGTCCTAAATTTATACCAACTTGTATATATTTCATGTAAATCATTTAGTAAAAATATAGAAGCCAACCTTGAATCATGGTGTGTCACAATGTATCTTGTACTTTCCAAATATATATGCCACCCCGCTATCATCAATCAGCTCCATTACTCCCAGCATAGGAAGAACAGTGACTGCGAAATTGATGTGGTGTCCAAGTATTCCAGAGTACACTACTAGGTCATCAAAATTGAAGTCTTATCCATGTCGTGGTATAGGTATCATGTCTTTGTGGAATCGTGTCCATGCAACATAAGGAATTGAGTTTCCAATCACAAATTTTGTTTGTTTGCTAGAAAGTAGAAACTATAAAGTTGTCATTAATAATGGCATGCAATAATAAAATAGTAATTTATTTGTAAGTTTAAAATTGAATGCTTGATTTTGAAGAAGTAAATGTTATTATATAATTGGGTCATATCCATCCATTTTGGATGGATACTAGTTTCCTTCTTACCATTTTGGTGGTGGGTCCTACAAGTTTCTTAACATACTTTCCTTTTGCCACACAACTAACTAAACGGAAACTAGCAAGAGTTTCCATTAGTTTCATGTTTCCTTCTTACTTTCTGGTTACAACATAAACCTTTCTTACTTCCCAAAGCTTCCCATTTGCCAAACATCTAAGATTGCTAGGATAGCCCTCTTATTTGAGGGCTAAGCGAAATTTGAGGACAATTCTGTATTCTCATGTAGAAATTTTAGATAAATCTTGGATCTTATAAATTGTGTTTAGTGTTAAGTTTTATGCTTAGACATGCTATGTTATTGCTATTATTTGTGTCCGAAGAAAACTCCAATGCGGTCACGAGTTTCATCTTGGTGAGCTTGGATGAATTAATGTTTTTTTGCTAGATATCAGCTTAAATAATGTTTTTATTGGAGGAATTAGCTAAATTTAAGGCTGATGTTCATGCAGAAAGTTAAGTTCAAGCTTGGATCTTGTTCAATTGTGTTTTGTATTGATTGTTGCTATTTGAGGCTTGAGCAAACTTTAAGGCTGATGTTCACGAGTTTGGATGAATTGATCTTTTGTTTTTGGTAGGTTTTTGATAAGTGGATTCTTACCTTTTGTTACGTTGCATCTTTATTTTAGGAACCAGAAAACTTTAAGGCTACAATTATGTATGTTTATGTAGGGATTTTGTTAAAGCTCGGATCTTGTTGATTTGTGTTTGTATTGAAGTCTTATCTTGTATTATACTATGTTTTTACTTTATATGAGGCACAAGCAAAAAAATAAGGTTGATGATATGTATAATTTGCAAAGTGTACCAAATTATGCTAGGGATTATGTTGCACGGACACGATCTCCGCAAAGACAAGATACCTATATAATTATGTAATCCAATATCCACTCCAATCATAAGAGCCTGTGGTCGCCACCAAACTTTTAACTTGCCTCCTTAGCTGTTGGTTGTTGTGTGGGAGGGAGAATATTGAATTTCCTTTTGACATGTCCTATGAACAAGCCCAAAGAAAGAGTTGTTTGCGGAGCTGATTTATCTCCTGGCAGAACAATGAAAGAGAGAAAATTAACTAGAGGTGATTTATTGTGTATGTTCCTAAAGTGAGTACCTAACGTTACAAGAACTAAATGATTACTATCTAGTGGTTAGAAGGAACTGGATTATTTCTGCTTTTAGATTTTATTTTGCATAATTTGCAGAACTTTGCATAGTAAACTCTGTCACGGCTAGATTTTGAAATGTAGGGAGGAATATGTATTTATGCATGTATATAGGTATTTACATATACTACCTGGGTATTGACTGTGCCAACCTTGCCATGGTTTTTGTCATACAAGGAGAAGTCTCTCATTTGTCATGTTTTTTGTCAAAGGAATTCGCTGTACCAGTATCTAAATTGGTTTTGGATCCTTCCTTAGTAGCAGTTTCGGCTGTTTCGGATCAAAGTATTGGGCTCTTCGTTTCAGAAAGCATAAATGATAAGAAGTATTTTAAAAGCTACAAAAATATTTGATACATTGACACAATTTCTTATATGTTGCATCTCGTCAGTTTTATATTGAACAATTTTTAACATTGTTGAATCTTTCACTCGCATGGGATATTATGTTTATTTGGTTACCTTTAAACATCATACAACCATAATATATTGTTTTGGATCAAACGATATCACTATGGACGAATGCTGTGAATTTGTAGATATACAACTTCAACGATAGTAATGATTACAATGTGACATTGTCAATCTTCGACACAACTGAAACATTGTATTGCCACTATTTTTCCCTAGATCTCTCCTTTTCGTTCAACTTTTCTCCTCCGAGTTGACTTGGAAAGCAAGACCCAAACATCGGTATCCGTCAGCATCCGCCTGTTTTGATAGGTTTCGGATTGGGACATGTCAAATTTATATGATTCGACTGTACGACTGATACGGATCTTGATTCGAGAGTGTGACTCTCTTGCTTGCATTCTACGTAGTTTGGTGGCAATGTGCATTTTGTTGACACCAACATATTCAATGTGGTTGGTTACGATGATAGCTAACTAGATTGGTTAAGGTACCAAATTATCAATAAGTTGAATTGAGCAAAGTACAGGTTACAAGTCTTAACGCTGTTAAGCTTACATGGAGGTTGGAAGGTGGTCATATTGAAGCTATATTTGCGATCTCACTAACTATGCTTCAGTGGCAATTAGCGAAGCACATTGCATGCATTAAGTTCAAGTCATAATCGTGGTGTGTGTGCATTTTGCAGGTCAAGGTAGTATGGACAAGAGTCATTATGCTAACTCAGTCAAGCTAGCACATTTATGTAATGTATGGAATTAGGATTAAGGGACACTATGTAGAATTAACCAAAATAAATTCATAATAAAGCATTTTGTTTTATATTAGACATACAACCTAGAAAATTGCATTTTAAACATCAAAATTTGAAAGCTACAAAAATGTCGTGCACTAACCGGGATTTTTGTGAAGTTTGGTCAACCCTGTGACTGCGGTACTGAGCAGTTGACTGACTGGATGAATGTTCAAATCAATGTGATCGTACAAACCCGGTCAATCATGCTTGTTAGGAATGTTTTGAGTAGTGTGTGTGTGTGTGTGTGTGTGTGTGTGTGTTTGGTCAACCCTGTGACTGCGGTACTGAGCAGTTGACTGACTGGATGAATGTTCAAATCAATGTGATAGTACAAACCCGGTCAATCATGCTTGTTAGGAATGTGTGCGTGTGTGCGTGTGCGCGTGTGTGTGTGTGTGTGTGTGTGTGTGTGTGTGTGTGTGTGTGTGTTGTGTGTTGTGTGTGTGTGTGTGTGTTGTGTGTGTTGAAACTGCAACAACTTTATAATATCAAATAATGATGATGATTACAACCAGCACATCTCCAACCACATCCGAACCTAATGACAGAACAGAGAATCTACCTATTAATAAGGCAACCTATATCATCTTCAATACTAAGGCAGATTCCATGAGCAGTATTTTGAGTTCCTTCGAAAATCCTGATGTTTCGTTCCTTCCAGACGTGCCATACCACAGCCTGCAATCGCAATCCCGCTTCATGATGCCAAGTGGAACCTTTGCTCTTTAGGCCATTGAGCTGGATGAGAGCGTTAGTCAAGGAGATGCTGTCTGTGAGTCATTCCCAGTCGAGCAAGTTGACTGTCCCAGACCTGAGAGAAGAATGAGCATAGGAATAACAAGTGGGAGAGGGATTCTCGGCTGCTAACACACAGGGGACATATGTTGGCTTCAATATCTACTCCAAAATTTTCCAGTATATCCAATGTGAGGAGTCTCCCACAGATAGCTTTGTACATGCAATAATTGGATTTAGGCGGGGATTTAGTAATCCAGATACACTCGGCCCAATCAAGCTTTGGATGCGGAGGCCTACTTAAGCCTCTCTAAGTTGGAACCCCTCCGGTTAGCCCCCACCCAAATCCAGTTATCTTCACCGTTCTCCTTGTCGATGGGTATGTCTCTGAGCACATCCGCTATTTTCCTCCCCGCTCCTCTGGAGTGGACACACCATTTGCCATCCTTGATTAAGGAACTAACCTTCTCTCGCCGGTTCATAGCAGAATAAGTCGCAGTGTCCGGTCTGTCCACACAGTTTTGGTATATAGTATCGGTCGATACATGTTGATACCAAATTATGGTCCTTTTTTGCGGTCAATTTAGCAAATAAATATTAAAATAAAAAGAGAATTATGGTAAAAAAAAACAATGTCAACATAATGATTAATGTGTCGAAGATTAACATGCTAGAGTGTGCGAGTAAAGTTTCTTGTTGACACAATATAATTATTACTAATTATTAGTCTGTATTGAAGTTGTGTATATATATATATATGCACATCCATTGTTACATACAACTAATTATTTATTTCTCATCCATTCTTTTTACTCTCATTCAGTCATTCTCCAGTGCAACAACCTACTTTCATACTCATATTAGAGAATTTTTAAGAGCGTACATTCAGGGCCGGCCCCGCGATTTGGGTTGCCTCAGCCGGAGCTAATTTTTGTTGCCCTTTACCCTTATTGAAAGATAAATGTTTAATTTGGATTTTTGTTGGACCGGTCCTAAAAAAACTAAATGGCCTGGGGGGTTGCCCTATGGAGGGGGGTTGCCCAAGTCCGAAGTCTTGTCAGGCTTACCCCAGGGCCGGCCCTACGTACATTACAAGGGAGATTGAATAAAATAAGTTTTTTATTGTTAGCGCTCAGTCCCTTCATCTTTTGATTCGGCTAAGATGCTGTGACTTCCACGAGGAAGGGTTTCTCTCTTGTCGAGATCGAGGGGCAGAGGCTTCTAAAAGTGGTGCTCGTGCACTCGGGGGAATCGACCCGTATATACTGGGGCAATGCTCTAGTGTGTTGAAAGTTATGTTGTCACAGGTGACGCCTAGGTGGCCTAGGCGTGCGGGTTGGAGATGTCTCGTCTCGACCTGGGAAATTTTTTTCCTGGGTGAGGTTTTGCTCGCCTAGGCACCCGTCCAGGAGAAAAAAGGTACACCCAGGGTCGCCCAATTATGCTTACTATCCATACTTGATGTTGAATATTGGTTAATCATATTTGTTGCTTTTTATATTACTTTTATGCTTATTGCTTATTAGTTATACTACATATTTGTTGTATGCATAATTGCAGAGTTTTTTAATTCTAAGCAGTGGATCCTGGGCGGGCGCCTAGGCGGTGCCTAGGCGCACCTAGGTGAGGCGGGTGGCCTATCGCCTCGCCTCGCCTAGCGCCCAATACAACATAGGTTGAAAGTCAGCTTGGGGATGACCTTTTATGCTAAGTAGGCTTCATAGAAGTCTTCTGGCCCTGCATAATTGAGGACTTTGTTGCAGGGAGGCTGTTTCTCTCACGTGTTGAGAAGTTGAAGTGGTATATTAGGTTTTGGACTAGGTCTTCGGGAGTGCAAACCAGTCTATAGTGCTTATCTTTGTTCTTTCTCATATTCTCGCACACTATTTTTTTATAGTGTAGCTAAAATTTTATTATTGCGTTTTTAGTTTAAATTTTCTGTCAACCCTATTCATCCCCTATAGGGTTGCCATAAGGCCTAGCACATAAGGCCTAGCACATTTTATTTTCTCACTACCTTGATTATGGTCTGTGATGAGAAATAAGACAACCGCTGTGAAGTTTTGTTTTTGTGTGTGTGTTTGTGTGATGCAAGAAGTTTTGTCTACCTTTACAGTTATGTTTAGCACTCGTAGAATAATGAGTTCAATATGCTCTTTTTTGTTGGTTCCCTTTCTCCTTTTTGAATTAATATCACAACATCTGTTTAGCATTTTATTGATACAATAGATTACATCACTTTCACTTACTCCACAAAGTTTGATTACCTCTCTTTCCCAAAATTTCCAGATTGCATTGGTTCAGCTTTTAATGCTAAAGGAGTAATGCAATGCCCAAATTGTCGAGAAATTGGGAAAGGCAATTGGCTCTATTCAAATGGTTCTCGCTCACTGCCAGACCGATTTGATGAGTGGCCTCATGATGAAGATCTCTATGATTTTAATTACTCAGAAATGGTATAACTACTGATGCTTTCTCTCTTTCAAATCATTTAGTGAAAGCATTAATTATTGGTTGGTAGTGGAAGAGATATTCTGTGGTCTTATGTGTTGCAATTTAAATTCCTACAACTTTCCATGTCTGTTCAACTCAAAGCGGTATTATTGTGTAGTATTTAAATTCACTTATTAGTAATACGAAGTTACAACAATGTCACCAAAGCCTTTACCCCAAATTTTTATGGTTGTCAGTAGCTATATGAAGTTATAAAGTTCTTTTCATATTTTAAATGGTGTTTTGCAACTTATCTGACCTAATCTTTCTCGTCTATATTTCCTTGTATTCAGTTTGTTCATGTAGTTGGATTCATTATTGTGTTTTCTCTTGTCAAATATCTCATTATCCTATATCCGTAACCCCTCCTATTATCAGTGCCTCCATTCAGGTTACTGCTTAGATTGTTTAAATAGGTACTTTGCAATAAAATGCTAAATATAACTCATACCACTTCTGCAGTAGTTAGTTCTTGCAGTTTATTTAACCTAGACTTGCTGCAGAAAAAGAAAAAAGAAAGAAAAAGATTCTGCAATGGAAATGCTGCACGCTAGTTTGAAGCTAACTATGAGATGTTAACAGGTTTCAAAGAAGGTAGTCGTGAATGGGCATATACGTTCATTACATGCAAAGATACGGAATAAATATTTAGTTCATCAATTCCCTATTTTTATGGGGAATATGGGATCTCTCTCTCTCTCTCTCTCTCTCTCTCTCTCTCTCTCTCTCTCTCTCTCTCGAGTTTCACGAGTGTTTAATCAAATCAGTTTGACTTGAATATATCTATGGTTTTAGATATCTAGCTTTTTTTACTTGAAATTTCTGTTAATATTTCATTTGATAGTTGTGTAATAGTTTGATTCTAGTTGGATTACCATTTTTATGTTTATCATCCAAGCTATAAATAAATTTCTGCTCCTTTACCTTAAACTCTGCTTACTTTCAATTTTAGTGTCTTCTTCTTGATCTTTAAATTACTGAGTTGACACAAGCCAACATTGCACAGACACAAGTGACTAGCTAGGTTGCATAGGTAAACTCTGCTTACTTTCAATTTTAGTGTCTTCTTCTTGATCTTTAAATTACTGAGTTGACACAAGCCAACATTGCACAGACACAAGTGACTAGCTAGGTTGCATAGATGCGGATTTGGATACGGAAACGATACTGATCCGGATACGGGACTTTAGGAAAATTTTGGGATACCGGTACGGCGTGGTTACAATTATATTTACACATGAAAACATATTTTATATATTACATCTTAGTTATATCTACTGTTAAGCATATTTTGGGTAGTAACCAGGTTCCGAAATGTTCTATGAGGGATTTGATGCAAAGAAATGTTACTTTCTCATGTCGCAATTATGTTTGACATAATTACAAATATATTAAGATTACTTTCAACCTAGCTTTTTGGTCTCTTTGGAGCCTAGACATGGACGAGCCGTATCCAACAGGATTGTCAAAGAAGTATCGTGCCCAATACGTGTTTGATATGGATCAGGCACAGATACGGTCCTCCTGGGGAGTATCCATTCAACACGGGTGACTAGCTAGTGCTGTTTATGCGATTACAGTTATATTTTCTTCCTCTGCTTGTTTTGCAGACCTCTGTTCAAGAGGATTGCATTTTGCTGTTTTGTTTCTTGGTGGTGTATACTTGATATTACGGTGTACTTTCCTAGACTTGAGTTGATATGTTTCATTGTTTTGTATCACTTGATTGCTAAGCGCGGACTCGCCAAAAATTGGTCTGCGTCACAGTTTCGGATGCACATAGGCCACAGCATGGACACTCCAAAATACATTAGGATGCACCAAAATATGTGCTTTGCTTGTGTCCTTCTGTCTTGTGTCTGTGAAACATATTGTATTCTAATAGCATTGATGTTTTTACTGAAATAGGTGCATGCAGGTGGTAAGCAAATATATAGTGAGATCATGACATTCATTTTCTTTTCTTGCAGCCATTTGGAGTTCACTGGTGCCCCTACAGTAGATTAGCACGTGTGCTACCATCATTTGAGTATGTTCACGGTTGCTGTAGTGTATTTTTCATAACCAATGCACTCTTATTTATTGTTCTTTCACATGTGTATGCATGAATGCCTGTATGGTTGAGATAAACTGGGCCAGGGCTACATGGGTTATAGTACCAATCAAGTTTTTTTTTTATTTAATTGCATTCGTTGTTAAAGTTTAACTGTTGAAAGCTACTTGAGTCAGTTCTTTTGGAGAATTGAACTAAATAGTCATCTCTTCGTCTCTAGTTTAACATTTATAATCATAGCTTATCTGGTTCATTTATATGATTAGTTCTTATGTATTTCCTATTCAAGTTTATGGTTTCAAGTTTGCTATCATTTTCATGCAATTGAAATTCTATGATTTCATTTCAAGTTTTGTTCAAAACCTTGTTATTGGTTGTTCATATGGGATCCATCCATGTGTATGGAATCCCATCTTTGTTGAAAGTCATGAATGAGTTTCAGTGTAGAAGGTTTAATTCTCCTAACTTCAGTTCTACTTAGAAATATTATAATTTGTTGCATAAGGTTTGAGTTCCAATTTTAGATTACTTGATTATCAGATTATGTCACGAGGGTTCAAAGGATAATCTTAGGTACATCTCTTCGTGGCCGATCTCCACATATATTCATCCAAAGAACAAGGATTGAACTTAATGTATTTCAGCATTCCAGGGAAACCAAGCACCGTAACTGGGTACACAAGTCCGTGGTTTCTAAAAATTACTTGGATTTACCTTGGTAGACATTATTTCTTCTACTAGTCTTTGTTCAATTTGAACTTGCTTGTAGTCTCATTAGAAGAGAAGCTCCTATAAGTAATTAATGATATGATCTCTAATTTTCTGTTTATTAAGGAAATAAATTCCTTTACTGCGTCTAATCATTGTGTTTTTGTTGTTTGTTGAAAACTGCTTATAGCCATGGTCAAGTAAAACAAATTTGTTGTCGATTGGTGGAGTTTAAAATCAAGAATTCTTAGTTTTCTTTTGATCTCTTGTTTTTCATGCTGTTGCATGTTATTTTCATTCATTTCATTGCATAATTTTCACATAAGGTACTCGACTAGACATGTCAGATATAAGTTAGGGTTTGATCAAGCCATTCAAACCCTGAGTGACGTGTAATAGGTGTGTTCAGAATTCAAAACCACAAAGGTGATGATTGCTTAGTAGAATTGACTCCTAGAATAAAAGTCTCATTACGGTCATTAGACATTTATTTATTAAGCAGGAACTGACTCCACCAACATTGAGAATCCTCCAGTTTTGCAGATTTGTATTCTGACACTTGGAAGTCTTTAGCTGAAGTATCATTCAGAAAGGATTTGTATTTAGATCAATCTATAGGAGAAGTTCTTGAATTATGAAAGATACATCAGTCGGCCGTCAAGCAAATAAGTACATGAAGGAACAACAAAGAGAGGAGAATAGAATAGAAAGAAAATTCCTGAAAGATGCGTTATCTGCTAAAATTAACTGTATATAGCTTTCTTATTGATCCATAAGGTAGTGCTCACCAAGATATCTTTTTTCCTTCCTTTCTTATTTGTGTTTCTGCTAGGATGCCCACCAAGATTTCGTATGATAAAAGCTGCTTAGAGTAGCACACCAATTTGTTGGTCAAGATGGATCTGTAGGATATTACATGGCATAGTTGATAGTGTTGAGCACATTCCTATAAATCCTTCTTTCCCTTTTTGTTACTAATCCAGTGTATTATGCACTGTTAATATTCTTCCTTACAAGTGCTTGTCCAAGATCCCTTGGACCTACTCAGTTCATTGTACATAATTACATATCCTTTTAATCTTAATTTTGTGTCGGTGCAAAACTTGTTTTTTTGTTCTTGTATTTTCTTATTCTGACTAATATTTGAATATTGAGGCTTAGTATCGTGAATCTCGAGTCTTATTATCGTTTTATATACTTTTATGTTTACTCACCAAAGCATGTGCCTGTCTGGCACTACCCTACATGCCAGCTGCTAACTCTTAGTCTATCTTACTAATTTTTGGGTTAGTTCGTTTCAGTTTCAACAGACGGATCCAAAGCTGTTTTGAGATTGATCATGTATGGCAGGTCATAAATTTTCAAGAGAAGCCGTCTAAGAGCAAAACATGTAACCACATCACACTCATGCACCAGGAGATGCAATGTAACATAGATAGAATGTTCTTAGACATCTAGGAAGCGCAGACACTCCAAAATGTGGGTCGTGTCGTATTGGAACCCTCGGATCCCAACACTCCAAAATATACTAGGACACACCAAAATAGGAGCTGTGTCCGTGCAACATAGTTAGAGACTCTTCTCATAAATTATAGTCGATTTTCCATTGTCCCTAACTCATTATACTATAATACGTCTAGAACATTTAGACTCTGCTTGGATTGAGGGGGAAAAAAAATAAGCAGGGTTAAGTGGGGTTAAATGAGAGAGAGTTAAGCGAGGGGGAGTAGAGTCAATACATAGAACCTTACTTGGATTGGAGGGAGAGTTAAGTGGGGGGTGTTTAATAACTCTTGCTTGGATTAGAGGTTTTAAATGAGAGGGTGATTAATAAAAATATGATAGTTACCAAAATAACCTTATTACATATGTCATAAAATTAAATTTGATTGAAATTTTAATTAGAACTTGTTAAAATATCTTCACAAATTAAGAAGTTACGGATTAACATGTCGAGAACAAGAAAAAATGGAGAAAAAAATTATGATATTTTATAAACAAATAAGGGGCATTTATGACTTTTTAAACAAAACCCCTCAATCACCCTCGTTAACCCTCCGATTTGGGGGGTTAAAAAAATGGACAAAAGAGGGTGAAATAAACCCTCACTTAACCCTCTATAACCCTCCCTCGTAAACCTTCACCCTCAAACCAAGCATGGTTTTATTTTCCCCTCACTTAACTTCCTCTCACTTAACCCTCTTAACCCTTAATCCAAGCAGACCCTTATGGCTAGTGTAAGTAGGTTTCGACATTGCACTGAATCTTGTCCCACCATGATCCTGAGTTTCTTGTATTACAGCTACATGGGAAAGGCTCTTTCTGTGGCATCTACACATCTCAGTTAGCAAACATATCTATGCACAACTTTTTCCTTGCTAAATACCAAGTTATCTCTAGAAGTGTATGAAACTATGAGGCTTATTTGAAGATTCTTCACATTTTTCTACGCTTGTTTGGGTTTCTTAGGTAAAGGGCCCTTACCTAATCGACTGATATCAAATTGATCTTCTAAGATTGCTTTTAATCTAACATATTTCTTATCAAATCTTCATTAACTAAATAAAAGCTTCTCATTCGTCTTTAATATGCTCATCTTCAATTAGAATCATATTATCCTCACCTTTGATGTGTCTATGTCTATCTATATGAGTGCCTCTGATATCTTAATGCAACCTACCTGATTGCTAAATTTTTTTTTCTCACCATCATGAGAAAGATTAGTATTCTATGAACTCTTGATCTTGCACTTAGGATGTGGATAAAATTGAAACAGGTTCATACATTGGCTTGACTGATCTTAATTTACATCCAAATTTCGTTAATAGCGCTGGTATTGTGACAATGTTGACATGCTGTTCCATATTAAACTAGGGAGTTGTATATGTGCTTTATGCCATTCATGGTTTGGAAGTTGTTACTTCTATAGTTGACCATCAAACAAAATGCTGGCTTGCTTTGCAGTTGCTAGTTCTGCTAAGATGGTTCTTTTCTTCACTTCATGATTGTATATTCAGACTCTCCTCATGGAGCCTAAATTTGCAACTCCCTAGTTGTTTCATTTTTTTCCCCCCCAAATGTGTTGAATTTTTCTCTCCTGTACAACAATGCACTAGTAACCAAACCCAACTATGTAGCAACTGGAATTCTTTAATCCTTTTTCTATTTGGCCAAGTTTGAGATTGGATTTAAACCTGGATCTGGACCTTTGTCTACGTGAGTGTTTGTCTTCATTTGTTATTCTATTGTTTGTGTGTACATACAACATATCCTGTTCCTAGAATAGAGTATTATTTTAATAATTCCTGAACCACTTAGGCAACTTTGAGAAAAGGGGGATGCTAATACTTGAGTTTATCCTAAAGCAGCAACATCATTTGTTCTTCGACAGTGAAATCTAGGATTATTGCTCGTGTTTTCTCATGGTTCTACTTTGACAGATAAAATTGAAAATAAGCTTTTACTTGGAAGAGATACTAGTGGCAAGTGTAGTAAAGTGAGAAGCCATCCTGATCGTAAGCATATGAACCATATATATATATATATATATATATATATATATATATATATATATATAATTTGCTTTGTACTTGTATCCATAACAACCTGACACATTGCAAGATATAGGATATGGCACCATGTAGGTACTTTCCTTATGTTTATCAATATAAGCATTTGCCTACAGCAATATGTTGGTCTCAAAAATATGTTGCCATGTCTGAATTCTCTAATTGACATGCTCAAATAATTAAGTTTATGCCATGCATCTCCGTCATATCAATTGATATTATTTTTAAACTACAATCACCTGCCAAATGGCTACCTAGGTTTTGCGCAAGGTTTGCAGTATCAGAATAGATATTGGAGCCTTTCTATGAGTATTTGTATTGACGGTATCGATGGTTTCTGATCCGAGTTTCGGATTTTTTTGGTATGGGAAAGTAAATAATTATATAAATTATTAAAAATTTAGAAAAAAGATAATTTATACATTTAGTCATAAGTATTTTTGTGTTGTTTCTTAGTAGTTTTGAAATTGAAAGAAATAATAGTTACAATTTTTGATTGATTTACTTGAAATAAATATATTTTCTTCCTTTACATGTTTTTACAACCTTATTATGCTTTACATCCTTGCGGATTATTTTTTTTCATTCAATTTTCTATGCCGAATTGACTGGGAAAAGGACTCCCAACGACAGTATTGGTAGCGTCCAGTATCATATCGGGACATGCTAAACCGTATATGTATCGGCCGTATTGTATCAGTATCGGCCGATACGGCAAACTATAGTTTTATGGCATCTCTCTCTCAAGTGTTGATATTTACCACGGCTAAGGATTTGGCACCAACATAGAGGGTTAACGTTGGGTCGACAACCGGTCATAAAACTTTGTCAAATCTTGTATGGAGATTTCTTATGCTCCATAGCCGATCCCATTCTGATGAGAGAAGGCTGGGATAATGATTATTTTTATCATGTGGTGTAGTATGTGGATTATGGACCTTGAAAATTGGTTATATTGGAAATCACTCGTCTCTGCTGTCCTGTTGCCCATATCCCTGAGCAGGAAGTCGAGAAAGTCTGCCTAAAACACAAAATGTCTGTCGTAATTGTGTACATGTCATGTATTTCAACTTCTTCTCGACCCATCAATATCCTGAAGCACCAATAATGACATCCTTCTTTCGGAGATGATGGCCCATTCCATCACAAACTATGGCATCATTCTTGCATTTTAGTTTTCTGCCATCGGCTAATCCCATTTCACCTTTTAATTTTGTTATCCATCTTGCACCACTTTATTCTAAACAAGCTCTGTGGTATTAGCTATACTTCTGGTTCCAATGGGTGAGAACATGAAGAGGGAAAACTGGTTAGTGTGGTTTTAATGTAGTGGATTTGCAAGACATGAGGACGGGACGTCAGTATGACGATGGAGGGGGAATCGGGAGCTTGCAAAAGAGGCACACATTGTACCGTATCATTATACCCTGATGGACCTGCCTCTACAGTCAATTTGGGAATGATTAGGAAGGAGCCATTTCTCTTAAAGAAACTGTATGATTAGCATGCATGCGTTGTATTTAAACTTTTTGAGGCACTACCCTACAGTATACAAATTCTTTCATCTGGCTTTACACGAGCATTTTTGGTTCCGTGACCATTTTGGACTTTATTGATTGGTTGATGTTTTTTGCAGGGAAGGGGAAACTTCTCCAGCTATTGCTTGTAAGTTTGCACACGTGGACTTGAGTCACTTGCATGGATTTCCTTGAACTTTGACTTAAATCTTCGTTTCAAACATAATTCTGTCTCTACAGTTCAAGACGTAGGTTATCATACCATGTTCACTGGAGACCCAGCTACTTCATCGACGTCTCATCAATGCCCGTACTTGGCTTACATGCCTCCACTTCAACCATCTTCTTCAAACCACCCTATTTCCGCTGAAAGTCATAATGACGGTCCGACGTATCACCACCATTGGAGTCGCACTGCTAGACAAACTGATGTCCAGACTCCTCATGTTCTACCTGCCGTTGATCTCCATTATCATAACTGGGAACATTCTCCAATATATTCTCAACCTAGCAGTAGTAGTAGTGGCTCCAATCAGGATATGGACTCTTCTGCAGCAGTTCGGTCTGTGAGGCTTGACTTGGACGATCTACCAAGGGCAGTATCTCCCATTCATCGGTTTGCTCTTGGCCATGGGTAAGTGATAATACTAATAAGTACTAAATTTAATATTCTAGAACTCATCCCCCTACCCCTTCTCATCCTTCTCATCATTGATATTGCTATGAGATTTTACACCATTTATTTCTCATTTTAAAACCTAGGCTCACCATCTTCTGTGCTTCTCACATAATCCAATTTGATGATTCTTATCCTCCACTGCTCCTCTATAATATCTATATTGGTTGCTGAGGCTACTCTTTTATCCATGTAATCCTCCTGCACTGTTTTTTCCATGTTTTTTCAGTATGATGCTACAACAATCTTTAAATTGGTGGCTTCTTGCTATTGATGGGTTAGAGTAATTGGTCAAAAGTATAAAGAGGATAGAGACTTGGCTCCATTTCTCAGCTTGAAGTCATCTTTCCTTGCCTCTACAGTTGGGATCCATTATGTTACTTGAAGAAAAATCAGGAGAAAAAACTTTCTTTTGATGAATCAAATCTTCCCTTTTTCTGAGTCGATGAAAATCTCTTGGATTAGTAAGTAGTTTCCAAGGGTTTTCTTGGGTTAGTAAATAGTTTCCAAGTCCAAGGCTTTAGAGAAACACTATAAATAGTGAGGTTTTCCTGTCTTAGGGTTCTGGGAAACTAGTGCAAAATGCATGTATTATTTTTTCCTTTCCAGGATTATGTAAAAGAAAGGAAACAAAAAGAAATTATTTTCTTGATGGGCAAATAGAGAAGTTTGGTTATCATTTCTTCTTTTCAATGATGAAGGGAAAAATCTTTTCGATGAGAGCCACGTGAAACAGAAATATGCTACTTTTTCCTTTCCGAGGAAAGGTTTTCTTTTAATCTTCATACTTACAATCAAACATATACCTAACTTTTAAATTTGCATACTTTCCTTGTAACCAAACAGATAAAGGTTTGTTTATCGGGAATTTGTTTAAGATCATGATACTTTTTGTTTATTTGTTTTGTTTTTAGTTGATTTAGAAAAGGGTTAAAGAAAGGAAATGGCAAATGTGATGTCAAGGGAGATTTCATGTAATGGCAATTCTCATATAGTTCCACGGTATTTGAGGGGGTGTTTTCTTTCGTAACTATATAGTTCTAACACTTTAAAGCTTAGAAGCCAGAAGCGGGGACGGAAGTGGGGGGCAGGGGCGGGAGCGGGGGAACGCGGCTACTTAGAAGAGTATAAAGTTGGGAGCGTGCACTAATAAAAAATCTGTGTATATTAATTATTGTTATTGAACTTATTAATATTTTATATTTATTAGAAAGTTCAGTTCAAAGTTACAGAGAGATCATTCGTATGTTGATTTTTTATTACGTAAAGGTAAATAATCTTTAGTTTCTTGGTACTTTGACAAACATGTATTAAAAATCTTTTAGCTTTCTTTCCCAAATTTATGTTCTCTTCTAAAATTATGGTCATATTATGGAAAGCGCTCATGGCATTGGGGAAACACGCTCCCGTCGTCGGAGAAACGAGTTTCCGTCATCGAGGAAGCGAGCTCCCAAGTAAGAAGTGCCGAATCGAGGTTCTTACTGAGACTCGTTGATCTTCTAGGAGTTTCTGGCTTATAAGCTTTAAAGTGCTAAACTCTATATAGTGCTAGCACTTTATAGTGCAAATGTTGTTTGTTTTTCATAACTATATAGTGCATTTTAAAGTGCTGCAGTTTGTTTTCATCATTTTAAAGTGCTGCATTATAAATGTATGAATTAATTATTTTACCCTAAAATATGTTGACATTATTTTGAACACAAATTCAC
Organism: Iris pallida; assembly: GCA_029216955.1. NCBI lineage: Eukaryota > Viridiplantae > Streptophyta > Magnoliopsida > Asparagales > Iridaceae > Iris > Iris pallida. Next base: position 33,611,305 of record JANAVB010040218.1, on the reverse strand, counting down.
TAGTATATATATATATATATATATATATATATATATATATATTCACCATCAAATATTCTTATCAATACGACATCTTTGATGAACATCAATTTTGAGAAACCTAAAATCCTAATTTAAAAATAAAATAAAAGTGTTGTGGTACGTTGCAGCAAAAAATGCAAAATAAAAAATTATTTGGGCGGAGAGTTTTCCACATATGAAGGATTATGGTTGTTTGGACATGCTTATAATATATAATTTTATTGAATGTTACAATTGTCCTTTTTTGCACTTACAAAGGGCATCACTATACAGCGATGAACACTTTAAAGTGCAAAAAAACAAACGCGTTAATTTGGTGGGTCCCCCATTTATTTGAGCACTTTAAAGTGCTCAATACTATATAGTGCAAAAAAACAAACCCCCTAATTCTCTTTGGCTTAAAGGAATTTTTTCTAGAATTATCCATCAAAGATATTGTCATGTTCATGCCATATTGACATTGCTTATGTCTACATTCCAACTCCCTTGAAACTACAAACTTGTATTGTTTTGCTTGTGTATACTTTTTGATTATTTTTTAATCTTTATCATTGCCTATTAGTTATTAATTTACTCTCTTTTGAATCTTCTCTCTTTCAGCTCAAGTTCTAGATCCACAGTGGCTCCACCATATTTTGCCAATTCGCAGTCTTACCCTCATGTTCACGAGCACTACCAACATCACAATCCCCCAAGCATACACGGGACCATCTTCCCAGGCCCGCGGCGGTTAGGAGTGAGAGGACTGCCTCCAGCAGTCCCCCAAATGCCTCCGCTGGATCCGACGAGTTATTACCTGTTCCCACCGACAGCTTCGTCGAGCCACAGCCCCACAGAGACCGAGAGCATGCGGGGAGACCATTTCTACACGTGGGGAAGAGAGCGTTTCGCCCCCTTCCCGTTGCTGCCAGTCGAGAGGGAAGCAAGCTGGTGGAGGCCTGTACCTCAGGCTGCCGGTTCGTCTGATTCTGGCAGAAGGTGGGGAATCTGGCACAGGAACGGCTCGGAGAGAGCATCGTCTCGAGCAAGGGCAGAAGGTTCATCATATAGACCTCCAGTCGCTAGGATGAGGCCATACAACTAGAAGGAGAACTGGATGGGGAAAAAAAACTTTTGTATTAGTTTGTTTGTAAATTGAAACAAAAATGTACAAAAAAGGAGACCGGGTTGTCGAAATAATTGCTGAAACCTGGGAATAATCTGTGGATGGTAATCTGGCAAGAAACAGTTTTGGCCCGTAAGGTATTTTGTAACTCAAAAACATAGTCTGCTACTTGCGTTTCTTAGAATGGCGAGTACAATTGAATAGTGATTATGATATCTTGTTTTTTGCTGTTGGGTTGTTAATGGGATATGATTTTATACTATTGTTAGAAATGGGGTTATATTTTGCAGGAAAAGCTTGATTATGTGTAGACAATTAGAACAAAAAACTTTGAGATACAAGTGAGGAGATTAGGAGATGAATTATTAGAATTTATTATTACAATGCTATATTCAATTCATATCATCTGTACAAAGTTATTTTTTTGATAAGATTAGAAAGAGACAAAAAAATGATTTAATGTGTAACGCATTAATGGGTGTAATCACCAGTTCAAAAAAAAAAAAAAAAAAAAAAAACTATGTTGTTCCTTTCTTTCCATATATGCCAGACATCAGCTGTCAATTGAATCCTAGCTGTATTGTACCACTGAGAACCTCAACTCCTTCCAGCCATGATATCTGCTACCTCCTCTCGCTAATTCCGAGGGCGAAGAGTCTGCATGTTGGGCTGAAAATATTGTTGTTGCCAAACAGAGGATGTGAACGGGCTAAAGAAAATGTGATTCATAGATTCACAATCTTGCTTGCACAACTCACAACTCACAAAGAAGTGACAACACCTGAACACCAAACCTCGCAAGACGATCTCGAGTAAGCAACCTCCCAAGACATAATTTGTACATGCAAAATTGCATTTTGGAGGTCACTCCCTTGGTCTAGACCACCTGTGCCAGCTCCATAGGAGGGTGAACCTCCCTAATAGACGCATAGATAATAGAGTGAGAAAAAAATTGTTGTCCCGTATTCGTCCACACCCATCGGTCCCCTTCTGAACTCTGAGGATCCACCTGGACCTTGTCAAACTCTTGGCGAAACTGTCGCGTCGTAGGGTGAAGATCCGACCTCCACGCTTCTTCCTGCAGAATGGCACTCACCCTTGTCCTCCTTCCCGTCGCTGGCAGCGCCTGCCATCCTACTCGCTCCACCAAGATCTGATGGTTGATCCAAGGGTCAACCCACATATCAGTAGTTTCTCCGTCTTTCATCACTCTGGAAATAAGGCCCTTCAAAGTAGTACGATGAGATAGCAAGTTCTTCCATGTGACGGAGTCGTTGCTATTGGCTCGGGCCTCCTAGAAGGTCTGGACCTTCAAATACCTTTCCTTCATCCAAACCGCCGACAAGGAATCCTGTGCAAGAAATCATCAAGCTTGCTTCAGTCCCACAAGGTCCGTAAGGACTGCAAACCTACACCTCCCTCCTCTCGAGGTCTGTAGAGAATCGTCCATCCGATAGAATGTAAGTCCCCTCACCATATAAAGTCAGTACATAATTTTTCAATTTTACTAATGGTCGTATTCGGGAGCATGAGGGGTCTGCAACCAGAATCGGGCAATGGCATATATAACGGACCGTACCAGCTCAATACGTCCTCCAAAAGGTAAGCTCTGGACATGCCATCCCTCCAGTCCGCGCTGTGCATAGTCCACTAGACTTGGACATTCGACTTCTTTGGCATAATTCATAGACAATAGAATTCCCAAGTATTTGACTAGTAGGTCACCCTTCTCATTACCAAGAAGTAAAGCCCACTCTTCTTTCTGCTGACAAAGCTTGTTGAAATATGCCATGCTCATGTCCTTGTTCAGCTGTAGACCAGTCAGTAAGCAAACCGTTCCATAATCGAATTCAAAGCCTCAATCCCACGCCGTGAAGGAACCAGAAAGACCAACAAGTCGTCCGCGTAAATAAGATGTGATACCTGTGGTTGAACACGTTTGCTCAACGGGATAATCTGACGTCTATGGACTGCTACATCCATGAGAGATGTAAAAAGCTCCATAACCAAGGTGAAGAGATATGGAGACAACGAATCTCCTTGTCGAAGCCCTCTCGAACTGCGAAAAAAATAGTACGGTTGGCCCCTGACTAGTATTGAAAACGAGGGAGTGAAAATGCAGACATAGATTCTATCCACCCAAATACGGTCAAAGCCCATAGCAAGCATAATACGGCACACAAACTCCCTATTGACCGAGTCATATGCCTTTTGTTGATCGAGCTTGACGCAAACTTTATCCCCTCCAGGTTTGTTGAAGTCCCGGATCAACTCATGAGCAAGCAGGCTGTTATCAGCAATAGACCGCCCCTTCACAAAAGTCACTTGGTTGCTAGACACCAAGCCCTGCATAATCTGCTCCATACGTCTGCACATCAAGTGAGTGATAATTTTATATAAAAAATTACAGCAGGAGATAGGCCGAAAATCATTGAGAGACGTCGCTCCTTCCTTCTTTGGGATCAGAGTCAGAAAGTATGATTGAGCTCCCGAAGCAGTTTGTCGTTGTCAAAGAAGTCTTTGACGATCACCAGAACCTCCTCCTTCAGAATATCCCAGTAGACTTTATAAAAGTGACTCCCAAAACCATCCGGACCAGAAGATTTATTGGAGTCCACATAACGCAAATAGCTTCAATCTCCTCCATCGTCACAGGTGCAAACAGTACATTGTTGCCCAGCAGAGTAACTAGTCTCTTGCATACAATCTCCGAAAGTCAGATAAATAGGAATTTTGATTATATAGCTTAGTATAATACCTGACCGCTTCCTCCTGTAGTGCATTAGCATTTACCACCTCCTTGCCATATGCTCCATAGAGTTTTGAAATGTGATTCCGATGCTGGCGAGCCCGAATAATATCATAGAAGAACTTAGAGTATTTGTCACCATCATGCAACCAACTACATTTGGCTCGTTGAGCCAGATCAATCTCTTCCAATGTGCGTAAAGTCCCCACTTCCTTGCAAAGATCCTGCTCCACCGCTGTAAGGTCACTATTGAGGATATCCTCCTGCAATGTCTCTTGTGCCGCCGAAGCTGGTCTTCCAAGTCAATGAGATGAGTATTGTGTGTGTCCCTCTCGTCCAAAGTTTTAAGTCGGCCTTCACCTGCTTCACCCGCTGAACCATGCGGAATTGGAGGTTTCCCTAAAAAGGACGCCCCAACCTCTTGGAAAACTCAGCGTAGCCATCCATGCCACTCCACTTTTCTTGTAACTGAAAGGACGTGCCTTTTGGGGAACTGTCGCCATCTGATGGACGCGAACAGGCGAATGATCACTCTGCAGCCGGGAGACACTTAGCAACCGCATCAGGGAACATAGCAAACCACTCCTATTCCCTAAGGCACGATCGAGTAGCAGCAACACGTTTGTGGGTAGCTTTTGTAGCTCCCTTCCCGAAAATTTTTGAAAATATTTTTTTATTAATTATGGTAATTTTTATAATTTTAAAAATAATTGTTTAGTTATTATTACGGTAGATGACTTTAGCCATGGTTGAGTTTTAAAATACCAGACGACTAGGAATCGTTGCACGGATAGTGCATGGCGTGCCTTGATTAGTGTATTAGCCATGCCAAGGAAGACCCAGCCATAAGAGTGTCCAACTAGGAAAACCAGGTCAGGTTTGCGACTTAACCCTAACCAAGATTTATTTAATTATTATTAATATTATTCGACGTTTAGGAGACCCGGTTGTACCAAACCAGCCCGGACTGGACCCGTACCAAGCCCAAGCCATGTAGTCATGCGGGACATCCCATGACATTCGTGTTGATGTATTTTGGTATGATGGTGTCGTATTCCGTTTTTAATGATCAAATAATATTTTCTAAGTATTCTTAATTAAATATTATAAATATCATTATAGTTGATATTCACTGATATTTGTATAAAATAGGTCCTTGTACATTTTTGGATTATTGGACTGTGCATGATGGTATTACACTTATTGTTT
>JANAVB010040218.1:33546159-33550421 GCA_029216955.1 Iris pallida | reverse complement strand
AGACATAGTAAACTTGCCCCTAGAGTCTCCTCCGCGATTACCTTGGCAATTCTCTTGGAATTATACAACCGCCTTTGAATCACATATTGGCATACGAAAATCTCCTTTGGACTCTTGTTGGCTTTCGTCTTTTAACTATTCTAAACAAAGTTTGTGAGTGATAGATAGACCAAACCATTCTCCTATGACCATGATATTGTATATACTTGGGGATAGTTAACCACTGACCAACCAATATGACTATCCCCGCCTCGAGCTACTTGCCTTTTTTCCTCGACCTTAGATTCAACTTTCATGACTTTTTTCTTTTTTGAAATTTGACGATGATTCAACTCTAAACCTAGACAACCCTATATCTTCTATCGTGACCCCTAATCACTTGAATGATTCCTATCATCCTTTCATTTGTGCCCTCAACCTAGACACTTACCATGCAACCTTCTTCGAAGAGCCCTATCCCCCAAGTCCCCAAAATATCCACTTAAGCTACTTCCATCGTACTATCATAAATTTTTTACCTTAACTAGCAACCCTCGTTCAATTCCAAAATCGTGAATTATTTCGTCGTTATCAAAATCATAATTTTTCTAAAGCATATTTGTCGTTTCATTGCCTCGCCCAATTATTTGTGTTGCCATACCCTCGTACCTTCTCACCCCCTACTTATTCTTAATTTCGAGGACAAAATTCTTGTAAGTTGGATAGAATGTAAATTCCCTAAAAAATTTACTACAATTTTTATTTTTTGTGTTAATTTTGTTTTTCGTATTTATACGTCGCGTACGAGTTCGCATCTTTCGTATTTGTTCGACGAGTACGAATATGTGCGAGCGTACATATTTTTACTTGAAAAATATTTTTATTATAAAATTATTTTATAGGAAAGTACATGTTCAAATAAACATAATAAATATTTTATTTATTAAAAGAGTTATTTTGTTCGTCGTTTAAAAATAAGTAGTGATTTGAAAAACTGTGATTTTATGAAATATATTCCAAATATTTACGAAAATGAAAATTTGTTATTAATATGTTTTGTTATTTGTAAAAGCTATTTTATGAGTTAATATTTATCTTGAATTTCGAAATTAATTAATGCTATATTTTAATATTTACGAAAAAGATATTCAAAATTTTGTTTACTTAATATTTGAATTATTTTGATAATTTAAATTAGAAAAGATTTTATTTGCCTTAAATTAAATAGCTTTTAAATTAAAGATAGGTTTTTGAATTAGATTTTAAATCAATTTAAATTAGTATGGAATCTATCTATTGGGGATTTAATCAAATCCCAATCCTTATCCTAATGGAAATTCCCACCTCATATAAAAGGAGAGGTACTCTTCCATAATTCTCCACAAAATTTGTGCATCGTGTCTGTGCCTCCCTACATCCACTATATTTTCCAGTACATATACATTGTTCTTTTTCGTGTCCGACATGCCGGACACAACCTTGTTCCCGTGTCTCGTAGGACACAACCATCGACCCTTCACTGTCGTGTCAGGACAGTCCCCGACACGACGACGTCCCCCTACCCATTTCACCGTCATCGCAACCACAGCTCCGCCTTAACCGTGCCCCGTCCCCAATCTCCCAGTCGGGCAGCACAGCGCCAGCACCCTCACCATTCCCATCACCACCCCCGCCATATCCGCAACCCCTGCTCCTCGACTCCACGCAGAACCACCGTCGCCATCGTTTCGTCACCAGTCACCACCACCACCATCCAGACATCTCCGCCACAACCACCATCGCCACCACCACAGCCTACCACCGCCACCATCCCGAAAATCCCAACAAAGAAAAAGAAAAGAGGAAACCCGAACCCTTACCTCCCTCGTCGTCGTCGAGACCTCCGCCGCGCGTTCCGTCCCACCGCGCCGTGCAGGCCAGACGGGCCGTCGACAGCCTTCATCCGCCATTGTGCCCGGCGATCTGGCCAGGTAGCCCCGACCAGTGGGTTCCCCAAGACCGCGAGCAGCTCCCTCCGCAGCCGTTTTCTCTCCAGGTGGCCGGTCGCCGCCACCGCGCCAGGCGCGCCCGTCCGCGCGTGACCTTCGACTTCCACCCGCCTCCGCCGGATCAGTCCGCGCCGTCCCCTTCGACGCCGCCCCAGCACCTCCAATCCGCGCCACCGCGCCCCTCTGTCGCGACCAGCGTCGCGCCTCCACCACTGTCGACCCCATGCGCCGGACCACCACGCGCCGCCTCCACCCATGGACGGTCGAGCGCGCTAGCCAGGACCAACCTCGGTTCCGCCTCTCCTTCCTCCCTCCGCGCTGTCTCCACCAAACGTCGGCGCCGGCTCCGCCTTCCGCCGCCAGCCGATGGCGACCAAGGTGAAAACCCATTTTTCTTCCCCCTCCCGATATTTTCTCTAAACCCTTTCTTCCTTCCTTTGTAAAAGTACAGCTCTAAGCTGTTTTGGTTATTAGTAATTATTACTATTAATTTATTATAATAAAGGTTATTATTTCTTATCTATTATTATTATTATAAGTATTTATTATTATTATTATTATTATTATTATTATTATTAATATTATTATTATTATTTTTGATAATAGCATTACTTTTGATTGATAGTGATACATTACTTTCTGATACCTTGATAATAATAAATAATAACATTATTATTATATTTATTTTTACTGTATATAAGTTACAAATAGTATGTTCCTATAAATTGTATATCGATATATTTTATATTCGTGAGAAATTACCATTAAATTAGTTTATGGTATTTTATATGTAGATGTTAACCTACAAATTATTTTAACAAAAATTTACTCTCTTTTTTGTTTTTAGATTCTTATGTATTCTGAATAAGAAAAATGTAGTCTCCAATTTGTAGAGTAATTTTCAAAGTATTTTCAAATAATTATCTACAGTATCTTAACTAACAAAATATTGTGCCTATCTATGAGCATATTTTTGCTGAAAAAACGATTTTGACTTTTTAAAGTATATATTTATTTAAAATATTATTTTGATGATAAAAATCTAGTATTCAATTATTATAAATATTTTCTACAAATCGTTTGCTATCCCGCAAAATCTCCTTCATTTATCATCACTGATCGTTCGTCCTATATTTTTGTGACTTCGGCCCGCTACACAATGAACATGGCTATTGGACCACAAGATTTGACGGATCATCTACCCTACCAGGCGACACACCAGGCAAGACACCTTGCCTTTACTGTTTAATTTCTTGCTCAATATCATGCATGCTTTTTCTTTATGTTGTTCTTTTAAAACTATGTATAGATGCAAATTATTATACTTTATACAATTGGCTTAGAGTTAAGGGACCACCGTATGTTTAGTGCATCTCATAAACTGTCACGATGTGCCACGGATTGTGGGTGAGTTGTGAGTCGCATATAGATGCGGACTTGCGTGCTGACTGATCATTGGTGCGTACAGGCCGTGCGTTAGGATATAACTGCCAATAGATGGTAGAAAAGACTTGGCAGTTATTAAGGATTAAACAGTGTCGTAGAGTCGACACATGTATAGTATCATTGGGGGGAGGGGACAGTTATTAGCGTAGGGGCTACATTTATTTTTTTACACATATTTTGGGCCGAGGGTGACTCTTACGAGCACTACCTTCTGTCCAGGGCCGATAGTGACTCGGATGAGCGCTACTTACTGCCACTCTTTATTTATTCTGCTGAGCCTACAGCCCCTACGTAGAACGTTGTCCTCAAAGTGCATATCACATAGAATGGTTAGGAACCTTTACTCATGCATACTTTTCTGTTGAGCTTTATTTATTCAGTTTATCGGCATGATATTATGTGTCTTGTTACGTCCCTCTGAGGACCTGGTGATCTCTCTAGGTGTGTATTTCGTGATTTCTTGCAGGTGCTCTAGCTAAGGCCATTCCTTCCTTCGTGATGATTGCTTTTGGACTCGTCATTGCTTCGTTCGATCAATCACTTTCTTTGTATATTTCTTCCTTATTTAAATTAGTTGGAAGTGGATTTGTCTCCGCCCAACGATTGTATACATGACAAACTCAAAGTTGCTTTTATATTATTATCTATCTTTGGGGATAAGATTTAGTGTTTTGGCTTTCTACATTTTACAGCTTATGTATACATACGAGCTGTATATTTACTCGTATGTATACAGCTGGCATGATACGTATCTAGTCTCAAGTATTTGGGACTGGGGCATTACAGAAAAACTCCATACCTCCTCTCAGCCCCATACTCGCGTCGCATATGCACAGATCTGCCTAAAGA
>JANAVB010040218.1:33503659-33543659 GCA_029216955.1 Iris pallida | reverse complement strand
CTTCAGGATGCTCTCCCTCAAATTATAAAAATTACATGTAGTTCTTACATCAATAGAGAAAGAAAAACACTCCCAGTACATTTGAATATTACATCTTACTCCATTCTTTGTCTTTTTATACATTATCCTCATATCCTAACGAATACTTGTAGACTTATTGGTTATTCCTGGAAGCTAGCAACTCCCTCTGATTGTTGAACTATTAAAATTATAGCCATGCACATTCTCCATTTGCTTTGATGAATTTGACCCAGTGATTTGCTTTAATTATCTCTAAAATACCTAAGACATTATTTATAAAAGATACCTTGCTTGTGGTATTATCACGATCCGTACCCGCTTTTCAGATACGAGTGCGTGTTCAAGCCAGCCTACACCGCAGTGTCAGCGGTGTTAGAATTATTCAATAATTAAGGGGCCATACATGTAAAATTAATTGTGTTTAGGCTATCTAAATAATTAAGCCAAATTAAAGTGGTCTATTTGGAAATTGGCTTAAGGGTATAATTGTCATGGAATTAATGTGTAGATACCGGAGATAATTCTAATTTGATGAGGGGCCAAATTAAAAATGTCAAAACATATAAATATATGTGTTCATTAGGGTTATGGTCTCCAACTTATACGGCCACCAAAGAGAAGGTTTTCTCTTTTTCTCTTCTGCATCCCCATCAACAGAAAGAGAGGGACAAAGGATTCAGATTCTTCTTTGTCATTAAGGGTCGTAGCAAGTTGGAAGATCGAACCCCACAAAAGGACGACCGCTTCAAGATCCATCAAGTCAGGCAATGGATTCAGGTATGCTTCCGCAATCAATTTTATTATAATCTTCATCTCATGAATCGACAGGGTACAATAAAAAAAATCTAACAAGTGGTATCAAAGCCTTCATGTTTGATTTATGAGGTTGAAGTTTCAGAATCGGTTTTTTGTTATTGTTTAGAAATCATAGATCCTTCATTCTAATTTTAATTTAGGGTTCCAATGGTTCATAAAATAATATTTATGATACACGAATATTAGATCTACAGTTTCTCAATAACTGATTTCTTGATACATGAATAAAATTTTGTTCCGGCCAGATCATGCTGGACATGTATCCAAACGATACATCCATAATTAATGGACTAGGATGGCACTTATGTTTGTGTTGTTTGATCAAAATTGTTGGCAGTACTACACATGGTGGGTTATAATTTATGGTGGAATATAATTTATATATTTTCTTAGTGTTGTACTAGATGGCTAAATAAAGAGAACAACTATTGGGATCTTATCTTCTACTTCTGAGTTGTTTTCGTACATAAACAACTGTTCCAACATGTTTGCACATCATAATTTATTTATTTTATTTTTTGTATACATGGTTCTCCATTGCTTACAAGTACATTGATTTGCTGTCAATCCTTCGTTGATTTGATCGCCATATTAAGAAAATCTTGATAGAATTCATAATTTATGTACAGTAATGATCTCTCAGTTCATGCTTAAATATTAGATATGGACGCATGTGATAATGACCGTAGAAATTCTCCATTATATTAAATATGCATGAATATGCTTATTGCTGGACATGTGATAATATGGAATGTCGGTTAGATTCCAATTACTCATGCTGATAGATATTTGGTGTTACTCAATTTAGAGTGTTTTCCAATCTAAGTTCATTATTTGGAGGACAAATTGGAATCAAATATAGACAATTTTATGTTTGGCATAAATTTAGTTTCCAATAAATTTATGTTCTAAGTCATATATTTGATGTAATCTATTGACGTACATATCTTCAGCAGATTATTTTAATATAATCTTTATGGGTTATTTGAAGCAATCTATTGGTCCATATCTTCAGTAAAATATTACGTGAATATATTACGTGAATTTTATTATGTTGACAATGCTCAGTTTAGTCAAATTAAGAATATTTGTTTGAATCATGTAAAGAGATTCACATGCTTATGATTATCTTATTTGTGTTGTAATATTTTAATTATGAATGTACATAAAGTTTTGGACATGATTCGGTTTTGTAAAATTTAGCCAACATTCAAAAAAAAATTTGGGTGCCTTTTGTGACTAGCAATAGTCGTCTAATATTCTAAATAGACCCATTGAAACAAGATGTCGCCAAAGTGACCTCTCTTGCGCAGATAGTCTATGAGGGATATTAGATGTTTGTGTGTATAAATTCATGCGAGTATTAGCTGACCCAAAGAAAGGTTAATACTTGGCCGAATTACACACATACTTGTGGTGATAAATGTGTGACAATTATACGGTTTACATGTGAATAATAACCCGATCCAAAGATAGACTTATTATTTGACATGACTTATTGTCAATGTTTGATCATTACACCAAGAATACCACTTGCAGTTAATATCACTGTCCAAAGACTTGATATTAATGATGTACTAGGTATCTTGAGATGGGGTTCACCATTATTTGAATTTGTTTGACTATATTTTACGCTTTGGTTATTTTTTAGAGCATGTTTATTTTTTGTTGCTTTGTTCTCTTTACAGTTAATGTTGTTAAAATATCTGCCAATAAGATTTTAATTTTCATGTTTAATGGGATAAACTTTAAGGGCAAAAAGAAATGAATATAGTAGCTGCTAAGGGTCCAGATCAAAAGAAACAACAATACAAACTAAGAGTTATTCTTTTGTGATAAGACATGACACATAAGGAAGAAATGTACAAAGTACTAAGCATGGCGTATAAAGAAAAGTATATTTCTAAATTTGATCTGTTCTGAGGTTAATTTAGATTTAGTACCAAGAAACTCATGGTAGTTAGATTCTGGTGGGACTACCCACATTAATGCTCTAGGCAAGGTTGCCTGAGTTACCGAAAGTCAATTGATGGTGAAAGATACATCTATGTGGGTGACGACAATTCGGTAGAAGTGAAAGCAATAGGACATTTTAGGTTATTTTTAGGAACCAATTATTATTTGGATTTGATAGACACTTTTATTGTACCGTCTTTTAGATGAAATTCAGTTTCAGTTTCCTTAATGGACAAATCTGGTTATCATTGTTCATTTGAAAACAATAAGTTTAGTCTATATTTAAATTTAAATATTATTGGTAAAGGTTCCCTTAAGGTTTATGATAACCTATATTCAGTTGAAACTATTGCATCTTATAATAAAAACTTGCAAGTGAAGTCATGTGGTACTAAACACAAAATTAACAATATTTTTTTTAGCCTCATTATGACATAAGCATTAGGTCACTTCTCTAGAAATAGAGTTGAACGATTTGTGTCTGATGAGGTTTGGATTCCATTGACTTTATAGACTTTAATGTTTATATTGAATGTGTAATGGGAAGACAGACCAAAGTTAAATTATAAGCAGCTACTTTATTGGTTATGCTACAGATCAAGGGGTTGATAATTATATAATCCCACACTAAGAAATATTTTTTTAAGACGAGAAGTGTAATATTTTTTGAGGATGTTGAGTTTGGGGGAGAAATAAAGTCCGTATCATTATCTTTGAGAAGGAATCGATTACGATTCCTACCATCACTTTTGACGATGTGTAGGATTCTATTCCTGTCATGATCAAGAAGTGAATTCGAAGTCTCAATAAAACAATGTCGAATTACTTCTATAAGTCGTTGTTGAGATACCTTAACAACGACAACGTAGCGGCACCCCATTCAAGATAAGATAATTATTCCTAAGGAACAAACTCAACAACCTCAAGAACCGATAATATTAAGATGGTCCACCAGAGAAAGGAGAAATATAATTTCGGATAATATTTGTCATATTTCTTTAGGAACGTGAGGAAGACTGTGGATACTGGAAGATGATCTAATCAACTTCCGTCAGGCCATGGAAAGTTCCAATTCTCAAAGTGGATTGATACAATAAATAAGGAGTATAAGTCCATGCAAGACAATAAAGTTTAAGAACTTGTCCCATTACCAAAAGGAATGAAGCCCATTGGTTGCAAATGGACATTTAGAACCAAGAAGGATTCGAAGGGTCACGTGAAGTGGTATAAAGTACGTCTTGTAGCTAGTGACTTTACTCAAAATTTTGGGATTGATTTTAAAGAGTTTTTTCTCTTCGGTATCTTTGAAAAACTCTTTTAAAATAATTATAGCATATTGCACATTTTGATCTTGAATTACATTAAATGGATGTCAAAACGACATTTCTCAATGGTAACATTGATGAAACAGTTTATATGGTGCAACCAAAAAACTTTGCGTCGAAAGACCCAAAGAATATGGTTTACAAATTAACAAAATTTATTTATGAACTCAAGCAAGCTTCTCGTCAAAGGTACTTCAAGTGATTATCTCGTTTGGTTTTGAGATGAACACTGTTGAAGATTGTGTGTATCACAAGTTCAGTGGAAGTAGAAATAATTTTTTGGTTTTGTATATTGATTGAAGTGTTCAATGCAAACCAGGTGACACCTCTCGTTAAAGGAGACAAATTCGGTCTCAAATAAGTGCCCTAAGGTTAGCCTTAAAATTAAAAAAAATATAATAGATTTTTCCTTCATGATCAGTTGTAGGAAGTCTAATGTATACACAAGTATGTACGCGTCAGGATATTGCATACATAATTCGGATGTTAGGCAGATATTTAAGCATATATGGATGGATCATTGGGTAGCAGCCAAACTACTTAAGTAATTAATAGAGAATAAGAAATTATATGTTCTTTGTAGGAGATGGAATAATTCTGGAGATCATAAGGTATTCCGACTCCGATTTTGTTGGATGCTAACACAGCAGGAGATCCATATCAGGTTATGCTGACTAATGGAGATATATTTTGGATGAGTGTCAAACATGCACTCATAATTTCTTCCATCATGAAAGCAAGGTTTATAACATGCTGTGGGGTATCTATTCAGGGAATATGGTTGCAAAATTGTCACAAGGCTGCGCCTACAGTACGGTGTTGAAAGACCACTTAAATTATTGTGTGACAATAAATCAGCAGTAATGTATTCCAATAACAACAGAAACTTGTATAAGTCAAGGATATTGACATAAAGTTTCTAGTTGTGAAGGAAAGAATTCAGAATGGTTAAAGTGTCCATATAGCACATTATGACAAACTCTATTTTAGTGGATCCGCTCACAAAAATATTATCACCCAGGGTCTTTCATGAGCATACTGCTCATATGGGTGTTATCTCAATCAAGTATATGGCAATATAGTGGGAGTTTGTATTTTATGTATTTGGATGCTATTTGGTTTTGGACACATTTATGTATTAAAATATTTTGGATATTTATCTGATCAGATATATAGAAATTCAGTTCATTCTGTTTTCGTTATGTTAAAGTATTGATCTCATTAAAGTTAAGGAGGACCAGTTGGAAATAGACATGTATTGATCATATTGCATGTAATTTCCATGCTACACATCCACGATTGATCTATGTCATTTAGCTATATTGGTATATGTGACCATTGATGGTTTAGTTACGCTATATGTGACGAAGGCCGCTTTGATCCTATGTTGATATGGTTAATGGACGAGATTGTCCGGATATACCCAAAGGATTAAGATAGCAATTTATGAGCTCACTAAGGTTAACACAATTATAAGGTTACATATGTGGCCCAGTGGGAGATTGTTGGAATTATTCAATAATTAAGGGGCCATACATATAAAATTAATTGTGTTTAGGCTATCTAAATAATTAAGCCAAATTAAAGTGGTCTATTTGGAAATTGGCTTAAGGGTATAATTGTCATAGAATTAATGTGTAGATACTGGAGATAATTCTAATTTGATGAGAGGCCAAATTAGAAATGTCAAAACATATAAATATATGTGTTCATTAGGGTTATGGTCCCCAACTTATACGGCCACCAAAGAGAAGGTTTTCTCTTTTTTTCTTCTGCATCCCCATCAACAGAAAGAGAGGGACAAAGGATTCAGATTCTTCTTTGTCATTAAGGGTCGTAGCAAGTTGGAAGATCGAACCCCACAAAAGGACGACCGCTTCAAGATCCATCAAGTCAGGCAATGGATTCAGGTACGCTTCTGCAATCAATTTTATTATATTCTTTATCTCATGAATCGACAGGGTACAATAAAAAAATCTAACATCTAAATTATTATTTTTCATTCACAACAAAACAAAATGCTCATAAAGTAATTATTATTTCTCATTCACAACATCTAAATTATTTTACAATATCTCAAAGTTTATATTTAATCCAAGTACAATGTCTCACAGAAGAAAATAAAACCATTAATCTATCTAACTAATCTTCTAGGTTGACCCCAGCTGTCACTCCTCGTTTCTGGAATACGTAATTTTTTGATTTTTCTGTATGTGGTATCTGGCACCTGTATCTTGATTGCATGTATCAGGTATTTATAACTGGCCATGACATAGAACAGTATCGCATCGCGGATTAGTGTGCCATCCCTTGTCTTTGTCTGGTTGTAGGCGTGGCTCACTGCTTCGATGATAAGATTTCTTGACCGTGTTGTGATTAGAATTTTATTTATTTAATTAATTTGATTAGTTATATCATGTAACATTTAACATGTCATTAGTCATATGGTTATGTCATGTTAAGATTAGGGTTTCTATGAGTCAACCCAACCCCTATATATAATATCTTCCATACTCTCTCTCCTTATTCACTTTTTATTTATTTTCCTCAAACCAACTTTTAGGCAAGTACACCTTGCACCAAATAGAAAAATTCTTGTATTTTTCATTTATTGATTTTTTCTTTGATATGATTTGTCTATATTGTTCTTCTCATCATCCTCTACAAGTTTAGTACTTGGTATTTTCGATTTTAATGACTAGTTTTGAGTAGATCTATGTTCCAAAAACTGGAGTTTAAGGGTTTTTATGGTTTTGATCTATCAAACTTACTCTTTTTCGAAAATTACTTGTTGCATGTTGTAGAGAATTCAATTTCATTCAGTTTAGACCTTTAGTTTGCCCAATTTCGAGTCCTATAGCCCAAGTTATGGACATTGGAAATTTCTAAAACTCCATGGCCAAAAGCTTACTGGTAGGGACGACATCTTGCGCACCTCGCACATCTCGTATGCACCGTGCACCTTTTGGTTTGCGCACCTTGCACCTCGCACACCTTTTGGTCCGCGCATCTTGTACCTCGCGCACCTTTGGTTCATGCACCTTTGGTCCACGTGCACCTTTTGGTCCGTGCATCTTGCACCTCGTGCACCTTTTGGTTTACGTACCTTATACCTCGCGCACCTTTTGGTTTGCGCACCTTACACCTCGTGCACCTTTTGGTTTGTGCACCTTGCACACCTTGTGCACCTTTGACCTTACACACCTTGTACACCTTTGACCTTGACTTCTTATTCTGACCTTAGTGCGCCATGAATATCTGAGATTTGCGTGTCCTATGTGACTTTTATGTCACGAAGGGTCCACGTGACTTCCTGACTTGACCGTGTTCCTGACTTGATTACCTGTATACGTGCTGGTACATTTTCTAAGTGTGTATTGAGATACAATATTAGTATGCACTGCGGTGCTATTTGATGAGTGCACTGAGGTATGACTCTGCGTGCTAAGTGATCATTCGTTTTATATGTCAATACATGCGTACTTTCCAGCACAGTCATGGTAATTGGTCAGTAATAATGTCGTGGTATATTGATTGTTGTTTGATACATTACACTAAGCATTGATCTAGATTTGGGACTCCTTGAGCCGATGTATAGGATACACGTACTATGGTACGATATATAGGAGGATGATCATGTGATCACGACATGTAATTCCAAGATCTTGATAGGTTTAATCTAAGCAACTTAAATCAGGTAGAAGCATTGGGAGGGAACAGAATCTCGAGATCGTACGTTACCAGCCACCCTAGCTAGGCCCTATCCTAATATGTCGGGTTGGTTGCCATGGATATGGTTTCATCTGCCTATAGTGGATGACTATATCCAATTCCTACGTGCTATGTGTTATATGTTTTAGCACGGTAGCCTTACGGAGGACCGGTGCATAATCAAAGTGCTACATGTATATATATAATGGATTGGCTAGCCCTACTTGGATATGGTACGATTTGAGGATTCCTATATATTTGTATTACTGGGATAACTCAGGCAAATCATAAAAAGTCGTAGGATTAATTGGCCGCTTGTAAACTGTCTTGCTTGTGATATGTTTCTTCTGTTAGTAACTGAGGAACATGGACTATCGTGGTGCGTGGTCCAACCCATGTCCTTGTTTGGTTGTTGGATTGGACTATTGTGCTGCGATAGGCTATGGACCGAAGTTGCGACCAGAAATCCTTAACTTGACCATGATTATAGGTGGTGTCTCATCTCGAGTCAATATTGGCACCGTTTGTCCTTGTTTGGTTGTAAGGGTGCCGTATAGACCCGATGATGCTTTGTCACCTTATAACTCGTGCGCCAAACCTTATTATTTATTTATGCTTGGGTTTTATCTCATCCTTTATGTGCTCCTTTGTGGTACTTGCTATTCGGGGCCTGACCCTGTTGGTTTTGCTTGGTCAGATCTCGTAGCAGCGCCTGAGGATCCAGCCTTCTACCCGAACAATGGCTTGCACCAGGAGCATAGGCGCCAGGGACCATGAGTGGGTTTCTTCCTCACCGCTCTGATATCTTCTATTTTGTACTTGGCAATTAGCCACCGGCACCTGTTTAGCTGGCTGTTCTGGACATTAGTTTCCTTTTATATAATTGTAATTAAATCAGACTGCAGCTAACTACGGTTATGTAACTATGACTCTCGACACTAGCTATCATTTTGTATAGCTAGGCTCATGATTCATTTTGATGAAGCATCGGGGACGCCTTACTGCTTTGTCTTATATGATCATTATTTACTACTTCTCGTTATGATTGATTGAGACATAGATACTCTGTGAGACCATAGGAGACTTGATTGTAGCATGCACCCCCTTGTCTCTTGACAGCCACGATCGCCGTATGACATTTGCATACCTCATATGGTGTAGCTGGTCTAGTTACCCTCACTATTTCGGTACTGGGGCATGACACCAGCATACCCATGCCTCCCTAATGCTAAGAATAACATGAAAGAACAAAAACACAAAAGAGCATAAGAAAGAAATATGTTATTCCACATCAGAAGAATCAACAGGCACATTGGTAACGCCAGTGTCACCAAGATACACACCATAAACCTCGAGGCAAACTGCGTCGTCTAAAGCTAAAAAATAGTTATCCATTCAGAATTGGAGCAAAATTACCATAACAATACACTACATAATATAATATACGAGCACGCAGAATAGCAATAAGGAGAGGATGAATATAACATGATACCAAAATAGAGAGTATAATATAATATACGAGCACGCAGAATAGCAGTTGAAGGTATAACTAAGACACAAAGATAATATGAGAGAATGACGAATATAAGTCAAACTACTGGACAATATGTCAATACAAATCAAATTACGTGTACTGTGTATTTTAGAATACAAGTGTTTCGCATGTGGACGGGTTAGGACATCTGGCAGTCAGTACGTGCGGTGCAACGACTGCTACTAACATTGACATTGGAAAAAACTTGTACATTGCGTAGACCACATGCATACTAGTTGTATTCTCCCTTCCGACTCTCTCACAAGTAATCATGATCACTTTAACATTAACTTTAAACTTAAACATTGAATCATTGAACATTAAACATTGAACGAAAGCAATAAGTGAACATGTATGGTTATTGTAACAAGTATAACTCTCGTGCACCAATGGTATAAAAGATAAGACTAACAGTTTTAAGGAAAGAATAACATGCAGCATAAAATAAAGACAACATAGGTCACAGTGATACTTGCCTTATTTCGGAAAGGATGAAATTGTGACTCACGACGTTGTCCGATCTACCCCGACACACAAATGATCATAAGTTAGATATTAAAAATTCTACTCTTAAAACCCTAGAAAATAGTTTAACATAACTAATTCTATTTAATTCTGGAATAAATCATCTAGAAACCTAATTTAATCTAATATAATTCTAGAATTAAAATTAAATACTAATTTTTAGCCAAAAAATTATGGTTTCCAATTCAAAACTCGTGGCAAGCAAATCGAGGTGCATCGATGACTAAGTAGTCAAATGACACGAACTCGATGACTTGAGTGTGCACCCTAGTATATTTTAGTGCCACGAGTGCGCTGGAATCAACCATGCCACAAAATCATAATCTGGTCAAAAGATATCGCCATTATGGCTAACTGTGACCAAATCGATAATTTATTGACAAAACTAAGTTCTATGAATTAATAAAAATATTAGATGAACATATTAATTTCTAAAAAAAAATATGTCGTAGAGCTCTGTGTTATCTTTCTGAAACTTTAAATGGTTCATGATTCTGATTCCTGATTCTCCCAGAATCTCAAAAACATCAAAACGTGTCAAATTTCAGACAACTGACACTCTACGAATTTTCCAGACAGCTAGGTTCAGAATTTATGAAAATAAATTATATACTAAGAAACTATACCTCAATATGCTTCCAATGAAAAAAACAGCGCACGAAAAGCACGTCGGGGTTGGCGGCAATAACTTCGGGAAGCTGAAGAACACTTAGATCAACTCTCTCTAAAAATCTTCTGCTATTATTCTAGGTTTTCGAAATATATTTTATATATATATATATATATATATATATATATATATATATATATATATATATATATATATATATATATATATATATATATATAAAGAGAGGGGAGCGGTGAGCTATTCATGAATCGGCTGGCGCTGCCACGTGGCAGGCATCCAGCGATTCTCGCTTTGATCCAATGGCCATAGCGTGGCCGGCTCCGAGTCGGCTAAGGAGTCTAGCTTGACTCTTGCCTTGACTCGAAGACCGAGTCAAAGAAACCCCCAACTTCGTCGTTGACAGACAGCTGGGCCCTGCACCCACAGCTGAGTGGCAGGCAAGTGGGCTCAGCGCAAAGCTGACTGTGCTTTAATTTTGGGGAAGGGTTTATATTTACCAGAAAATAGTTTTTAAATCCATTTCACTTAAGAAAAATTATAATAAATACTAAAAGTAGCCAGAAAATTCTGGAAAATTTCTAGAAAATATAAAATAACCTATTGAACCCTAGAGAAATATTTGGGGTCAATATTTGCTCATAGGCTCGCACAGTAAATTCTAGAAGTCCTAGAAAATAGGTTTTTCTCTATATTTAATTATCAATAAATACCAAAAATTTCTAAAATTCCTAGGAAAATCTAGAAAATATCTCTAACACTCTAGAATCTAAATAAAAATACCTTGTCCCAATATAGTCCCAAATGGCCTTATAAATCATGGAAGTCATTAGAATATATAAATCTTCATAAAATAATTATTTAAAAATATCTTAAAATATCTAAAAAATCATAATAAAATATGAAATAGCTATCTAATACTTATTCAACTATCTAGAGTCCATATAACCACAATGTGATCATATCCCTCCTATGAGCTAAGGCATGACTCCTAATGATCATAAATTTAATCATAAAAATTTTAAAAAAAATCGAAAAGTGGGCTTACAAATCTACCCACCTGAGAAAAATTTTGTCCTTGAAATTTCAAAGGACACGGTTAGGCATGACTAAGAATATAATCAAAGGATGATATGATCAATCGATATGAATAAGCACGACAAGAATATAATTAAGAAAATGATACGATTAACGATCGAAATAGATCGGCATAATCGTGGATTGAATCAAAAGCTCAAAAAAAGATTTGATTTAACACGATCAAAATATAGTCAAAAGGGCTATTCAAAATCTAGGCTTGATTAAAGATAGAATCGATATATGATTTTCTCAACAAGAAAAGTCATTAGGCACGATTAACTATTAAAAAAAATTATTTAGGCACGATTATAGAATCAACATCTATATACTATTAGGAATCTAGCGGAAGAAAATCAAATAGGTTTTAAAGATTATTTGGAACTCAAATGACGTTTCAAAAATAGAAGGATAAGAAAGAAAGTTCAAGAAATAAAGGAAAAGTATAAGAACTAAATCAATAGTCATATGCCAAAAGGATGTAGTCTCGATAATATTCGGAAATCATATGTACACATGAAGTCAATTTATCGAGAATTTATGCCCCACCAGCGTACATCTGGCTGCAGTAAACCCTTGGTATTATGATTCAATTAATGCTATGGTATCGAACACTTTATCAACCCAATCCATTATTGGCAAAACAACTCAAGATCAAAATATGACAACTGGGACATAGTTTTAATAACATTCGGTAACTTATATTACTCAAAATTACTTCAACTTAGGGATCATGCTATGCCAGTGCGCTGCTGGCTGCAGTGAACCCGCAGTCTCGATAATTCAAATAAATGATGACAGTACGCTGCTGTCTTACCTTTATGAGTCATCGAAAACTATTCCAACTATATTCGTAAAATATCAAAGGAGATTCTATAATTTCAACAAGTTGATCATGATAAAAAAAATATAAGTATTTGTTCTTGAAGAAAGTTATCAATTTTGAAAATAAAACAATCGATGAGGGAGAAATGATTGAAGACGAGCAGTATAAACATTCTAATTTCTATCAAAAGTAACTCGAGGTTAACATATGGGTAATTGAATCGAAAAATAATTTCGTATGGCAAGATGGAAATAAATAAGCCATTCAGACTTACGATATGAGGATGATATCTAAAGAGGGCAGAAAGAAAATTTGAACAATTAAGGCTTGAATTTGAGGAAGACCTAATCTAACAAGCGAATAGTCTACCCACCTTGGATCCTACTATCTTATTAAAATGTAATAGTGTATCTATGAAAATCTCTCAAGTTAATAAATCCTTACTTATACTGCATGGTCTATATAACAACCTTAACTACCCAATAGTTGAATTAAATTAGGGACTCCTAGTCCTAGTCATTCTCCAAAAATCAAATTAATCCTAGTTGTGAATGAGCATTTTCTAGTCGCAGGCACGCGATAGTATGACTAACTTAAGTACTACCATGAGTTCGCACAATTTGCAAAAACTGACTTGCATGGGCCACCACAAAAACTTGTCACGACCCGCATCCGCTTTCCGGATGCGAGTGCGTGTCCAAGCCAGCCTACGCCGCAGTGTCGGTAGTAGAACGTTGTCCAAGCCACAACAAAACAAAATGCTCATAAAATAATTATTATTTTCCATTCACAACATCTAAATTATTTTACAACATCTCAAAGTTTACATTTAATCCAAATACAATATCTCACAGAAGAAAATAAAATCATTAATCTATCTAACTAATCTTCTAGGTTGACCTCACCATCTCATGCCCCCCAATGCTAAGAATAACACGAAAGAGCATAAGGAAGAAATATGCTATTCCGCATCAGAAGAAACAACCGGTATATTGGTAACGTCAGTGTCACTAAGATACGCACCATAAACCTCAGGGCAAACTACGTTGTCTAAAGCTGAAATATAGTTATCCGGTCAGGATTAGAGCAAGATCACCATAACAATACACTACACAATATAATATACAAGCACACAAAATAACAATAAGGAGAGGATGAATATAATATGATACCAAAAGAGACCACAATATCTTGAAAAATAGTTTGAGAGTACAATTATGACTTGGAGCAGTTGAAGGTATAACTAAGACACAAAGACAATATGAGAGAACGATTAATATAAGTCAAACTACTGGACAATATGTCAACACGAATCAAATCACGTGTACCGTGTGTTTTAGAATACAAGTGTTCCGCATGTGGACGGGTTAGGAAATCTGGCAGTCGGTATGTGCGATGCAACGACTGCTACTAACATTGACACTGGAAAAAACTTGTACATTGCGTAGACCACATGCATACTAGTTGTATTCCCCCTCCCGACTCTCTCACAAGTAATCATGATCACTTTAACATTAACTTTAAACTTAAACATTGAATCATTGAACATTAAACATTGAACGAAAGCAATAAGTGAACATGTATGGTTATTGTAGCAAGTATAACTCTCGTGCACCAATGGTATAAAAGATAAGACTAACAGTTTTAAGGAAAGAATAACATGCGGCATAAAATAAAGGCAACATAGGTCATAATAATACTTGCCTTGCTCCGAAAAGGATGAAATCGCGACTCACGACGTTTTTCGATCTACCCCGACACACAAATGATCATAAGTTAGATATTGAAAATCCCACTCTAAAAGCCCTAGAAAGTGGCTATTAGTTTAGCATAACTAATTCTATTTAATTCTGGAATAAATCATCTAAAACCTAATTTAATCTAATATAAATCTTAAATACTAATTTTTAGCCAAGAAAAATTACGATTTTCAATTCGGAACTCGTGGCACGCAAATCGAGATGCATCTGACTAAGTAGCCAAACAACATGAACTCGATGACTTGAGTGTCCACCCAAGTAGATTTTAGCACCACGAGTGCATTAGAATCGACCGTGCCACAAAAGCACAACGTGGTCAAAAGATATCGCCATTATGGCTAACCGTGACCAAATCGATGATTTATTAACAAAACTAAGTTCTACGAATTAATAAAAATACTAGATGAACATATTAATTTCTATAAAAATATATGTCGTAGAGATCTGTGTTACCTTTCCGAAACTTCAAACGGTTCATGATTCTGATTTCTGTTTCTCTCGGAATCTCGAAAACATCGAAACATGTCAAATTTTAGACAACTGACACTCTACAAAATTTCTAAAAATCTAGGTTCAGAATTAATGAAAATAAATTATATACTCAGAAACTATACCTTAATACGCTTCCAACAAAAAAAAGCACATGAAAAGTACGCCGGGGTTGGCGGCAATCACTTCGGGAAGCTGAAGAACACCTAGATCAACTCTCTCTAAAAAACTGCTACTATTATTCTATTTTTTCGAAATATATATATATATATATATATATATATATATATATATATATATATATATGTATGTAGAAGCATGAAAAAGAAGGGATCTTACTTTTAATCCCACATCGGAAAGGAGAAGAAGAGAGGCCTCATTCCACTCTATATATAGAGCCCTCTTGCCTCCTTTGAAAAGGGCACCAAAAATAAATAAAGAAAAGGGAGCCCGTTATCCAGGGAGCCCGTTCGAGCCACAAAAAGTTGCAGCAGTTCTTCTCTTCGTCTGGGTTGGCTCCAAGTTCTTCACTCGCTGTCATGGCGAGGATAATTTGGACTCTGAGTACTATGCGCCCCACGGGCTGGTACGAAGAAGTCCAAGGCGGCACGGGCCATGCTCCTCAAACGTGCTATGCCAACGGCAAACCAGAAGCATGCGCTCACAATCATGTGCGCTGCTGATGGTAAGCTGTATAAGGTCGACTCGGGTGCTTCTGCGCCAGAAACGAGCCGACCTTCAAAGTCCTTGTCTCACTTGGGCGCATCTACTGCGTTCACAACCAAGTCGAGCAAGGCAAACCCTGTGGTCTTGAACTCCCGTGCCTCCTCTGGTTTGTGCGTCTGTGGCTCGTTCAAGTCACTTTAAGTGTTGTGCCCCCACTACTGATCTGAGGGCCTGTTTGGCATTGGATCAGGGGGCGCAGCATTCACTTGACCACCCCGGCGCTTGGCCTTGCCATGCGCCTAATGGGGGTGTAAAGGTGGCACTCTCACTTGACCACCCCGGTGCTTGGCCTTGCCATGCGCCTGATGGGGGTGTGAAGGTGGCACTCTCCTCTAACGATTTGCGTAATGTGATCATTCACAAACGTCGATCAGGAGAGCCGATCAACAAGCATAATGCGCCCCTCACAGGGCACACTTGTGCTACGGTCGCCATCAACTGCTGCTACTGCAAGACAGTGGCTCCACCACCAAGGCAGTCTGTGTTCCAACAGTTGCAACATGTTGTACCTGTCTTCCAGTGCATCACTCCGCTCCGTCAGAGTGAATCACTTCCTCGTCAACACACAAGTACGTCTCCCAGCCTGGGGCTCTTCCATCATAATGAGGCTTAGGCACATCTATGTCCATTCTAACTCGGCGAATCTCAGTCTTCTGAAAGAGTTCACCGTCAAAAGCTTCTTCGAACAAGGAGAACCATCACCCACAGTACAACGTCTTGCCAAAGAGGAGGATCAGTCGAATCCATCTTCGTCGAGAAGTCAAGGGAGAGACAACAAAACTCTCTCAAACTGTTGCTAGGCCAGGGCAAATCAAACCCATGCGCCAAGTGGCAACCTTCCCGAAGTCAGTACAATGAACTTGTACTTATGATGAATGAACTCACCTCTTCGAATTCAGCTAAGTCAGAGAGCCATTAATGCTCCGAAGAACTCAACAGCCGGACCAATGGAGATGCGCCATGCAACAGACGTGCCGGTCAGATACCGCGCATCATATAGACGCGCCCCTCAGCACCAAGCACCTCATAAGGATGCGCCCCCATGCGTCCCCATGCGCCCAGTGGAACGTCGATCGATGCGCCCACTCAACAGCCCATCACCTGTCAAGAACATTAAATGCTGAAGTCTGACAGAGTTGGCAGCACGTCCCCCGAGGACTGAACAGTTGACAGCTTTTGCAGAAGACGAAGCGTCACCAACGTCAGCACCATCATTACTTTCCTCCGGCGGTTACAAGCCACATGGTTGCCTAACCACTTCGCATGCGCCTCCGCAGCCATGCGCCCAAAGCTCTGCATGCGCCTCGAGCCATGCGCATCATACTTTCTCTCTGATCCCTAAAGACAGAAGTAAAGTCACTATTGAAGCTCTGCATGCGCCTCGAGCCATGCGCATCAGACTTTCTCTCTGATCCCAAAAGACAGGAGTAAAGTCACTACTGAAGCTTCGCATGCGCCTCAAAAGCCATGCGCCCTGAATGGTTCGTGACTCCCAAAGGTTACGAGCCAAAGTCTCCTCATGCGTCCAATTCCAGGCGCATCCTACCAGATCATTCTCCACCAAATCCGAGATCTCCGAGCCATGGGCCGATGACACGTATCCTTTGACTCGATTCACCCAAGATCTCAGCAACAGAAAAATTCTCTTCTCTGTTACGTGCCGGTCCACAACAGCAGTATGAAGAATTCAACCCCTCAATCAGGACGCATCGTCTATGCGCCTCCATCAGCAATCACCACGTGGCGTCCCCACGACCAGGCGCATCCTACATATGCGCGCATGAGCAGCCAGCCTGTAGACTATAAATAGAGGGATCATTTCCTTCGTCGACACACACAGAGACGAACATACATAGTCAGACAGAGACATCGCACAACCAGAGAGGCAGATACAGACACTCAACGTCTTTCTCCTCTCAGCAAGCTCCAGCACCCAGAGCAATCCAAACCTTTAGAGAACCGATAACCGTCGTCAGATCGTCAACGGAGTCAACATATTACCACTCGCTCCATCGGCACAAGGGACCCAGATAAACAAAAGTGTACTCCTAGGACTACGTCTAAGTCCTATATTGTAACACTGTTCTGTTTGTATTAAAATTTGCAATCAAAAGATTTTAATGGCAAACAATATATATATATATATATTTTATATATAAAAAGAGAGGGGAGCGGTGAGCCGTTCATGAATCGGCTAGCGTTGCCATGTGGCAGGAATCCAGCGATTCCCACTTTGATCCAATGGCTACATCGTGGCCGGCTCCGAGTCGGCTAATGAGTCTAGCTTGACTCTTGCCTTGACTCGGAGACCGAGTCAAAGGAACCCCCAACTTCGTCGCTGACAGACAGATAGGCCCTGCACCCGCAGCCGAGTGGCTGGCAAGTGGGCCCAGCACAAAGCTGATTGTGCTTTAATTTTGGGGAAGGGTTTATATTTACCAGAAAATAGTTTTTAAATCCATTTCACTTAAGAAAAATGATAATAAATACTAAAAATAGCCAAAAAAAATCTAAAAAAATCTAGAAAATATAAAATAACCTATTGAACCCTAGAAAAATATTTGGGGTCAATATTTGCTCATAGTCTTACACAATAAATTCTAGAAGTCCTAGAAAATAGGTTTTCCCTATATTTAATTATCATTAAGTATCAAAAATTTCTAAAATTCCTAGGAAAATCTAGAAAATATCTCTAACACTCTAGAACCTAAATAAAAATACCTTGTCCCAATATAGTCCCAAATAGCCTTATAGTAAATCATGGAAGTCATTAGAATATATAAATCTTTATAAAATAATTATTTAAAAATATCTAAAAAAATTATAGTAAAATATAAAATACCTATCTAATACTTATTCAACCTATCTAGAGTCCATATAACCATAATGTGGTCATAGCCCTTCTATGAGCTAAGGCATGACACCCAATGATCATAAAATTAATCATAAAAATAAATAAATAAATCGAAAAGTGGGCTTACAGGTATCCCCTTAATGATATCAGAAAATATTATTTATCTGCATATCTCTTTAGATCAAAATATTATTAAAAAAATTATGTGCCTTATGTCCTTCCAGTATATGTGTGTAGATACATATCAGCAGATTTAATAAAATATTGTGCTGAGTGAATGACAATAAAGAATTTGTATTTACATATGATACTTCAAGACCAGAACATGTTCTTTTGGTCGTAACAGATCCTATTGACATGACATTTTAGGTATATTATTCGTACTAAATCTCTATAGGAGATTTATCCCTTCAGAAGGTTTATCTCTATGGGAGATCAACATTATCTTATCTTATCTCTTCATGAGATTATAGTAGATCTCTTCTAGATATTCATCTTTTCATGAGATTACATGTGATCTCTTTTGGAGATTTATCTATCCTAGAGTTTATCTCTTCAAGAGATTATATAAGATATCTTTTGGAGATTTATCTTTATCTCTTCTGGAGATTCCAATCTCTTCTGGAGATTTCAATCTCTTCGGGAGATTCCATATCTCTTCGGGAGATATTGTCATAATTTCTATCTCTCCAGGAGATCTTCTCTTCGGGGGGTACTTTTATGTAAATAAACGGCCATTTTGACGAATTTGTTCAGGGTTTTTTTTTCCATAAATATGACTATATATTTATTATTAGATCTTTTCCTAGACGTATACTCAATGAGCCTATCATATTCTTCCGGATGGTTTTAGTTCATATGTGGCTCATTTGCAAATCCTTCGGGGATAGCATGATAATTTTAAATTATTCAAGGATATACCTGAAAATCTAAATCCTTTGAAGATTTCATATATATCTTATTGTCTAGGTTATATATTATTCTATTCATGATCATTTCAAGATTCCTCGAGCTAATATTGCTCAATACATTCGGATCTATCTACCGGGTTTATTCCTTTTGGGTTTTGAACTATATGATCGAACACTCCATGTTTTGCAAGAGATATCGCAACTTTCCATTAGATTGGTTTAGTGTTATCCTTTAATTTTTATCACCCTTTTTATTCTTATTTGATAATGTTATTTATGACAAACATCTTGATTCTAAATTTCTCTTAACTATGTATAAAACATAGATTTTATGGGTACCGGTCCCTCTTTCTCAGTCTCTTCTGGAATCTGAGGTATATCATCTACCAAAGTGATATACTTTGAGAAATTTGATCTTTGGTTCATGACATCTTTCAGACCGTTATAAACTTTTTCTCTACAGGAGATGCTTCTTCGGGAGATGTTTTTTCAAGAGCATTAAGATGTGTTATATTATTCGGCCACTTCTTTTGGAGAGCTGAATCTTTAGAATCTTTAGTATTATTCAACATCTTCTTCTGGAGAGCTAAATATTTAGAACATTTAGGTCTTACGCGTTCTTAATATATAACTTATTCATTTGTTGTCTTTATTTAGTTCTTTTGGTACTTCTATTAGAAAATAGATTCATAGTTGGTATAACTATTTATAAAACAAAATTGAGTAAGCATCTAATAATTTATTTGTAATAAAATATGAGAAATAATTTCTCCTAATTTAGTCAAGATTAAGTATGCCATAATACATTCTTCTAGAATGATGCTTTAGAACGTTCGTCTAGAACGATGATTCAAGACGTTCTTCTAGAACGATGTTTTACGATGTTCTTCTAGAACGATAATTCACGACGTTCTTCTAGAACGATAATTTATCTTCTTCCTATCTCCCCTAACGAAGAAAATTATGTTTTATTAACGTGACATATCAAAAAAAACTTATGTCTAGAAGCCATAATAATCTAAGGAGATAAATATAGAAATTATAATTCATAAAATATAGATACCAATATTATAGTTTCAAAAAAAAATAAGCCAAAAAGTTGCAATTTGAAACTATGTTACTAGTTATTCAGATATAATCTTCAGGATTGATGGTTTAGAAACAAACTTATCATTGAGATCAAGAGTGTATGCTACAATTTGGTAAGAGAGGATCACATGAGTTAGTTCTCATAATTTTTATCATCACTGCTTTGGGTGTCTTGTTGACCATGTCATAATTTAAGAGTTATAGGGTCATTTGGCTTTTGGCTCACAATGGACCAGTAGGATTGAGCTTCTGGCTCAATATATAGTATGTGACTTGACATCCCTAAGTATTCTTGTATCCCACGTGAATAGTTGGATACTCTCTTTAGGACGAACTTTTGGTTCCTAGGACACAAATTTCTCTTCTCTATAAGAAACTTTTTGTTCTCTAGACACAAAGATATTTCTTATTTCACTCGTTTAGAGTTTTAGTATGATATTCATTTGCCCTTATATCCTTAAAATTCGATAAATTTCTTCTGAAATTATAAGTGAATGTATCTGTTGGATAAAATGTGTATGTCGAAGCCTTAAATTAATTTGAACAAATACTAGCTATTGTGGATACTACGTTCGATCTAGTATTGATGTTGGAGAAAAGTATCCTATTCTTAAGGATGGTATGTGTAGCAGCATTGTAACTATCAATTAAAATATGTTTATGGCTTCAGGTCTATGATAGATGGGAGGAGAACCAGACATCCGTAATCACCTTATGGATTGGACAAACTTATGGTGAAAACTTTAAACATTTCTAATTTATATCTTATGGTGCAAACTTTAAAATACCAACATTCAGGTTGGTGTTTCCAAGTTATTTGGACATAGAACTTCAGGTCTATGCAAGTTTGTAGGACAACTATACATCAACCTCTTTTATTTTTTTTGTCAATTCTAAAGTATAATCAACCATATGTTGTCAAATTTTGGCCTTTCGGGGGCCAACAACCCACTGCAAACAACAAAATTAGTTCGCAGGCGACTGATTTTTCTTGGACATGCAGCGCAGCACCTGTCATGCATGCATCCATTTGGGGTGGTACATAACTCAAGAAATTTGTATCACTTTACAAATAAAACCACAAAAATGAAGCGACATAATCGTATTGCATTTTCGTACCACAAAAACAAAGCAATTTGTATTACTTTACTAATAATACATGTCATGAATGACAGTATCGTATCATGTGCAACTAATTTTGAAAACTTAATCTTTGTTTCAAAACAAATATACAATAAAAACGAGTTCACATCAATATGGCAGCGTCTTATTAGTTATTCTCTTGAAAATAATCATCATAACGAAGCACAACATGAATGCTAGATATCTCCATAACCAATGAGAAATTTTACACACGATCAAACGACGTAAATGTTTTCACAGAAAGCCTTTAGTAACCATAACAAAACCATTTAAATAAATGATTTAGCTTACTAGAAGTACACAACAGAAGCTATCTTCAATAATTTAAAAATCAAGATGGAAAGGGTGTCGTCGAAGACCCCATAAATTGTCCATGATCATAAATCCAATATGAACAAAAGAGAAACATGTGGTTACTAGGTTAGAAAATACTAGTCCTAATACTCTGCAAAGGAAATAGTATATAATAA
Source organism: Iris pallida (assembly GCA_029216955.1). Classification (NCBI taxonomy): domain Eukaryota; kingdom Viridiplantae; phylum Streptophyta; class Magnoliopsida; order Asparagales; family Iridaceae; genus Iris; species Iris pallida. The sequence continues at coordinate 33,521,798 of JANAVB010040218.1, read as the reverse complement.
AATGAAAATCTTGGAAATAGATAATACCAAGAATACATATCAGCAGCAATAGGCTAACAATAGTGTACATGAGAACCAACCAATTGCTAACAACAAGAATGATGATCTTTACTATGATCTAAAACTTCATATGAATTTTGCATTTCTCAACAAATACGAATGTTTACACCATCCGAGTCACTAACAAGTATGCCCTAATACTTTTAAGAAACACATAAACCAAGGACAAATAGAAGCCCCGAAGGACTGCAGATGAATGACTATATTAAACTAAAACGGAAAAGATAGGGATGGAAGTTGCAAGTTTCCCATCTATAATATTCCAAAATATCAAATAAAGGTATTACTATGATCCAAAATATCGAGAAGTTTATGTTATTTCATTTCAGTTGTATCCAATTAAAATATATTTTGCATTAGTTCTATGAATAAAAAGAGTTGTTGTTTGCATGATTTCATATATTTTTGACATCAAATTTAACCGTACAATAGAAATCATTGCGAGACATACCTTTTTTTTTGTACCGCTGTTGAACCGATATGCAAACCAAGAAGCATCTTTCATTATCTTTTACGATCTAGAGAATGGACTGCTTTCTTTCCCTCCTTTTTGTAGAGTTTCATGCTGATAACGTGTTGTGAAAATGAAAGAAAGAGAAATATTGGTAGCCAGAAATCTGTACGTAGCTTTTCTCATTGATAACATATATAAGAAAAAATTGGATAGAGGTTGTTGTGGTTATGGATAAGAACATCCACATTTGGATTTATCCAAATCACAACAAATATATAATTGTTGTTGATTTTAATGGAAATCTTGTAAAAGTTTATGAAGACTAGAACTTCAACTAGCAAGTCTGTATGTTATGTTGGGATGCTGATTGTTCAAAAAAAAAAAAAAAAGTTTCAAGCGTCTTCGTCGATCCGTTCCCACGAACCATCAAGTTCGAAGAACTTTTGGGACGCTCTTTGTCACTTTCCTTCGTGGACAAGCACAAACGTGATATTGGACGCTCGGACTAGCGTTGAAGTGCTGATGCAAAAACACTTGTTGATAGAGAATTTTCTCTATTATCTTCCACTCTGAAATTCTGATTTTCTGTCATTTGCAAAAACTGTTGGCTGCTTAAGTAGGGGAGCAATCTCCTAAAAAGTGGTAACCGTCCATTAAAGACATTAGGGGTGATTGTCGGTATAATCGATCGATAATTGTCGAATTTTTTGGTAGTTTTTGAATCGGTATTTAAAAAATCAATACCAATATTGTATCATCTAGACCATCTCCAATGGGAGTTTCTATCTTCCCTATTTTTATGGAAGAAATTCATTTTAGAAAAAATTTCTTCCAATGGTAGTTTCTATCACCATTTCTATTCTAGGTGGCAATGATGTAGGATGGAAACTTTCTAAGAGGATTTCTACATGTAGAAACTCTCATAGAAATTCTCCTACCTCTCATGACAATTATTATCGGGCCCCACACCATTAAATTAGTCCTTTTACTATGTGACACATAGGATAGAAATGGAGAACCATTGGAGAGCATTTTTTGCATATGTACAATTTTTATGTAGAAACTCTTCCAACTAGGATAGAAATCTCCTTAAAGTACAATGCCAAGTAGGATAAGAACTCAATTTAGAAATCACCATTGGAGATGGTCTTAGAATCAATTTTTTCGATAGCGATATTTTACCAATTAACATTCGGTCAATCAACACTTATTATGATAGTACCACTTAATATATATATATATATATATATATATATATATATATAACTTTTTTTGGAAGCATTAATTTTCAAAACCAAGCATCTACCAACCAAGCAATTGATCAAATTTATTTAAACAATATGAAACAAGTCGCAAACACCTAAAAATGAGCTTGAAAGATCAAAGAGGATCACTAAGTTTAATCCTTAGCATAAGTTCAAGTACATCAAAATTTACTTGAAAGTTTTATGAAAACACAAAAACAAAAAATAAAAAAAATCAATTTTTAGTGTTCTTAACATAACTTCAAATCCACCAAAATCAATTTTAAGTTCTAAGAAATCGAATCTTAACTAAAACAAAGAATAATAAAAATGAGTAGTATAAAATTAATCACGAACAACATTCTAAGAAAGAAAAATGTGTGTGTGTGTGTGTGTGTGTGTGTGTTATATGTGTCCCCGAGGCCGTAGCCCATTGGGAACGGCGAGGCACCCCGGCGCGGAGCGTGCGGGTCGAGCCTTCTTGGGAGCATGCTCCCAAGCTACATTAAGAAGTGGACACCATATATATATATATATATATATATATATATATATATAGGATTCAAAACGGCTCAAAAGTGAGTCGTCTAAGCCGTCATTATATCACGGTCCATTTTATTTAAAAAAAATTATGTAAAAATTATTGAAAAAAGTTTAAATTTGTAAACATGGAGAATCGAACTCAACCAAACAAGAAAAATATCTCACACCTTAACCACATGCATTAGAAGAGATATTTAACTATAGTTGGATACTATTCTTATTATCAGTTATTATACGTGCAAAGCACGTACATTTACTAGTATATATATATATATATATATATATATATATATATATATATATATATATATATATATGGCACTGTATTACACTCAAACCGCTACCACTACTATTATACCATATTTAGTCGGTTCGGAAATTCGGTATCGGTTCATAATTTTGATTCGATTTTTCGAGATATTTTTAATCGGTATCCGATCAGCTTTTCAGTAGCAGTCGGTATTTGCTCACCCCTTAAAGACATGGATGAAATACGTGGGGTAACTTCCTGTTAAATGGGGAATTACTTGGAAGTAATTCCCTATTAATTTGGCAGTTATAAAACAGAACCACCACCAGCTGCAACAAAACCACGGCACTACCTGCGCAGTCCCATGGAATCGTGCTACTACAGCTCCGTGGACCCATTGTTCCGTCGCACTGTGCCCCGCTGCTCTTGTTCCCCAACTATAGTATTCACTGAGCTAACACACGTCATGTAATGACAGGAAACCGGATCACTAGTGCTCTTGTTGTGGGATTTGAACTTTGTCAACTAGAAAAAACTCGACCATAGTAACAACTTGAGCTAACACACCTCATGTATACAAATCAATAAATCACAGTTCAAATATTGAAGTAGACACATTTAGGGTCCGCTTGGATTGAGGGTTAGGAGAGTTAAGTGAGGGGAAGTTAAGTGAGGGAAAAATAAAATCATACTTGGTTTGAGGGTAGGGGTTTAGGAGGGAGAGTTATAGAGGGTTAAATGAGGGTTTATTTTACCCTCTTTTGTCCATTTTTTTAACCCCCCAAATCGGAGGGTTAAGGAGGATGATTGAGGGGTTTTGTTTAAAAAGTCATAAATATCCCTCTTTTGTTCTATAAAATATCATGATTTTTCTCCCATTTTTTTTTTTTGTTTTCAACATGTTGCTCCGTACCTTCCTAATTTGTGAAGATATTTTGACAAGTTATAATTAAAATTTCAATCAAATTTAATTTTATGACATATGTAATAAGGTTTTGGTAACTATCATACTTTTATTAATTATCTTCTCACTCAAAACCTCCAATCCAAACAAGAGTTATTAAATACCCCTCACTTAACTCTCCCTTCAATCCAAACAAGGTTATATGTATTGACTCTACTCCCCCCTCACTTAACTCCCCCTCATTTAACCCCACTTAACACTACTTTTTTTTTCCCTCAATCCAAGCAGACCCTTAGAGTTTGCGTCAACATGAATGACAGGATCAGATCACTAGTGACCAAATTCAATAAACCCCAACGATAATATCCTTTGTACATTACATATTGAACTTGCATATCATAAAATCAAATAAACCGAAATTCTAAAAATTCAAACCGAAACCAAAATTAACCATACCAATAATAATCGATTTGATATATTCGATTCGTTCGATTAGACTATTTTATTGTTTAATAGACCAGACCCAAAGTTAAAATTATGGATAAATTGTGGATAAATTATATTTAAAATATATAATTTTTATACATACAATTGTTGTATTTCAAAGTTGGATCCAAATCACATAAATAGAATTAAGGGTATTTACGTAATTCTACGAGTTTTAATTCATTTTTCGATTTTGGGCCAAAACCAAAATTTTAGTTTTAGTCCGAAACTGAACCGATTATGTTTCAAACCATCAAATCTTATTTGGTTCAATTCTCGGTCCAAAACCAAATAATGCTCAACCCTCTATCTCAGGTGATAAGCCAGAGTCGATCATGCAAAACTCGAGTGAGATGAGAATAACTTGAAAGACCCTTTTTTTTTCCATTGTTGCAAGTAGAAAGAAGTTTGTTGGTTTCAATAATTGTGTCGAACATTTCAACACTCAAAAGATGTCCATACTGACATGATAAACAACATTTCATTGCTCTCTCGCAAGAAATGTTGCAACTGGTTTCTTCAGCTCATGTTGTCTACCACAAAAGTCAAAATAGTTCAGAAAAATCATACAAAAATTTACTGAGGCAATACGTTCACTTCCAATAATCCAAACATCAAAATCCCAATGTTGATTCGTTGGTTCGACTCAATCAAATCATTAAACTATCTCAATGTTGCCAAACACTTATATTGTACCGACAATTTGATCTACTAAATTAGCAACAACAAAATCATGGTAATTCAAATATTTGGACACCACATACTGTAAACTGAAACAATAGTACACCAACATACTGTAAACTAGATAGCAATTCTTAAGAGCTGTCCAAGTTACAAAAAGAAGCTGCAATTCTGACAAACGTCCTCGAGTTACAAAAAAGTTCCGATAACGACATAATCAAGCATTAAACAGTTCACCGAAATGGAATAAAACAACATTCAATGTAATTCATCCGCACTGTTTAATTACAGCAGCGTAACTTTAGACTTACACTAATTATCCAAAACATTTCGTCTCCACCAAGCTTAGTTTCCATTTCCCTCGAAGTCTCTGGGCGTCTTCACCTGTGGAGAAACTAGAATGATATCACTTCATTGTATAAACTATTTCAAGGTTACGACAGGCAAAAGACGAACTATAAGAATTATGCAAAAAGGAATCAGGACCGTGATAAACTCCTGCTCCTGCTCGGGCTCCGCTTCTTCGGGCTTTTGCTCAACCTTTTCTTGATAGGCTGCACAACAATTTTACTCAAAAGACCATAAAAGAAAAGATGCAGTTGCACAGCACAACTGATAATTATGTTTTAGCCAATGTAAAATATTATATAGTGTAGTGCCCTTGCCACCATGTCAGCATCGCAGCTCCCCTAAAGAACAAACATCACTCAGAAAATTGACAGGTAAACGGAAGTGTATTTAAGGTCGCACTGGAACAGTCAACAGTGATTGAGTAGCAAATCGGAGCAAGAAGTTTCTTTGCCGGTGGCCGAGTAAACAACCAATCACCCAAATTCAACCTAGGAAGCATGGTCACTCCAAAAATCCATGCAGTGCACATGTCGCATCGTGTTGGACACGTAGGCACGTATCAGACATCACGGGCACTCCAAAATACACTAGGACACCAAAAATAGGTGTCGAATCCGTATTGCCATGTCCGAACCATGGGATTTTGTATGCTCGTCACTGAAACATGGGACTGAACAGATATGATGCTAGTCATATAACCCCAAAAGCATTCCCAGAACAATATATCCTAGGTTCATGACAGATTTTTCCTTTTTTGATAGCTTGCACTTTTCAACATTTCTCCACACTTCAGTTTTAATGTTGGGATCAATTACCTATCTAGAATTTTTCGAACTTGTAATTGGTAACCAATAACTTACACGATCTCATAAGAGAACGTGCAATAGAAGGGGAATTCCAGGCCTGTCCATTTTACAATTATTATCGATCATAATTAATGGTCTTAATTCTGAAAATTCAGAATTTAGGATTAACCCTACCTTAAAAGAAGATACAAGGAAAAGAAAAAAGGAAACAAATGCCTTTGAAGTTCTTTTATTTTGCCACGAATCTGTCAGGATGATATCATGTTTTCAAATTTGGTCAATCTCTTCACGGACCACTCAGTTTTGAATCGTGCTTCATGGTCAACCTTTTGAAGGTAAGAAAAGGATAACATCATGATAGTGAAGGTAAAACTCAGCTGCCTAAGTCTTGCATATAGCTCTTAAGAGGCTCTATATCATATATCCTTAAGAAAGAAATGTAAATATGATTGACTTACAGAAGTAGCAGCAGGGGATCTGGATCTTGATCGAGATCTGCAAAAAGTTCCAGAACAGAATTTAATACCTGTATGTTACTTTAACGCACCTGGAACCAAAATCCTTGATGCCTCTTCCACAATAGGGATGATGCCATAATGGGAAGAAGGAAAGATCATGAATGTTTTAGCAGCATCCGATTCTTAACCAAAAAATAGATCCACACACACTAATTCATTCAAAATGCAAGAGGATGACGCCCAATAAAACTTGGAGGTTGGCAAGTTTAAAATCAGGCAAATATATAAACACTCAATGACCAAACTAGATGCCCTGATTGTAAAGAGCAAAAGTGTAACAAAACCAAATTATAGTTATCAGAAGAGCAGAATTAGTTATCCAATACCACACCAAAATCTCCATCCAGAGTCCAGAGTGCCTCCTATTAGAGTGATGACATTTGAGAAGACATACTGAGTCCAATTTCCAAAAAAGATTCATGGTAATCCAGCTCTAATTTGCACCAATCCTCTCTGCCCACTTGGATCCAATTGGTACCAGACATTAGAATCAAATTGCTGTGGATTCCAATAGCAGCCCACATATGACATTGTCCAACCAAGTTCCTAATATGCAATCCCCAGATCGCCGCATAAGCCCATATCTAGAAAACAAAGAGGGCAACTTTCAAAAAATGCATGATATGGATTTGAGTGCCTTCAAACACGCCAGTCACTTATGGAAGCCAGGGAGCAACCAAATGAAAGAGAGAACATCAGGAGCTGCAGGTAAGTTACCTGTTTACAGTAATATAAAAGATGCATGGACGCAACACTCAAAATATTCAGGGAAGTAAAATTGGAACAGAATTGCGAGCTTTTAAAAGGCTTATCGGTGTCCAACACAAGATTTTGAAGCATGAGTTGTTAATGTCTGAGTTTGAGTTAACCGACAGCTTTCCAGTAAAAAAAAAAAAAACAATGTAAATGAAAAAATTGAAGCATGCATGAGGACAAATGTAATGTATCATAAAAGTTATTCATGTTAATAATCTTTCATTTTTGTAGCCGTTCTTAGCAAATAAATGAAACATGTGAAATTTTTACTAGTAGGATATCTACTCTACTATGAAACACAGAGCACATGGCAATCCTTATTGACTGGTGTGACATTAACTTCCAATGACTTCACCGGATACTACTATTCTGTCCCAACTCTAGAGTGCTCCAAGTGTTTGGATTATCACTATCAGCATCTGCACCGTTCTAACATCAACAATATCAGTTGCATGGACATGGAGTGACATGGTACAAGATAGAAAAGGTGCTGGTTGGCATGTCCTTAGCTGATTCATGTAATGCTGAATGCATGTCTAGACTGATTTCCAAAATCATGTGAGTCCTGTTCCTTGCATTCTCTGCATCAGCGGAGTCACAACAATGACTTGGAAGGCCTCCATGTTCAAATGTTTGAAGTACATATACATACCACTGACTAGATATGTATGCACGTCTTGGAAATCTCCAGGTATATAAAACATGTATTTTACCAATGTAATGCATGATTGTTTATCTTCATAGTTTCCACGAAAGTGACTTTAGCTGTATAAACATCGTTGTTCTAGAAGTTGGAAATTTTTACCAAGTGAAGACAAAGTAAAGCAATTATGCAGGCACTAGGACCCCAAATGAGAACCCATCACAAGAAAAAGACAAGAAACAAGTGCATGTTAGTCATGTGTATGTACTATGTACCTTATCATTCATGGAAAAGGAGACTATTTGTAGCATTATGTTAATTAACTGTAGGCCATTATGAACGCAGTCAAAATGCCGGTGGGATGAACTTGATAACAGCTTTCAAATATCCGTACACTTTAGGCTGTAAAAAATGGAACTGAAAGATTACAGTTCCCACAAACTAGTATACTCTATAGGAAGTTCCTGTCAACTATATATAACTTCAAGTCTGCTTACAAAATTATTTTCTAGCTCACTAATAGTACTTGAACTTGCTAAGAAAAATAGAAGTCTTGCTAAATCAAGGATATTACATTTGGTTATAGCAATCATTCTCCTATTCAATTGTAAGAATAGCCCCCTACCAACACAAGTCTGCTTACAAAATTATTTTCTACCTCACTAATAGTACTTGAACATAAGTCTTGCTAAATCAAGGATATTACATTTGGTTATAGCAATCATTCTCCACTATTCAACTATATATAACTTCAAGTCTGCTTACAAAATTATTTTCTACCTCATTAATAGTACTTGAACTTGCTAAGAAAAATAGGTAGTCTTGCTAAATCAAGGATATTACATTTGGTTATAGCAATCATTCTCCACTATTCAATTGTAATAATAGCCCCCTACCAACACAAGCTTTCAAAATTCTAAGTGGTTACTTCATACCCCTTATTTTAGGTTTTCAATCCCGTCTTAGAAGTCGGCCCCAAAAATATGGGATAAAGGCCTTGTTGTTGTAATCCTGTCTTAACACTTAAAACTTTGACAAAGTTGGGATCCTACTCCCATCAAGAAGATCCCTACACAATTAACACAAACCCAAATAAAACTGATCAAGCTCAACAAGGAACTTGTACACATGCAATCTAGAATTAGTGCCATATCTATACAATCTAGAATTAGTGCCATATCTATACATGTCTCAACTGCCATCGTGTAACATTCTGAACAAGCTGAAGGAACTGTCAAAAAATTCCAAACAAATATTATAAAGGATAGAAATTGATGCTAAAGGGTAGTCATCAAACCAAGAAGTTGAGACAACATCAACTCAAACTGACGAGAGAAGACAATATACTATCCTATTCCTTAAATGGACACTAAAATATCTTCCTATTAGAGTAGAGACATTATCAGAGTTCTGGCCACTTCTTCTTTAATTCACCAACAGCAATTGGACCGAACAAGCCTCTTATGTCAGATTACATTTGGAAAGCATGGATAGACCAAGTCAAAGGCGCAAGGCGCACTCGAGGCACAAAAGGTGTAAATCGCCCGAGGCGCAAGGCGTAATTAAGGCGTGCGCCCGAGCAAAGCGAGGCGCAAATAGTAAAAAAAATAATAATAAATTAGTAATGTAAGAAATAGAACCAAATAAAATACTGAAACCAATAAAAATACGTTAAAACATAACCAAGTGAACTAGCAGAGCAACAGTAACAGTCAACATAACTAACAAGAGTTTGTAATTTGTATCACCCCTACCATGCTTTTAGTAAATTTTAGTTTTTCCAGTTCAACTATAACCAACTACTTGTATAAGGTAAGAATTATCTCCATGCATCAAAGTTTTTTCTATTAAAAAAACATAAGGCGCACTTAAGACGCGCCTTTGGTGCGCCTGGTGAAAGGTGCCTTGTCCAGTGAGGTGTGAGGCACAGCTGCTGCACCTTTCTGCAAGGCACACCTAGGATAGACCACCAAGAAGGTATAATACAACCTGACATTTCGAACTTAAAGACAACAAAAATTACAACGATTTCAGACATCTAAGAAGAAGAAAGAAAGGGGTGGGGTGGGGCTGAAGAACGCAAGATGATACAAAGGAATTTCAGATTTAATGAATTAACTTAGAGGCTGGAGCAACACAATGTAACAACTATGGCAAATTCACATGAATAGGGAGTTTAAAGGGGCGTACGCTAACAAAGAGCGTCCTTTAATTGCTGAAGGAGAACCAGATCTTGACCGAGATTTAGACAAAGAACGGCGTGTTCTCTTAACATTAGGAGATTTGCTGCACAAAATTTCAGTACACTTTAAAGAAAATCTATTTCAATTCCAACAATGTTCTGAACAAGTAATTCTCTATACCAGACCTTCTGCCACGGCTTTGGCTTGGACTGCGGCTTCGGCTTCTTGAATAGGAACGACTACGGCTGCGACCCCTAGATAAGCTTCTTTTGGAATCTTGTTCCTTGACCTACAAAATCAAAGACCTTAGTGGAATGACAGAGGAAAGGGGGTTACAAGTTACAACATAGGACGGGTAAAAGGTAATACCCTTATATATGATCGGGAAAATGCATTCCGGAACTCTGAATCGTCAAGTTTCCTGATCTACAAAGAGAGGACAAATAAGCATTTAAGAAAACATTGTGAAAATTGCCTGAGATCCAACTACTCAATACGAGCGCAGAGATATAAGCCTACTGCATATTTCATATCATCATAGTTTGTATAATCTACAACCCCTGTAGTGCCTGCAAACAGAGAGAAAAAATAACATATTTTATTTATTTATTTTGTTAACAAAAGTCAATTTGAACAAGACAAAAGCTACAAGTTAAAAACAAAGGCTGAAAAGGGAGAAACAAAGAGCAGACAGATAGAGAAGAAAGCCCAGAGAGGGATTTCAGTTGGTGCAACCTTCAGGAACAGACACAAATATGAATTAACATGAAGTAAAATAACAAATAAATAGAAATATAGATATACCTAAAAGGTAAAAGAAAGAATTCATAATGCATTCCATTGTTCAATACAGAAACATAAAACTCAAAGTAAAGCATGAGTAAAAAAGCATTTAATTATATCTAGCCATGTTGAGAACACTTGCAAGGTTGGGGCCGAATTATAAATTATTTAAGATTATCAGTCGAGACTTTAACTCTGCAGGTTTACCTGGATAGAGTTTTGCATAAATTCCCCCGTTCTAATAGACTAATATTTTTTGTATCTTTTATTATCATGATTGAGGACTGCCCTGAGCAATGATGATTCTCGTTTACAGTTATGAAAATAAAAGGCACTTCCTAACTTGTAATATATATAAGAAAGTAGCTCACCTCCGCCTTCACGATATACTTGAGAGAAGCAAACATCACCAGCTCGACGCATATGGTCCTAATTGCAGAGGATAAGCATTTAATTACATCATATTTGAAGTAGATAGGAAAAAAGGAAACAAACCACAAGAGCACAATTGACTCTACCTTCAGGTCTTGCCATGATGCAGAAGAGGGCAAGCCAGTAACTACCACTGCGAGGGATAGCAAATGAGAGCCTGAGAAGAACAACATCTCCATATGGAGACCTGAAAAACTAGCAACTATATTTTGAAGTGTACCTTGATAGTTTGAGCGCCTTGAGACACCACCACGGGGGCCTCCCCCATTGCTGTGGCTGCTACGGCGATCATAAGAAGATGACCCTCTTCCACCATGTGCAAGTTCTACCTGCATAGGCACAACAATAAATTTTAAGAAAAAGGTAAAAGAAATTCTGAAAGTATATATCAATTCACTGGAACTATCAAAATCTGTGTCAGGAAAAATATGTCTACCCTTAATCTGTGACCATCAAAATTGTAACCATCTCGGCCACGAATAGCATCTTCAGCATCACGAACCTCTTCAAACTAAAAAAAATAGCAAACATGTGAAATCAGCACCTTGCAAAATTAGATGTCATTGCTAAATGCATAAACGCATAAAAATGAGATAACGGTAAATATATAAGCTCCATGTACGCAACATTTATTTTAAACCCCGTTGACTACAATAATCTGGAACCATTTTAGTTTTGCTGAATTTACATAAATTGAGCAACGAATCCCTAGACATTCAAAAAGAGCTACTATATATGATGCTTTCACCACAAAAATATGATTATGAGAATTTACCTCAACAAAGGCATAACCTGGAGGTCTTGGAGGAATCTTCAGGTCAATCTCCACAATAGGTCCATACTGCAAAAGTGAAGTAAAACATATAAGCACTGAAACATATAGGCTCAAAAGAATGTCTTCGTTCACATAATAAGCAGTCTATTCCATGCTCAAACAGATGATCTATCATCAGGTGTACACTGAAACATTGTACAAACCCAGGTGTATGGATTTGATTAAGAGCAGTAGCGCATCCTTGCAACATTACAGTTAGCACTATCTCTGTATTGCACTTATATGTGTGTTCGCATGTGATAGTGCATCCCAAATTAAGTAATTGTTTGTGCTTACCATATGATCATGAGTCAATATATCACTTACGTTGCATTACTGTTGAACTCTGTTATTGGCATCAGTCTAATTTCTCTCGACATATCACTTCCACTAGTTTTTAGTTTTTACCTAGTTCTCTCTTCAGAGGGGACAGTCATATTCAACATTGGCCTCACAAACTCGAGGGATAATAACGTCATCGATCCAATGGTTTCTTTTCTTTTCTTTTTGTGTGTGTGTGTGGGGGTTGGGGGGGGGGGGGGGGGGGGGGGGGGGGGGGGGGGGGGCCTAGACAATGCATCAGTAGGCATGTGTGTTTATGACCCTATGTCCCGATTCTGGCACCCTGTCAAGGACTTAATGTTTTTGCCTACACCTTACTCCATGCGGCGCACGAACTTCCTCCTCAAAGATCCGTGCAAGCGTTCCCCGAATGCTTAGCTAGATCGCTAAGGCGAAAATGAGAAAAGTGGAGCAAGAGAGAGAGAGATTGGAATATTGAAAAGTTTACTATACTAGAGAGGGTTTACAACTTCTTGGGTGGTGAGGAATAAATGAGCCTCCCACATATTTATAAAGCCTCAAAGGGATTACATGAAACTTCTGGAATGAAAATATTCCAGAGATTATTCTAAAGAATATTCTAGGTCCTAGATATTATATGGTGGGAAGATTCTAGAACTTCTATAAACTAAAGAAGCCTCATGAGAGTTTAAGAGGAATCCACCACATTCTGAAGGATTTCGGAGGCTTCCAACAAAACCCCTATCAGATGAGGGTTATGCAGATTCGTCTCAGTAGGACAAAAAATCTTGTACGTGACATTCTTTTTCACCTATTTTGTCGACGTCCTCGTCGACGAGGACGTCAACGGGTGCATCGAGTCTCTACTCTCGCAGACATGGCCGTCGCGTGTCGTTCCTTCTTTATGCTTCTCGTGCGGCCCTTTCCGGACTTGTCCATCTTCTCCTTAAGATCGTAAGCAAATTGGTTCGTCGCATCATCTTTCACCATAGTTTGTACCCTCCTCAACACAGAAATAGGCTCGAGCGGGCTATCAGGTCGTTGATCCACCTCATCTCGTGGGTGCACATAGTTCACCACGCCTCCGTGCATGCATGTCCTATTGCAACTCTGTCGACCCGAACGTCCACCATAATCCTTGAGCGACTCCTAGCATAAGCCACTTCACTTTCGTACACATATCTTTGTCGCATCTGCCTCCTTGCAGTCCACTACATGCTTCTCCTTACTCATGTCCAGCTTGGTAGTACAATCCACCTCCCTCCTCAGAAGTGACTTATCGGGACCTCCTTTGCAACTCCCTTGGTCTCGCTTAGAAGATCTTTCTCCTCAAAGTCCTCCTTCATCTCGAGCACCGCTAAGTAGGTCGACTTCCTTTTGTCACCCTCTTTGAGATGAATGACAGAGAGCTTTTTCCTTTGATGGCTCACCTCGTGCAACTCATACCATGCACGACGAGCCTTCCTCCACGAAGTTGACGACTCCCAAGTGTGGTGCCTTCGCCGCAATTCAGAAATCCATGCCAAGTATTATCTTGAAGTTGTCCAATAACGTAGAGGTAAAATTGGAACAACCCGACCAATGTCTCACCTCTACGCGAACTCCCTTGACTACCCCATGCAAGGGACGTGTCTCCGAATTGTCCGCCTTCATCTTGCTTGAATCTTTTTCCAATGCTAGACCCAAGCGACGGACCTCCGCGTTGGAGATGAAGTTATGAGTGGTGTCCGTATCAACCAATGCCCGTGTGCTCATGCCATTGATACTCACGTCAACATACATGAGCTCCCTACTCGGATTCTTCGACACAACGGATTTGGCCTTAACGGCGTTAAGCGCAACGCTCCCATATGCGCTTCCACTTCGTACTCCTCGTCCTCTACCCCCTCGCTTCGGACGACATTGACACGCACTCCTCTTTTGGCAATCCCAAGCATAGTAATTCTCTCTACATATAAAGCATGAAACTACTCGTTCGGGTTGGACCTTTTCACACTTCTTTTCCTTGAACGGACCCTCCCTAGGAGAGCTCTCCTTCTCTCTCCTACCATTCTCCTTGGTCGTCTTTGGCTTTGCCTTGGCAGTGATGTCGTTCCATCAGTACTCGATGAGCCTCTCGACTGCTGCCATGACGGCGTTCAAGTCTTGCATCATCTGTCGTTGCAATTCTTAAGTCGTTGACGGTTGAAGTCCATAGAGGAAGAAGAACAAGCGATCTTCGTCCATGCTAGATATCGCATCTAACGTGTGAACTCCGCAATGTACTCTTTGACTGTCCCAGTGTGCTCAAATTGCCGCCAACTCTGCCTTGCCGCGACCTCCACATTCTCCGGATGGAACTGAGATTTGATCTCCTTCTTGAGATCCTCCCAAATCCCAATCGAGCACAAATCCTTCTTTATTTCCAGGCACCTACGACGCCACAACATAGCATCATAGGCAAAATAGAGTGAAGCAATATTTACCTTCTCGGCCTCATCTTCGATGTGCAACGCCTTGAAGTATCGCTCCACATTCCACAAGAAATTCTCCACTTCTTTGGCATCTCGCACCCCACTGAAGGATTTCGGCTCGAGGATATTCCGTCTCGGTGTCTCTCTACTCAAAGGTCCACCGTTCGCAACGGCCTTCTCCAAAATGGCAACTTTGGTTAAATTTTACGCAACTCTCGACCACGGTCTTTTGCTCCTCGCAGACTCGAACCTTCCCACGCAAATTCTCACTCTCCGTAAGATGTGCCTTAAGCTCCTCATCAAGTACGGCTCAGATCTCTTGGATTTGCTCTCGAAATATTATCATAGACGAAACGACGTCATTCTCCAGTCCATCGTAGAACTCCTCTAGCTTTGCTCCACGGAGTCCACGCGCATCCCTATGTCCCTCGAACCCGTCTCCAAGATCTCGAGGCATTCCGCAAGATCGATATGCTCCATCGTAGGCTCCTAGCTCTTGTCCCTCTTATTGGTCCTGGTGTTCCTCTCCTTAGGCAACGCAGGCCTCTCCTGGACGTTCTCGGATGTCGACATGGCACCAACCGACCTTCGCTCCGATACCACTTGTCACAGACTTAATATTTTTGCCTACACCTTGCTTCGTGCAACGCACAAACTTCCTTCTCGAAGATCCGTGCAAGCCTTCCTCAAATGCTTAGCCAGATCACTAAGGCAAAAATGAGAAAAATAAAACAAAAGGGAGAGAGATTGGAATATTAAAAACTTCAGTACACTAGAGAGAGTTTACAACTTCTTGGGTGGTGAGGAATAAATGAGCCTCCCATTTATTTATAGGTCTTCAAAGGGTTTATATAAAATTTCTGGAATGAAAATATTCCAGAAATTATTCTAGAGAACAGTCTAGGTATTATTCTAGGTCCCACTCATTATATGGTGGAAAGATTCTAGAACTTCTAAAAACTAAGAGAAGCTTCATGAGAGTTCAGGAGGACTACACATTCTGGAGGATTCCGAAAGCTTCCAGCAAAACTCCTGTCAAATGAGGGCAATGCATATCCGTCTCGGTGAAGCAAAAAATCTTTTGTGTGACAACCCGCTACTTCGAGCGTCTCAATCTAGCCCTACTAAAATTACCACGTATATGCTAAGCTACCGAATCAAGTTTTGCCATGATACCTCGTATATGCTAGATTACTGGAATTTCAATACCAATCGTCATAGGGATAGACTCTTAACAAACTTCAAGCAAAAAAGCATGGTTAATAAAAAAGAGGATAAAACATGCATGCCATATTTAAATACGGTGCATTAAACAAACACATGGAACGATGCTCAACATAGAATCGTCTCGTGTTCAAGTCCAACAAAAAAATCCACAAGAAACGACATTTTTAGCCGAAACAAACTCGTCCAAGAAAGGAGGCAGGCCCGGGAACGAAAAAAACCCTGTTTTTGAGCCAAAATGAGTCTTTCAACTCTACTTCCAAAGTCATGAAAGTCCACTCAGTTTAACTGGGAGTTTATTTTAGGGTTTAGTGTTTCTCCATTCCAACTTGCGCTTTCTATATCCAGATTCAACACCCCACCCTTCCCTTTCCACCAAAAACCCTAATTTGCTTTTCCACACTAAGTTCCGAAGCGAGTACTTAAGGGTTCAACTGCAAGCTATCTCCCTCCCACATACATGAGGTAAGGGCTATCTCCCTACCTCACAATTTTTTGTATAATAGAAAAAAACATAAGATGCGCATTTTCTTGTTTGTGCATTGATGAAAGGTGCGTCAGAAGAAAGACGCCTCGCATACTGAGGCACGAGGTGCGGCTGTTGCGCCTTTCTGCGAGGCACACCTTCGACTACCATGCTTTCAACTCATGAAACTCCAGTCAATTTAACTGGAAGTTTGTTTTAAGGGGTAGTGTTTTGGAGTTGGCGGTCCCCCCACCCCCCCCCCCCCCCCCCCCCCCCCCTTCGCATCCTCCTGGATTCTATTTCTAGATTCAACTCCCCACCCTTCTCTTTCCACCAAAAACCCTAATTTTCTTTTCCACACTACGTTCCGGAGTGAGTTCTTAATGATTCAAACCGATTCACGTAAAATTAAAAAAAGAAACTATTGATGGGAAAACAGTATCGAAGACCTTGTGGAAAATATCTCTGATCTCTTTCTCGCGGATGTCGCCGGGGAGGTTCCCCACGAAGATCTTCTGGCTGGAGCGGCTACTCATACTTTCCTGAAACAAAACAAAACAAAACAAAAAAAAATTTGGGGGAAAATCGATCACTACAACGAAACCCTAACACCAAAAGAACAGCAATGGAAAGAGACTGTTGTTCGTGAATTGAAATCCTAGAAATATGCAGTGAACGAAATCAGCAGATCGAAGGAAAATTTTGGGGATTTTCGTTTTTTAGGGTTTATGGAGCATTGTACCTGTAGTTGCAAGGAGCCGTCTCTGGAGCAAATGTGGAGTGGAGATTTTTCTAATGTTTTCCTTTTTTTAGTTCGGTTTTTGTAGGAGTCATGGTGGCAATATAGTAAATACGTTACCTTTACATTTAAAGGGCCGGCCGGCCGGTTCTTTGGTTTTTTTTTTTTCACAAAAAACCTCAACATAACCACTCCTCCGCCTAATCGAACCCACACAACCAGAATGTGTTATATTATACCTCTACCAGCTGGCCGCTAGAGCCAGGAGGCTTGCGGCATAATTTTGTCTTTTTCACCGTTCAAATTGGCTGTTAAAAAGAAGATAAGAGAAACCTCAATTGCAGGTAAGAACACCATTTGTCATTTGCCACTTGAAATCGAATATTTTTTAAGGGATTTTTTTATTTTCATCCCACTTATTATATAAATTGTACTACATTCCACTTGTTAATTTTATTCGACTTACATTCTGATTTTTTTGTCACAAAAAATATTTTTCGTGACAAAACGAATATTTTTGGTGACAAAATGAATGTTTTTTGTGACAAAAGTGGAATGTAAGTATAAATTCTATTAATAATGGGATGAAAGTAAGAAAAAAATTCTTTTTTAAATTTTAAATGAGGACCAAAACAAGTCCAAGGCATCCTTTAATCTTCTTTTTATATGTACCAATCATTTTTGGCGGAATAAATTAGTTCCGCATTTCACATTCGGTACTTCAAAGTGACGTTTAGTGGGTCGGATATGTGATGCTGGTTGAGGAATATAGTTCGGATTGTAGTTTGGAGGAGGGGACTTTGTTTACTAAATCATCCATTTATTTATTTATTTATATTATTTATTTATTTTGAATCGTCTGTTTGACTAACATTCCATCCCCACATTAGACTTTAGTTTGTTTTACCAAAAGTCTATTCGGAACGCGAGCCCTTGGCTTCCAATTATCTTTGGCACCAAAATAGAGTATTTAATGGAACCTAGATGCAACAATAAGCCTTGACACGCACTATAAAAAATCGTTTAGCTTAGTTTCAAGAATGAAA
>JANAVB010040218.1:33475779-33499686 GCA_029216955.1 Iris pallida | reverse complement strand
CACGATCCTCTGGAGGTATACTCGTGCCTCCTAGCTGCTCTCAATACTGCATCAAAAGTCTGATGCTCAAACTGCTCCACTGTCAGCAAAATCTCTAGGTGAGTCCCTGCTGAAACCGCTGGGCTCTATCGAACTCGGTCGCCCACCAAGGTGGGAGCAAACCGACTAAGCCTGGAAAACTCGGCCGCATACCCATCGACCGTTCTGCCATCTGCTTCAAATTGGTGAACCTGGCCTGCAGATCATACCGAGCTACAGCATCGAAGTAGGTGAGCAAATACCGACCGATACCGAAAAACCGACCCGAATACCGATTAAAAAAATTCTGAAAAACCGAACCGAAATTATGTACCGATACCGAATGCCGCACGACTAAATTACGGTATAATGGTAATGGTAACGGTTTGAGTGTAACCATACCGAAAATACCGAACCGAACCGATTCACACACACACACACACACATTATATATACACACACATACACACTCACCCACATTTTTAATGTTGTTCATGATTAATTTTACACTACTTATTTTTATTTTTATCTTTATTTTGGTTGGTTTCCTAGAACTTGGAATGGATTTTAGTGGACTTGAATTTATGTTAAGATGCTAAGAATTGAGTTTTTGATCTTTTATCTTTTGAGCTAAGAATTTTAAGTGAATTTTGGTTACTTAAACTTATACTAAAGATTAAACTTAGTGACCGCTTTGATATTTTAAGCTCATTTTTAGATGTTTGCGACTTGTCACATATTGTTCTAATAATTTTTATTAATTTTTGGTTGGTAGAGGCTTGGCTTAAAATTAATGCTTCCAAAAAGTAAATATATATATAGGTTAAGAGGTTCTCAATATTAAGGTGTTAATTGATCAAATTTAATTGGTAAAATACGATACCGAACAAAAACCGACCGAATATCGATTTAACGAAACCGAAAAACAATTCTAAATGGTACGATATTGGTATGATTTTTCAAATACTGATTTTAAAAAATACCGAAAAAATCGCCAATACGACCGATTATACTGACACTCACCCCTACATCGAAGTACTTGGTCCGAAATCTCTCACGAATACTGTCCAGGCAATATGCCACTAATCCAACGGCCTTGCCTCCACCAGCTACGAGCTAGATCCAATAACTGCAGACGTACTATACGCCACCTTCTCATCCTTTGGGGTCTTCGCTGCCTCCAATATCACCTCTGTATCCTGAAGCCACACATCAGCAACGATAGCATCTTCACTGCCATTGAAGAATGGAGGGTTCATGCACTTTAAACTATTCGCTGCACTGTTCCCATGATGTCCACTCTGCCTAGAGCATCTGCCACTGCCTGATGCAAGGCATCTCCTCTACGATCCTGCGATGCAAGCAATTCCATGATAAGTCCAACCAAGGCTCCATCATCCTGTCTTGCAGGCTGGACAGGCTGCACCGGTGGTTTTGGATCTCCGTGGGCATTATCCAGAGGCTGCTCCTGAGCGCTGGGCCTGATCTTCTGGTTGCTGCTGGTCCACGGGAGGTGCTCCGCCTTGATCGGCAGTCCAGGAACAATGCCGCTGAAGAAGACGACATAGGGAACAATAAGGAAGGACCAAGACAGATCAAGGATACAAGCATGTGATCAGGTCGAGAATCTCAGGGATGAGAAGATACGGGCAGAGATCAAGGGCGAGTGCTGATTTAGACATCTATTCGGTAAACTCTCACATATCTTGATTTACAAGACCTGCATGGGCTACCACTTAACCATGTCACGCCCCAGAACCAGAATACTGGAGAGCGGGGGCGAACATAGCCAGCTACGTATAATGAAATGGAATCCATCTCACCATACGGTCACGATGTCTAGATTATAGGGGTTTAAACTACAATCCATCAGTCTCTTAAGGTCATGAACAGCCTAGTGTCTCAATCATAAGCAAGTAAGCAAAGTTACAAGATGTAAGATCACCAGATATACAATAGTAAGGCGTTCCAAATATTACATAATCAGCTGATCATGAAGCTAGTCGTTACAAAATGTGAGGACTAGCAAGAGTTCAGTCATACATGATCAACCCTAGGATCTGTCAATCATGTTACAGCCCATAGGCAGACAGTAAATAAGGTATGCAATACGAGCTAACAGGTGCTCGTCGGCTAAACGCCTCAAAACAATAATTTTACAATAGAGTGGGAGAGCCAAAAATAAACCCACTCGTTGCCCTGGTTATGCCTGGTGGTCACCATCGGGCTGGAAAGTCGGTATATCCTCTGGAGCTGCTCCGAAATCTGGCAATACAAAACCAGCTGGGTCGGATCCCAGAAAGAGCAAGTACCACAAAGGAGGCTTCACTTAGGAACTAAAACCAGCAATTAGTACAAGAATATAATTAAACAATAAGAACTAGAAATATAAAAAATACCAGGATGATATACGACGAGATAACCATGGAACTATTCAGATAAGCAGGTTACAACCCGTAAACCAAACAAGGACCGGGGTTGTAACCCTTCATCTGAACAGAACTTGGTTTTCCACTATTTATCGGCATGATAATATAAGAAAATCAGGTATGTAACAATCTTGTACAGGATCAAGACAAGACTAGACTGGTTTGTCTCATCCAACAATCACGGCCAAGCAAAGTACGGCTTGATACTTTAATTAACTAGGGTTATCATAGGCCTAGTTACTAGCAAGATGCAGTGAGATATTCCTCCAGCCACAAGCCCTGCAGCTATCCAGGTTATCCAGGCGACTTGGATTCATTAAGCATTTCAAGAATTGTTAGTGGCTTGTGTGCAACACATGACAGTGTGCATAGAACTTGTTTCATGAAGTGTCCCACATGACAATGGGCTGGAAATGTGCCCTACTCGACGGTAGGCTACAAGTCTGAAAGTCCCAAATTGTTGTCTTGCATGCATCAACCATTATGAGAGGTTCTTTATGAGATGAGGGTCGTGCAACTACTCGAGTTCACTCAAGATCAAGGCTGGTTTCTTCAAACAGGTATGTCATTCATGTAGAGTTTAGGGTCATTTGCATTTAAGGTTAGAAACTGAACTTGAATATAGGGAGTATCTTGGTTGTTGTGTAATTATTTATTCTAAATTAGATTTATGAGATAAATCACAGGTCCTTGTTAATGAAGAACTGAATCTGAACCGTTAGAAAAAGATTTGAGCCTTTAATCTACAAAATCTTTCTAAACAGTTTTTTTTAAACCAACGTGAGCATCCTGGGTTGCTTTCTGTTAAACAATTTTGTTGTTATCAACATAAGCAATTCTGTTTTGTTTTACAAATTCGGTTTTTGTTATCTAAACGGTTATTCTTTCAAACAGAATTTGTTTTGATTGAGTAAATAAATAGAGCTAACCTTGAGGCTTAGATATGTTGGTTTTTTCTAAAAAAATTACACAGTAGCTATTCGAAAAACCTGTTCATTCTTCTTTATCATTCATTCATCTTGCATTGGTGTTGCGCCTGATCCCGCGGAGAACCAAAAGGAGGACCGGACTGCTTTCTCAAGAGCTTGTGGACTCGAGTTTGAGAGATGGGGTTGGTATGGTTGTGGGTGGCTTGCTTGTCTTAGTAAGTGTTACATCCTTGAACTTCTTTTGATTATAGTGGATTGTTGTGTTGAGGTTTCAGCCAGGACATAAAGGTCTACGGTTCCTCGTTAAAATTCTTGTCTCATGCTGTGTGTTTGTTTCACCATTGTTGTGTTTGTCAAGTTGCTTCTAAATTCATAAATGCTTTAGTTTGTCAATTGTTGAATCTTGTGTTTATACTCATTTTGAGTACGGGGGATTTTCAATTTGTATCAGAGCAAACCTCTACGCACTGAGTGATCCGTTGATACACATTTTTTTAACAATGTCATCAAGCAATTATGAGGGTTGGTTAAGTGGAAATAAGATTCCACCATTCACTGGCAAGAATTATCCTCAATGGAAAGTTCGAATGAGAATCTATCTTATGGCTCTTGGGTCGAATGTTTGGAATCTTATTGAAAACAATTGGGTTGAGCCAATTAAAATTACTGCAGCTACTGCTACTGAGACTGAAAAAAGGGAAATTAAACCTAGAGCTGAATATACGGCTGATGAAAAGTTATCGGCTAGCAACAATTCACGAGGTTTAAATGCTATATTTACAGCGCTAGACAATAATGAGGCGAATAGAATCAGTACCTGCACCACGTCTCATGATGCTTGGGAAGCCATTAGACTCGCCTATGAAGGTGATGAACAAGTCAAAGAACAACAATTACAAGCCATTCAAACTGAATTCGAAGATAGTCGTATGCATGAACACGAAACATTTGATGACTACTATCTTAAACTTTCAACAATTATAAATAAAGCTGCTGCTATTGGGTATTCCTATGAGGACGTGTATGTTGTTAGGAAAATACTTAGAACTTTGCCTAAAAGGTTTTCCTCTAAAAAGGACGCAATCATGGAAGCTCAAAACATTCAAAAATGTTTTGCTACACTCGTTAGTAAACTCGAGCCTATGAAGTCTCCTTAGAGATTGCTCAACGAGATGAACCTAAGAAGAACAAATCCATTGCGTTTTCTAGCAAAACACATTCAAATGTTTACTCTGATGATTTTGATTGCCATGTTGATGAACACGATATAAATTCCATAAATGAACACTTAGCCATTTTAGGGGTGAACATGAAAAAATGGATAAACAAGAGAAACAAATTTGCTCCTTATAACAATGCTTCATCTACTGTTCGGTATGATAATAATAACAAATCTACGAGTAACACATACACTACACCTAAGCCCAAATCAAAGCTTGATACGTTTAATCTTGAGTGCTTTAAATGTAAAGACATCGGTCACATAGCTAAAGATTGTCCCAGTAAGAACAAACCTAAGGTGGTCATGGCGAATTTCTCATTCTCCTCATGGGAGACTGAGTATGAGTCAGGAGATGATGAGGATGTCCCCAGTGAAGAATTTGCTAACTTTGTCTGTTTGATGGCTAAATCTACTTCAAGCATATGCTCTTATGATTCTGTTGTGGATCCTGTAGATTGGGAATCTCTGTACCTTATTGAATCTGCTAAAAATGATGATCTTAGACTAACTATGATTACTTTACGATCTGAGATTGATACTCTTAATAAATCTATAATAGCTGGGTTGAATGATATGACTACTTTAGAACGTGATTTTAAGACAGAAAAGGAAATATTGATTAAAAAGAATGCTGGAATACAAGCTGAACTAAATTCTCTGTATGAAGTCCACCAAAGCACCTTGAATGAACTTGTGTCAACCAAGAAGGCTTTGGAGGACTCTAAAGAGCAATTTAGATCTTTTAATACAAGTTCATTAAAACTCGACCACATGATTACTGTTGGAAAATAAACTAAGGACACAAGAGGTCTTGGTTACACTGGATCCACAACTACTAGTGGGGATCCTAATATAACTAAGTTTGTTAAACCAATAGAGCTCCAAGAAAACATTCCAGTAGATTCTTACACTCACAAAGAAAAACACACTCCTTATTACCTGAACAAATCAAATAAGTCGATGGCTTACAGATATAAGAGGATTCCAGTTTGCTACACTTGTGGAAAGAGAGGTCATACCTTTCATAACTGCCGGTATGAATCTTATTACTCTAATGGGTTTAATTACTATGGAAATTTTGATTATTCACATTCCAAAACTTTTGTTCCATACAGGTTCAGCAAGAACATTCAGAAAGCAAAGGAAACAAAGAAGGCTAGCAATTGTGTTGAATCAAAAATTGCTTCAAAACAAATCTGGGTAAGGAAAGATGTAGTAAATGCTCTTGAAACGTTATCTGAAAATGACATGATTGCCTTATCTTCTATTTTAATAAACTCGAGAGTTGTTTGCCATGTAGCAAGTTTTTGTTTGAATGCAACCTACGATGCTACTGTCTGGTACATGGACAGTGGTTGTTCACATCACATGACTGGAAATAAAGAATACTTAACAGATTACACTTCGTACGCTGGGGGTTTAGTGTCATTCGGGGATAGAGAGAAGAGTAATATTGTTGGGAGAGGCACACTAATAAATAATGGGATGCCGGCAATTCATGATGTTTATCATGTTGTTGGATGTAAAGTAAATTTGTTAAGTGTTAGTCAAATTTGTGATCAGTTTTCAGATGTAATCTTCAAACGTGACATATGTCGGGTCATTGACGATAATGGAAACTCTGTCATGTATGGAAGGAGGGATTTCAGTAATGTGTATGTTATGTTCTTAAGTCCTGTCGATCTCACCTGCCTGTCTGCACGAAATAGTGATGCCAAACTGTGGCATCGACGATTGGGGCATTTGAATTATAGAACTCTTGATCTCATTTCCTCTAAGGAATTAGTTAGAGGCTTGCCTAGACTAGGACGCGTTAGAAATACTGTGTGTGGACCGTGTCAGGTAGGTAAACAAACTAGATCTCCTCACAAAAATCTAACAACATTCCTTCTACTCAATACTTGGACTTAATTCATATGGATCTCATGACTAGTATGACATTGAGTAGGCATGGTCGAAAATATATTCTAGTTTTAGTTGACGACTTTTCTAGATTCACTTGGACTGCTTTTCTTCTCGAAAAATCTGATACGTTTGAAGCATTTCGAGTTTGGAGTCTTAAAGTTCAAACTGAAAAGGATGTCTCTATTGTGAGAATTCGAAGTGACCACGGTGGAGAATTTGAGGATACAGGCCTTGCTGAGTTCTGTGAAAACTATGGTATCCAACACCAATTCTCGGCTCCATATACCCCACAGTCCAATGGAGTGGTGGAACGAAAAAATCATACTATTCAAGAAATGGCACGTGTGATGTTACATGAGATGGCCGTTCCTAGGTATTTTTGGGAGGAAGCTGTTAGCACAGCCACCTACATCATTAACAGGGTTTACATTCGGCCTATGACAACCCATACCCCTTATGAACTTTGGTTCAATAGGAAGCCTAGCATAAAACACATGAGAGTGTTTGGGAGTCCTTGTTGGATCTATCGAGACAGAGATAGCCTGGGAAAGTTTGATTCTAGAGGTGATGCCGGTCTATTTTTGGGATATTGCAATAATTCACGAGCATATAAAGTTCTAAATAAACAAACTGGGGTGGTAGTTGAATCTATGAATGTTGTTGTGGATGATGCTCGTACATCCTCAAATATAGATGATGATGGCTTTAGTTTTCCATTAGTTGAACAGGCGGATACTTCAAAGAAACCTGCTGCTGTTAATAACAATGAGGTATCTAATATTCCTCATGATTTCGATCGGACCATGTCCACACCTGATTCCGATACTCCTCATTTAACTGAAGAAGAAATGCACATTAATCATATAAACTTTGAAGACAGACCTACCTGGTTAACAAAAAATCACTCATTAAAGGATATAATTGGAAATGTTTCTGACTCAATTCGCACACGATCACATACAGCTGATTTTGTAAACTGTGTTTGCTATCTGTCTTCAGTTGAGCCCAAAAACATCAAGGAGGCCCTTCTTGATGAGTTTTGGATTTCTGCCATGCAGGAAGAATTAACTCAGTTCAGTCGATAAAATGTTTGGACCTTAGTACCTCGGCCATCTCATACAAATGTTATTGGGACCAAATGGGTTTTCAAGAACAAAACTGATAGTGAGGGTAAAATTGTTAGAAATAAGGCTAGACTTGTGGCTCAAGGTTACACACAGGAAGAAGGAATAGATTTTGATGAAACATACGCCCCGGTTGCTCGTATAGAATCCATAAGATTATTATTGTCTATTGCTTGTCACTTATACTTTAATCTGTTTCAGATGGACGTTAAGAGTGCTTTTCTAAATGGGTTGCTCAAAGAGGAAGTATATGTTGAGCAACCTAAGGGTTTTGAAGATCCACACCATGACAGCTATGTTTACAAATTAAACAAAGCTCTTTACGGATTGAAGCAAGCTCCACGAGCCTGGTATGAAAGATTAGCCATTTTTTTGACTGATAAGGGTTTTAAGCGGGGTAGTGTAGATAAGACTTTGTTCTATAAGAATTTTAACAAAGGAGTTCTGGTTGCTCAAGTCTATGTGGATGATATAATTTTGGTTCCACATCTCAATCTCAGGCTGATGAGTTTGCAAAACTCATGTCTAGTGAGTTCGAAATGAGTATGGTTGGGGAGTTGACCATATTTTTAGGATTGGGTGTTCAACAGTTAGAAAATGGCATTTTTGTTTCTCAAACAAAGTATGCTAAGGGTTTGGTAGAGAAATTTGGGCTGAAGAATGCCACATTTGCTCGTACTCCTATGAGCACTTCGACTAGACTATCTAAGGATGATTCGAGTAAGGATGTTGACCCTAAGTTATATAGGAGTATGATTGGAAGCTTGCTCTACCTCTGTGCTAGTCGTCCTGACCTTTCTTTTAGTGTGGGTGTTTGTGCACATTTTCAGGCAAATCTGTAAGCCCATGTTTTTCAAATTTAGTTTTATTAGTGCTAATTAAATTTTAATGTCATTTATAGCCTTAAAATAATTATTAGGAATTTTTAAGAATTTTTCTAGAATTTTTAAATGAATTTTTAATAAGTTTTAAATACAAAAAATATTATTTTGTAATTTATTTAAATGTTTTAATAGCATTTTATAATTTTCCGAATTGTTTTAATATTGTTTTGCAATTAATTGAATTGTTAGTATATTAGTTTGTAATTTATGGATTGTTCTAAATAGGGAGTGCAATTTTCTAATTCCTGAGGGACCTAACTGCTAAACCTAAACCCCCCCCCCCCCCCACGTCACTCTCTTTCTCCTCCAGCTCTTCACCCACCCCCGACGACTGCTCCGACCGACTACGACCGGCTGACCCCGCCTTTTCCGGCTGCCCCGACCGCCCCCTTTCCCTATAAAATACTCCCCTCTCTCCCCCGACCTAGCTACCACCTCCACGACCACCGACGACCGCCACAGCCCCCCGCTCCTCCACAAAACTCCTAAACCCTAACCCTACTCCGACGAACTCCGCCCAGCCCCACCGTCGACCTTCACCGCCAACCACCACCACCATCCGACGCGCCGCACCAAGCCGCGCCCAGCGCCACCGGAGCACCGTGACGCCGACGTCTCCTCCGCCGTCCCCGACCTTCGAATCACCCTTCAATTCGCCGGACACGTGAGTGTCAGTGTTCCCCTGTGTCGTGCGTGTCTCGTGTTGGGTCGGAAGTGTTCGCCGTGTCCTGGAGAATACTTTGATAGAACTGGACACGCGAGATTGAACTCGTGCGTGTCGTGCAGGCCAAGGACACGAGGATACCTGTGTCCTTAACTGTCAGGACACAGGATGGTTTTTTTAATATTTTTTTATGTTAATTCATTGTTACTAAATAAAATAAACCCAACCCTTTCCCTAACACAACTGATGGGCTGACCCCCTGGCCAGCCCATCCTAATCTAAACCCCCCCCCCCCCCCCCCCCCCCCCGCGCGCGCTCTGTTGGCTCGGGTTCGAGCCTTTCTGTTTCCTTTCCTTTTCTTTTCCTTTTCCTTTTTCTTTTTCTTTTTATTATATATATATTTATATATATATATGTATATATATATATATATTTGTATATATATATGTATTATTCTATATATACTATAATTTTGTATATATATATATTTACTGTTTTTATATATATATATATATATGTATATACTTCATTATTTTATGTATGTATATATATATATATATATATATATATATATATATATATATATATATATATATATATATATATATATATATATTATGTATACATATATATTTATGTATATATATTTCCTTATGTATATATTATTATATATATACTATTATATATATATATGTATACATTAATTTTTTATATATATATATATATGTTATATAGATAAGTATTTTCTTATATGTATGTATATATACATATATTTGTATATATATATATATATATATAATATATAGTTGAGCATTTTCCTATATATATAAATATCCCTATATTTATATATATATATATTATTTTCTATATGTATTTTACTTAGCTTAGTGTAAATTATTTATATAAAATAATGTTCATACTTTTATAGTTACTATGTAAAACTTTACCTTATTAAAATAATAATATTTATTTTGATTATTACCAAATGGTATTTTTATTATATTTAAATTACTGTAACCATTTGGTGTCCAAGCCTAGCATGGGTATTTGGGCTCAAATATGTTTTCACACATTCAAGACCTGTACAAGTCATATTGGACTTGATTCATGGCCTTGGGTCCTGTATTTGAACTTTGGTTTAAATTATATACATGGACAAAATACGCAGATAATTAATTATTGTGTGCATTGCTATTTTTGATATTCTAAAAATACTTAAAGTATTGTTAAAATTATGGAAAAATAGTTTTTAGATACTATGTTAAGTTAGCTAATTTAGTATAATTTTTGTAGTATTTAATTTACTGTTTTGCCACTAGTTTGGCATATGGAACCAAAACTCATTTTCTGTATACTTAGGAAAATTGATTTTTATAAAATATTTGTACTGGTTAATAAATTCCAGAAAAATTATAATAAATTTTTATGATTAACAAGGATCACTTTGATACTTTGCTTTAAACAAAACTAGGCTTTTTGCCTATCTCTAAAATTGTTAGAACACAATGATCTTTTGATTTATTTATTGATTAATTACGACTTGTAGCTTTTTGTGTTATTTGGAGTTTTAGTCGTGTTAAACCCCATCCCTCACTAGTGTAAAGACCCTAGAAAGTTAGTTAACATAGTGTGTCACCCCACATTGGTCTCCTATGCCAAGTTATTATTTTGGCTAGGTGCCCAGTCACAAGTCGTGTCGCACCAGTTAGTGTTCTAGTATTTTAGCTTAGTGTAAAAGCTAAGTTATTGCATTTATTTCTACAGTGACGAGTTACTGGACATCCATAGCACTGTTATCGCAGCTTGTTTTGTTTTGCTTTGCTAGAGGCAAGTACTTTCTACGAACTTTACATATTGTCACATAAATGAACTGCAAACCCCACCATGTTAAATGCTGATCCTTGGGGTAGCAAGTTAGATCTCTACATGTTGTACTTCCAGTTACTACCATGCTTAGAACAGTCTTGATGTATCTCTCACATGATTAGAATATGGGTTATGGGGAAACTGATAGTATTGTACGTGATCACGACCCCCCTACAGTAGCGAGCGAGGTCGCATTTTATATGCATACCTTGCCGTAGGCCATTATCCCGCATTTCTGTACGGATGTACACCTATGCCTGTTGACTTGTACGTATGTATATTTTATTTACATGTACCACAGTACATTGTACATCTATTGACCGATCACGTACCTGCTACAGTTTTAAACATTACATATACATCTGTCTCTATGACATATGTGTCCTTGCCATGATAGACTATGTGATGCCATGCTTTCCAGTTATTTCCTCTCATGTTCATTTCCATGTTTCATATGCTAGTTTGCTAGATTTAGTACTTGCTCCCGTCCTGACATGATAACGTTGTAGGTGTCCTTACTGAGGAGGAGTTACTCTGCGACACCTATTATGGGATTACTGCCGAGGACCCGGCTCTGCTTTACGAGGATGTTCCTGTGGGGAACCTCGCCTAGTTGTCTTTTGTTTACTTAGACTTTTGAGAGTAGACATGTATTAGACTATATCATTTTATAACTGGACATGTATCCAGTTTTACATTTCAGTTTACTTGTACTTGGACGTTCACTATATACGATGACTTTTGTGTTTGGAGCATTTATGATTCTTCTTCACTTATAGAACTGTTAGTACATTTAGTCTTATCCTGTTGTCTTTAGAACAGCTTACTACGTTTTATCTCAACGTAGGCTGGGCATGACTCGGCCTGGCCCAACAATTTGGGTAGCGGGTCGTGACATGTTTTTAGTGGTGGCCCATGCAGGTCCTGACTAAACTGTTTGGTTACGTTATTGTACCAAGCATGCATGCAATTAGGAACTTAAGGTAATTAGACAACATTAGGAAAGACGCTTAGAACACTTAGAGGAATGCTAGGATTGCAACATAGGAAATACATCACATATTTGCTATTATAATTAGATTTTCTTGCATATGATTGCTTACTTTAAACAAGTCCTTATAAGTCTTTTTATGTAATTTAGATGGTGCTTACTCGTTCATCCCAGTATGTTACCCCCGAGAATGGGGCCCTTCATATCCAGTCAGCTGACCAGTTGACTGATACACCTCCACCTACCATATTCTCTCACTCCACAGATCCACAGACCCAGATACCACCTTCCACATCCCAGTCCCAGCAGGCCCCGATACTTCCACCACCCCCTATCACTATACCCACCCAGGCTTCCGTCACACTCGACGGGACCCAGCTGCTCACACTGATCCAGGGGTTCCTAACAACCCATCAGGAGCAGACTACCCTACTCCGCCAGAGCATGTAGCGTTCTGAGGGACGTCCCGTGGTCCCACCATATGTAGAGCCACGGCAGAGAACGGGGACGGTCAAGGACTTCATGGGTCTGAATCCCAAGGAGTTCTCAGGGACTGAGGGCATAGTAGTAGCTGATGACTGGCTAGATTCTGTAGAGAGGAAGCTTCTGGGAGTTAGGATGTCGGATGACCTTCAGGTCGAGGCAGCAGGATTTCTGCTGATAGACTTAGCCGGAGTCTGGTTCAGGAATGAGCCGTTGTTCGCGAGAGGTAGAGCCACCTGGGACCAGTTCAAGACCCAGTTCAAGAAGAAGTTCTTCTCGACCACTGCTAGAGTAGCCATGGGGCTACGATTCCAAAACATCCAGCAGGGAAACCGTTCTGTTGATGACTATGCGGGAGAGTTTAGTCGCCTGAGCCGTTTTGCTCCTAGTCTGGTTGCTGATCCAGAGGAGATGACCCGTAGGTTTTGCCATGGTCTAGTTCCAGATATTGGCATTCTTATAGTGGCGAACGGTACGACCGACTACTAGCAGAGCCTAGAGTTAGCCCGGAGCATCGAGGAGCGTCTTCTGTCTAGCAAGAGGCCGGCTCCTATACATCATGAGGGACCGTCCAAGCGTCAGGCTTTCTAGCAGAGAGCGCCGACGCCACCCCAGCAGACTTACCGTCCCCCTACACCACATCATCAGACCACGCCAGTTAGAGCCCCGGGACCCCGGCAGCAGCAGAAGGGAGCTATATGTTCTTTTTGCGGAAGACCAGGGCACGACAGGTCCATTTGCAGGAAGAGATTGGGGCAGTGTTTAGTTTGTGGGTCTACCACCCATCAGATTTGGGACTGCCCAGCAGCGAAGCCTAGAGGACCGCTTTCGACTCAGCAGCAGAGGTTCGAGCAGCATCTGCAGCAGCAGAAGGGACCTCAGGGGAGGGTTTATAGTCTAGCCATTGAGCCGGAGCCGGAGCAGGTTTCGGAGCCGGATTACTTAGCTGACGTCATCACAGGTCATGTTTATTTGCATACTTTTCTAGCTGTATGTTTGTTTGATTCTGGTGCATCTCATAGCTTCCTATCATTAGAGTTTATGCATAAACATCATCTAGTAGCTACACCTACTGCGGAGATTAGTAGAGTGATGACAGGAGGAGGACCAGTGCCTATTAGATCTATCTATAGATGTTCTATTTTTATAGCCGGGAGAGAGTTCAGGGGGCGATTCATTGTGATGCCACTTCCCGGTTATGATATCATATTAGGGATGGACTGGCTTAGCTATGCCCATGCATCTATAGATTGCCATGAGGGTAGTATTTTGTTCAGTCCCCCAGGCACAGATCCATTCAGTGTCAGGAGGACAGGGCCGGAGATCAGCCTAGAGCCGAACTGTTGTGCTACAGTCGGGGACGCAGCACCGCCACACCCTATCATTAGGGAGTTTATGGATGTATTTCCAGAGGATCTTCCAGGACTTCCGCATGACAGAGATGTGGAGTTCACTATAGATTTAGTGCCGGGTTCATCACCAGTATCCCGAGCTTGCTATAGAGTGAATCCCAAGGAGGCCATAGAGATGAAAGAGCAGATTGATGACCTGTTGAAAAAGGGTTTCATTCGATCCAGTGCTTCTCCATGGGGAGCACCAGTGCTCTTTGTGCCTAAGAAGGATGGTACAGTCTGGTTGTGTATTGATTACCGGGCCTTGAATGCCATCACCATCAAGAACAAATATCCTCTGCCCAGGATAGATGATTTGTTCGACCAGTTGAGCGGGGCGAAGGTATTTTCCAGGATAGACTTGAGATCCGGGTACCACCAGGTGAAGGTTAGGCCAGCAGACATCCAGAAGACGGCGTTCAACACGAAGTACGGACAGTACGAGTTTCTGGTGATGCCATTTGGTCTCACAAATGCGCCAGCTGTCTTTATGAACTTGATGAATAAGACATTTCACCAGTATCTGGATAAGTTCGTCGTGGTGTTTATCGACGACATCCTGATATACTCGAAGACGCCGGAGGAGCATGCAGAGCACTTGCGGATAGTTTTGGGGATTCTGAGGCAGGAGAGGTTGTTTGCCAAATTGCCGAAGTGCGAGTTCTTTTTAGACCGAGTGGAGTTTTCTCGGCCATGTAGTCACTGGAGATGGAATCTCGGTGGATCCCAGGAAGATTGCTGCAGTTGAGACGTGGAAGGCTCCGACGTCAGTTTCAGAGATCAGGAGCTTTCTGGGTTTAGCAGGCTATTATAGAAAGTTCGTCCAGGACTTTGCTAGGATAGCTGAACCCATGACGAAGCTGACGCGGAAGGATGCAGAGTACATCTGGTCAGAGGACTGCCAGGCGGCATTTGAGGAGCTGAAGAGGAGGCTGACGACCGCTCCAGTTCTGACTTTACCTTCAGGTTTTGGAGGTTTCACCATTTTCAGTGATGCTTCTGGAAAGGGGCTAGGATGTGTCCTACAGCAGCATGGGAAAGTAATTGCTTATGCATCTAGGCAATTGCGGACTCATGAGAGGAATTATCCTACCCATGACCTCGAGTTAGCTGCGGTGATCTTTGCACTCAAGTTATGGAAACATTACTTATACGGAGAGCGTGTGGAAATCTTTACTGACCACAAAAGCTTGAAGTATGTGTTCACGCAGAAAGAGCTGAACATGAGGCAAAGACGATGGTTGGAGTTGATGAAGGACTTTGACATCGATTTACAGTATCACCCCGGGAAGGCAAATGTGGTGGCGGATGCGCTGAGCAGGCATCCGATGGCATGGTATCTGATGATTGATCGGCATTTGCGGGAGGATCTAGAGAAGCTCGGTATCGAGCTAGTTCGGCCAGGATCAG
Source organism: Iris pallida (assembly GCA_029216955.1). Lineage (NCBI taxonomy): Eukaryota > Viridiplantae > Streptophyta > Magnoliopsida > Asparagales > Iridaceae > Iris > Iris pallida. Next base: position 33,484,370 of record JANAVB010040218.1, on the reverse strand, counting down.
TGATACAGATGATGGCGCTTGACATTCAGTCAGGTTTGATGGAGCAGATCCGGGAGGCACAGTCCACATATGAGAGCCTTCGCAGACTTCGACCCCAGGCATTAGCCGGATTGCTGGATGACTTCACTATAGCAGAGGATGGATCCCTGAGGCATGGCAGCCGATTGTGTGTGCCAAAGGGAGATCTAGTAGAGGCAGTCTTGCAGGAGGTGCACCGATCGAGATATTCTATTCACCCTGGTGCTAACAAGATGTACCGTGACTTGCGGGAACATCTTTGGTGGCACGGGATGAAGAGGGATGTATCACGTTTTATCTCGAGATACCTAGTTTGCCAGCAGGTCAAGGCGGAGCGCCAGAGGCCAGCTGGTTTGTTGCAGCCGTTACCCATTCCCGAGTGGAAGTGGGAACATATTACGATGGACTTCGTTTCAGGGCTTCCTCGTTCCCAAGGAGGGAAGGATGCCATCTGGGTCATCGTAGACAGGCTGACGAAGTGTGCGCACTTCATACCCTTCAAGGTGGGGCTTTCCACCGAGAAGTTGGCGGAGCTATACATGCAGCAGATAGTTCGCCTACACGGAGTGCCGGTGAGCATCGTGTCAGACAGAGACAGCAGATTTACATCCCACTACTGGAGGAGCTTGCAGGAGGAGTTGGGCAGTAGGCTCAAGTTTAGTACGGCGTACCACCCGCAGACAGATGGGCAGTCCGAGAGAATGATACAGACACTGGAGGATATGCTGAGGACCTGCGTGCCGGACTTCGGAGGATCATGGGAGAGCCATCTGCACTTGGTAGAGTTTTCATACAACAACAGCTACCAGGCCAGTATTGGTATGTCTCCTTTCGAGGCGCTATATGGACGACGATGCCGTACACCGCTCTTTTGGGATGATGTCGGAGACAGAGTTATGCTTGGGCCAGAGATGATCACGGATGCAACAGAGAAAGTCGGGATGATCAGAGACAGGCTCAGAGTAGCTCAGGATAGGCAGAAACATTGGGCTGATGCTAGTCGCAGACCGATGGAGTTCGCAGACGGTGATATGGTGCTAGTGAAGATATCACCTACTCGAGGGACGATCCGGTTCGGACGAGGAGGGAAGCTGAGCCCCAGATACATCGGGCCGTTCGAGGTACTTGGCAGGATCGGAGAGGTAGCTTACAGGGTTGTACTTCCACCCAACCTAGCAGGAGTTCACGACGTCTTCCACGTATCTCAGCTGAGGAGATATGTTCCAGACCCCAGTCATGTGCTAGATCATTCAGAGTTGGAGGTCAGACCGAGCCTTACAGTTTCTGAGCAGCCAGTGGAGATATTAGACAGGAGGAAGACGAGGCTGAGGAACAAGGTTATACCCCTAGTGCGAGTAGCTTGGAGCCGTCACTCCCCAGGTGAATCAACTTGGGAGAGGGAGTCGGACATGAGGGAGAGATACCCTTACTTGTTCGATCCAACCGCTGCGAGGGAACCACCCATTCCCGCTTGATACCTTAGAGGTTAGTTTCGATCGCAGCCTTAGTCATTTTGTTGCATTACTTGCTATGTTAGAATATTGTCGGGTCTTCAATCCTTGTGAATTTCGAGGACAAAATTTTTCAAGGAGGGAAGACTTGTAAGCCCCTGTTTTTCAAATTTAGTTTTATTAGTGCTAATTAAATTTTAATGTCATTTATAGCCTTAAAATAATTATTAGGAATTTTTAGGAATTTTTCTAGAATTTTTAAATGAATTTTTAATAAGTTTTAAATACAAAAAATATCATTTTGTAATTTATTTAAATGTTTTAATAGCATTTTGTAATTTTTCGAATTATTTTAATAGTGTTTTGCAATTAATTGAATTGTTAGTATATTAGTTTGTAATTTATGGATTGTTTTAAATAGGGAGTGCAATTTCCTAATTCCTGAGGGACCTAACTGCTAAACCTAAACCCCCCCCCCCCCCACGTCACTCTCTCTCTCTCCTCCAGCTCTTCACCCACCCCCGACGACTGCCCCGACCGACTACGACCGGCTGACCCCGCCTTTTCCGGCTGCCCCGACCGCCCCCTTTCCCTATAAAACACTCCCCTCTCTCCCCCGACCTAGCTACCACCTCCACGACCACCGACGACCGCCACAGTCCCCCGCTCCTCCACAAAACTCCTAAACCCTAACCCTACTCCGACGAACTCCGCCCAGCCCCACCGTCGACCTTCACCGCCAACCACCACCACCATCCGACGCGCCGCACCAAGCCGCGCCCAGTGCCACCGGAGCGTCGTGACGCCGACGTCTCCTCCGCCGTCCCCGACCTTCGAATCACCCTTCAATTCGTCGGACACGTGAGTGTCAGTGTTCTCCTGTGTCGTGCGTGTCTCGTGTTGGGTCGGAAGTGTTTGCCGTATCCTGGCGAATACTTTGATAGAACTGGACACGCGAGATTGAACTCGTGCGTGTCGTGCAGGCCAAGGACACGAGGATACCTGTGTCCTTAACTGTCAGGACACAGGATGGTTTTTTTTATATTTTTTTTATGTTAATTCATTTGTTACTAAATAAAATAAACCCAACCCTTTCCCTAACACAACTGATGGGCTGACCCCCTGGCCAGCCCATCCTAATCTAAACCCCCCCGCGCGCACTCTGTTGGCTCGGGTTCGAGCCTTTCTGTTTCCTTTCCTTTTTCTTTTCATTTTCCTTTTTCTTTTTCTTTTTATTATATATATATTTATATATATATATATGTATATATATATATGTATTATTCTATATATACTATAATTTTGTATATATATATTTATTGTTTATATATATATATATATATATATATATATATATATATATATATATATATATATATATATATATATGTAGTAGGCGGGCTTAGCCCTTGTGGTTAAGTGGAGGGGCTCCCCTAGCGGTGGGCTAGGTTCGAGCCCCCCCTTCGTCCCGAGGTGCTGCCGGCCTTTGGCCGCGGCCTCGGGTGCGACCCCTGCCTACACCTTACCCCCCCCCCGGCCCCCCCCCCCCCTCCCCCCGGGTTACCCTCCCACCCCCGACCCCCCCCCCCCCCCCCGGGCCCCCCAAAAAAAAAAAAAAATAAAAAAAAAAAAAATTATATATATATCTATATATAATGTATTATGTATACATATAATTTATGTATATATATTTCCTTATGTATATATATTATTATATATATACTATTATTATATTGTATACATAATTTGTATATATATATATATATATATCTTATATATATATATATATAATATATATATAATATATATATATGATAAGTATTTTCTTATATGTATGTATATACATAATTTTGTATATATATATATAATATATATATATATATATATATATATATATATAATATAGTTGAGATTTTCCTATATATATAAATATCCCTATATTTATTATCTATATAATATATATATATATATATATATATATATCTATATATATAATATATATTATATATATATATATATATATATAATATTATATATCTATATATATATATATATATATTATATAATATATTTCCTATATGTATTTTACTTAGCTTAGTTAAATTATTTATATAAAATAATGTTTCAACTTTTATAGTTACTATGTAAAACTTACCTTATTAAAATAATAAATTTATTTTGATTTTACCAAATGTATTCTATATATTTAAATTACTGTAACCATTTGGTGACCAGCCTAGCATGGGTATTTGGGCTCAAATGTGTTTTCACACATTCAAGACCTGTACATCATATTGGACTTGATTTATGGCCTGGATCCTGTATTTGAACTTTGGTTCAAATTATACATGGACAAAATACGCAGATAATTAATTATTGTGTGCATTGCTATTTTGATTTTCTAAAAATACTAAAGTATTGTTAAAATTATGGAAAAATAGTTTTTAGATACTATGTTAAGTTAGCTAATTTAGTATAATTTTTGTAGTATTTAATTTACTATTTTGCCACTAGTTTGGCATATAGAACCAAAACTCATTTTCTGTATACTTAGGAAAACTGATTTTTATAAATATTTGTACTGGTTAATAAATTCCAGAAAAATTATAATAAATTTCTATGATTAACAAGGATCACTTTGATACTTTGCTTTAAACAAAACTAGGCTTTTTGCCTATCTCTAAAATTGTTAGAACACAATGATCTTTTGATTATTTATTGATTAATTACGACTTGTAGCTTTTTGTGTTATTTGGAGTTTTAGTCGTGTTAAACCCCATCCCTCACTAGTGTAAAGACCCTAGAAAGTTAGTTAACATAGTGTGTCACCCCACATTGGTCTCCTATGCCAAGTCATCATTTTGGCTAGGTGCCCAGTCACAAGTCGTGTCGCACCAGTTAGTGTTCTAGTATTTTAGCTTAGTGTAAAAGCTAAGTTATTGCATTTATTTCTACAGTGACGAGTTACTGGACATCCATAGCACTGTTATCGCAGCTTGTTTTGTTTTGCTTTGCTAGAGGCAAGTACTTTCTACGAACTTTACATATTGTCACATAAATGAACTGCAAACCCCACCATGTTAAATGCTGATCTTTGGGGTAGCAAGTTAGATCTCTACATGTTGTACTTCCAGTTACTACCATGCTTAGAACAGTCTTGATGTATCTCTCACATGATTAGAATATGGGTTATGGGAAAACTGATAGTATTGTACGTGATCACGACCCCCCTACAGTAGCGAACGAGGTCGCATTTTATATGCATACCTTGTCGCAGGCCATTATCCCGCATTTCTATACGGATGTACACCTATGCCTGTTGACTTGTACGTATGTATATTTATTTACATGTACCACAGTACATTGTACATCTATTGACCGATCACGTACCTGCTACAGTTTTAAACATTACATATACATATGTCTCTATGACATATGTGTCCTTGCCATGATAGACTATGTGATGCCATGCTTTCCAGTTATTTCCTCTCATGTTCATTTCCATGTTTCATATGCTAGTTTGCTAGATTTAGTACTTGCTCCCGTCCTGACAGAATAACGTTGTAGGTGTCCTTACTGAGGAGGAGTTACTCTGCGACACCTATTATGGGATTACTGCCGAAGACCCGGCTCTGCTTTACGAGAATGTTCCTGCGGGGAACCTCGCCTAGTTGTCTTTTGTTTACTTAGACTTTTGAGAGTAGACATGTATTAGACTATATCATTTTGTAACTGGACATGTATCCAGTTTTACATTTCAGTTTACTTGTACTTGGACGTTCACTATATACGATGACTTTTGTGTTTGGAGCATTTATGATTCTTCTTCACTTATAGAACTGTTAGTACATTTAGTCTTATCCTGTTGTCTTTAGAACAGCTTACTACGTTTTATCTCAACGTAGGCTGGGCATGACTCGGCCTGGCCCAACAATTTGGGTAGCGGGTCGTGACAAAATCCAAAAGAAACACACTTATTGACTGTAAAACGAGTGATTAAATATGTTAGTGGTACCTTAAATTATGGATTGTGGTATACTTTTGACACTTCTTGTGAGATTCAAGGATACACCGATGCTGATTGGGCTGGTCACATTGATACTCGAAAGAGTACTTCTGGTGGTTGTTTTTCCATAGGGTCTAATCTCACAAGTTGGTTATGTAAAACTCAGAATTCTGTCTCTCTTTCTACTGCGGAAGCAGAATATATTGCTGCTGGTAGTTGTTGCACTCAACTTGTCTGGATGAGACAGATGCTAAGTGACTATGGATTACCTCAAGGTTGTATGACACTTCTTTGTGATAATATGAGTGCAATCCAAATGAGCAAAAATCCTGTTTTTCATTCACGTACAAAACACATTGTTATTCGACATCACTACATTCGAGAACTTGTAGAGAATAAGGATGTAGAACTTAAATATGTGGCCACTGAGAAACTACTTGCGGATTTGTTTACTAAGCCTCTTGACGTCAATCGGTTTGAGGAGCTTAGAAGAGCAATCAGAGTTTGCTCTCTGAACTAATCTGGTTTCATTTCATATATCATGTAGGACTCGTGCATTTGTTTTAAAATTTTTATGCATATATACAAAAATATTTTCATGTTTTTTTGGATCATGAAGTCTGATTGATAGATATGATTGATAAATCTTGATAATGATCAGATGCATTACATACATTCATATTTAATGTCTGATATTGTCAAACTGTCTATAAGTTTGCATAGTGCACGAGCTTAATTGATTTCATCCTTATAACACTAGTAACACATGATCAAGTCGATATTCCTCTACATATTTGATTGGTTGCATGATAAAGTATTATTCATAGTGGTAGATTGGTAGTGATACATTGCCTTTTATTCAATTACTTAAGTTTTAGGAGCACAGGTATGTATCCACCCGAGTTAGTAGGATCGTAGGGTTTTTTCTAAACCTGACAGCCTAAGCCTAACTAGGCTGGGACTTGTCATCCAAAAACTCGTTCAATGGGATGGTTCCTCTCCTTAATTTTTCAATGCGGAGGGTATATTATCAATGATATAATGATTCGTAGGGGCATCTTGAAACCCGGCACCCTAAAGCTGACTAGCTTGGGAGTTGTCAATCCGTACAGAATTGATAATATCACCACTCATAACGGCAACATAAAAATTATTCTATTACCCTTTGATTATACTTGTTCATGCTTATCTTGATATATATGCATGAGGAGTTGAGACTTGTTATGGAATTACTCACGCACACAACACGAAGTCAATCTGTGCATGTACTTTCATTCTTCTAGATTTTTTGACAATTATCTATATTTGTATGGATTTACTGTGGAGTGTTTGGAATTTCTCTCATTTTGATATCAATTCAATCAAACATGGCTCCTTCATATCTCATATCATCTTAGATTGCATTTCGCATTTTTTTGGCCACTTTATTTAAATTCTTCTTCTTTTTCTTCCTAGTTGTCTGTGTTTTGTACTTGATGGACTAATCATGATGTTTTGCTGCACACTCTCACCACCTGGATCTAGTTGGGTATGTCTAGTTGGGTATCGTGCTGGGGGAGTTGCTGTATTGTCTAGCATGTTTCAAAAATGGGGGAGATGGTATTATATTATATGTATCAGATGATCAGTGGTATTCATCTTATGATCAGTGGTATTCATCTTTTCGGGCTAGTCATATACTGGTATTTCAGTTATTATGGGGGAGTCTGATTTCAGGTAGCCTGGGGGAGTATGACTCACTCATTTTTTTTGGTTCAGTTATTGTTCCTGAACTGTCGACATCAGTTGATGTCTGCATGTCCTGATAGACAGTCCCATTGGCTATGATACGCTGCATGGCTCTGATACGCTGTCTGATACGCTACCTCTTATGTATGGTTACTTGCTGCAACACTCTGATACTCTGTCCCGTATGTCTGACTACTTGCTGAAACAAAAATTATATATTGATATCCCACTGTCATCATTCTGAAAGCTTACCTATTATATATTGAAAATGTTTGATAATTAATTTTTTATTTAATTTCTTTAACTGACAATACTTTGTATCTAAAACCTGCTTTGTCATTTAAGATGGAATTTTCAGGTATGCAAAACATATTCAGGGATTAAGCTTCAAAGGAATGACGAACTTAGTCTTGTTGTTGTTTGGAGTGATAAGGGGAGAGACTTAAAGATGCGGGCGTGCAATTCACTTAACAGAGCTCTTTTCGCTCTTATAATTAATTGATTGTACTATCTTGGATGTAATCACTTTTAGGATTTGGGTAGTCTAGGACAGAGCCTGAAAATGTTCATAAGGGTTTTTGATACATGCTACGACAATGGGGGAGATTGAAAGTCCCAAATTGTTGTCTTGCATGCATCAACCATTTATGAGAGGTTCTTTATGAGATGAGGGTCGTGCAACTACTCGAGTTCACTCAAGATCAAGGCTGGTTTCTTCAAACAGGTATGTCATTCATGTAGAGTTTAGGGTCATTTGCATTTAAGGTTAGAAACTGAACTTGAATATAGGGAGTATCTTGGTTGTTGTGTAATTATTTATTCTAAATTAGATTTTTGAGATAAATCACAGGTCCTTGTTAATGAAGAACTGAATCTGAACCGTTAGAAAAAGATTTGAGCCTTTAATCTACAAAATCTTTCTAAACAGTTTTTTTAAACCAACGTGAGCATCCTGGGTTGCTTTCTGTTAAACAATTTTGTTGTTATCAACATAAGCAATTCTGTTTTGTTTTGCAAATTCGGTTTTTGTTATCTAAACGGTTATTCTTTCAAACAGAATTTGTTTTGATTGAGTAAATAAATAGAGCTAACCTTGAGGCTTAGATATGTTGGTTTTTTTCTAAAAAATACACAGTAGCTATTCGAAAAACCTGTTCATTCTTCTTTATCATTCATTCATCTTGCATTGGTGTTGCGCCTGATCCCACGAAGAACCAAAAGGAGGACCGGACTGCTTTCTCAAGAGCTTGTGGACTCGAGTTTGAGAGATGGGGTTGGTATGGTTGTGTGTGGGTGTCTTGCTTGTCTTAGTAAGTGTTACATCCTTGAACTTCTTTTGATTATAGTGGATTGTTGTGTTGAGGTTTCAGCCGGGACATAAAGGTCTA
>JANAVB010040218.1:33403279-33470779 GCA_029216955.1 Iris pallida | reverse complement strand
CTTTCTGTGAACAAAAATCGGTATACCTTCGGTATAGACCGGTATACCGTCGGTATGCCGATTTCTGTCCGAAAATGATCCTGGCTAATTTCTACCCTAGCTTTCGATTTTGCCATCCATTTCTTGTGTTTACAATTATTCCTAAGACTCATTACAGACTCCAGATATACTGTAGCAGGTGTAGACTTCTTCAGAGTCTTGAAATAATGATGGCATGACATGGCTTCTTTCCTTGATAGATGTTGGCTTCTTCCTTGACGTCAGCGGAACCCCCGAGTACGTGGCTCCGGAGATATCGTCAGGTGGTTCAGAGAAATCTTGTGGAATTCGTCGTCTTTGATCCACCATGATTTCTTCATTACATATGTCCACATTAATCTTGCTTATTGCTTTTCTGTATGTACATGTTAGACGAACAAAGCAATATACATGTAACAAATATGATAAGATAAAACACAGTAGGATAATGCTAAGTTTAAGTATTAGTGCTAAGGTGATATCATAAGTGTTAGTGATATCATAATGATTAAACTTAATTGAATGACCACAATCAAAAACATAGTTTTGATTTTGGCAACCCGATTAAATTTAAGATAGATAAGCTCATATCACTAATATGTAAACCAATAGGCACATATCACCAAAGGTATAAGTATAAGTAGAAATGCTTTAGCGATAGTATGAAGATTAGTGATAATGAAGTGCTAAACTTAACAGATTAACCATGTTCAAAAATATAATACAATCATTGGGCCAACACCAATATCAACCATCAACCAATGAAACTGAATAATGACATGTAAAAAAAGAAAAGAGCATAACATGTGAATAAAACTGTAAAGATTGGTAAGGTATACTTGCCTATGGTCCTGAGCTGCGGATACGGGTCAATTGCTAAGTCGAAGTCCAGGAAGCCTGTTTTATAAATTAATATAATCAACACACAATTTGAGAGTACAAACGAGCCTGACTAATTGGTTATTAGACTTCCTACTTGATTCTCACATTAATACTTTATTGGTTTAAACTTTTACAATGAGTTGGTTGCCTATAGGTTACCACTATCTATTTCTCATTGAACACATTTCATACTTGGTGTCTAGCTTCCCTTACTTAAAATGTTTAGCATGGTTTGTACCCCTTGTTAATGGGTCTTGTCACACAATTGCTATCATAGTTGCCACAAAGCCCAATTTACATCTATACACCCTTTCTTGCTGTTGGTACAGACCTCCCTATTCATATGTTGCCTCAGAAATCTCTTTGCTGGTACAAGTGGCACTAACCTAGCAATCATTTGATGGGTCATTGGGATACCTATGAACTAATATTTCAGTTGATATCTACTCCTCACATTATAACTAACACCAACAGTACTCTAGTCTATCCTTACTACTAAATGCAACATCACTCTATACCTTGCTACAAGAACTGGAACCCACATGTAATTTCTACTGTATGCCTAGGCTAATGACACACAACCATTACACATTCCTGGGTGTCTTAATTCTCTACTTGCTGTTCACAGCAGGTAAGGCTGCTGTTTTGTCTTCCCTGTCTACTGATACTAGCAGTAGAGCAATAATTGCTTCCTGTTTGTACAACTGAACCTAATCATGAATACTAAGTTACTCATTATATGGGCTACTCCTCATTCATCCTCTCTACCTATATCACTGCACTCCCCGTCAGATCCAAGTCTATACTCTACTCCCCTTCCCTTGCCCAGGCATGTTGCCATTGGGCTTATATGTGCAGTACTCAATTGTATCTAGTGGTTTCAGAGGTTGCATCATGTTGCCATTGGGCTAATCCTCATTCATCCTCTCTACCTGTATCACTGCACTCCCCGTCAGATCCAAGTCTATACTCTACTCCCCTTCCCTTGCCCAGGCATGTTGCCATTGGGCTTATATGTACAGACCTACCAAAGGTTTTTCACGGTTTCCCTCTCAGTAATTAATTCAAACATCTATAATATCCTTAGGAATAATTTGAGAAAAAAATTGGGTTATTGGTGATAGGTGATCGATTGATACGATTTGAGAGCGGGGGTTACCTGTTTGGAGAATTCGAAAGCTTCTACTACTAACCCCTTCTCGAGCGGCAGCCTTCTTGAACTCGAGTGCATGGGAGATTTAGGGGTTTTGGGGGAAAAAGGAATTCTGATTGGTTTACTTATATACAAGGTTTAGATAGGATAGAATTTGGTTTTTGGATTGATCTTAAGGATTTGAGATTAGCTCAGAATTGGTTCGAAGTTTGAATATAGAGAAAGAGGGGTGGTTGGCAATTAACAAATTTTTGAATGTGGCCATTTCCTATTGAGCCCCTTCAACAGTTGTTTTTTTATAAACCCATATTTCTTTATTATCTAACTAACCTACTAATGAGGTTATACCTATATTAGCACCAAAAAAAAGGTTATACCAAAGATGGAAATTTTGGACTAAAGGTTTACAAATCTACCCTCCTTAAACAAATTTCATCTTCAAAATTTAATAAAGCTATGATCTACTAGCATGAATAGTGTAAGGTATATTACTGTTAAAACATTTCAAGTACTCACAAGCAATTATCTAATATAGGCCTATCTTTCAATAATACTACTGCTATAATCTACTAGGAATTACCGCCAGTTCCTCCATGTGACGTTGCCGTATCCTCCATGATTATGGCAAAAGTTTATCCTTCTTGTGAGGTTGGTAGTGGTGGCGCACTCGCATTTTTCTAATGACAAAATCGAGATATATGCTGGTTGAATCCACAAGTGTAACACAACCTAACCATTTACAACATTTTTTTTGGGATGTGGCCCATCTTCGTGCAGTACTGGCAGGTAGGAACATCTTGGTCTTGATACAGGGCTGCTCGTGACTGCTGATAGGTAGTTGGGCGTCTTTCGGGTTCTCCTTGTGGTGCTCAAGTTGCTACTGTCGCTGGCTGAGGCTGCTGGTGATACTACTATGGTAAAGTCTTCTTTGGGACATTAGGACGTTTCGTCACTCCCGATTGGCTGCTGTCTCCTCCATAAGCATCTCGGTCTCTCTTCGGCTTGTGGCTCAGCTCTTCTTCTACTGCTTGTGTGACCTTCAGGATTTCCTCGTAGGTGGTGGCTCGACTGGTGGCGATGACTAGGCGATTCTCGTGAGATAATCCCTTCATGAATCGTCGGACCTTGTCTTCAGGGGTGCTGACCATGCTCTCTGCAAAGCGGTTGAGGCGAAAAAACTCCGAGGTATACTCATCTACGGTGAGATTTCTCTGCTCCAGGTGCTCGAACTGACTCACCAACGCCTCTCGAGCTACATCGGGATATAATTTCTTTTTGAACAGCCGCTTGAATTCCTTCTAAGTCACGTCTGGCACGGAAAGGCGAGGCTCATCTCTATACTACGTTCGTGTGATATCGAAGAGCTGCGCACTGGCTGACTTGATCTTCAGGTCTTCCGGAACTCGGGCCATCCGCAGATATCGCTCCACGTTCTCTAACCACTCATCAGCGTAGAGAATCCCTTCCATCCTATAGAATTCCTTGGAACTGAGATCCAGGAAGTTCTTAGAACTTCCAGGGCATTGCTGGGGAGCATCTCTAGTTTGAAGAGCCTCTCTCAAAGTGTCACGAAAGATGTTGGATTGCGGGAACTGATGAGCTGCTGGAAGATCTCCAGGAGCATAACATTGTCCAGTACAGGTGGCAGAGACGGAACAGGTGCTGGATACATGGCATGTGCTGGATACATAACGGGTGTTGGATGCATGGTGGGTGCGGGGTACGAGACATGTGCTGGATGAAGAACATGTGCTGGCGGTGGAACAGGTACTGGATGCGAAAAATGATCTGGTGGTGGGACATATGCTAGAGGCAGAACGGGTGCTTGTGGTGGAGTCTACGAAGGAAACTGTACGGGTAGTGGAATGTCGTCTCTGCGGAATCTCGAGAACTGCGGTTGGGTCGGGTTGCCCAGATGAGTAAGCTGGCCTCCCTGCGTCGGTGGGGTCTCATATGTGAAAAAGCCGCCTGTAGTCGGTGGGATGTTCAGGGGAGCATTGTTCCTGTCTTGAGAATCCATTTAACTGTAACAAAAGAAAATATTTTAGCCGCTGAAGAATTTTAAACAGGATGCAAGTCAAGGATTCAATGAAAGTCAAGGATAGGGATCAATAATCAGTCAAAACATGTGGATGAGATCCTAAGTGTCTAATCATATTTGCAGGCTCACGACGGTACAGTAATGTAATCGAAGTGATTAACGTAGACCTGCATGGGACACCAAAAAAACTTGTCACGACCCGCATCCGCTTTCGGATACGAGTCTGTGTCCAAGTCCAGCCTACGTCGCAGTATCAGCGGTAGAACGTTGTCTAGTATATACGAGTCACATGAATCTAGAATCACATGGTAATCTATATCTCATCCACAGAAAATAAAAGATACAACTAAGATCAATAAAATGTCAATGAAACTGAATAAATAGAGAATAAATAATATAAACTACATGTTTCCAAGTTATCTAGAATTCAAGTCACGTCCGGTGGATACAAATCCACTACCAATAGACGAAAATAAAATAAAGACATGAAGTAAAATAACTGAGTCCAAACTGCTAATCATCAATGACACTCTCAGCTGCAATGGTACCGTAGTCTGATGCTGGTCCAAACCTGCTCGTCTGTACCTGGCTCAAATTTGACTAAACCTGAAGAGATCATCATGCCCTCAGGAGACTAGCAAGATACACAAAACATGCCTATCTAACAGTTTATAATACATGAAGAAAATACAAGATATAAACAGAAAAAGACTAAGCAATGACGATATACGAATATGTGAATAACTATGCATAAATGAACTGCTGGAAGTAAACAAGAAAACAAGAGATCAACGGATACCAAACCCTCGTCCTGTATGTGGACTCGCAGGTTTGAACAAATCACTAACCCCACGTTTATATGATTAGCCTATTGCAGGAACTCACCTGTACAAGCTGTGTCCTGATACAATGCTTTTACATCAGTTGTATCTCATTGTACTCCATACTACATCAACTGGGATGGATCCCTGTTTTATGTGTGAACTGGTACCACTCACCCCTAATTGTTAATCACGAAAAACTCCTATACATATGGTATATGATCCCTATCTTTGCTCTGTATGCACCCAAAGGTTTTCCATGGTTTCCCTCTCAGTAATTAATAAAAACATCTATAATATCCTTAGGAATAATTTGAAAACAAAATCGGGTTATTGGTGAAAGGTGATCGATTGATACGATTTGAGAGCAGGGGTTACCTGTTTGGAGAATTCAAAAGCTTCTCCTGCTAACCCCTTCTCGAGCGGCATCGTTCTTGAACTCGAGCGCAGGGGAGATTTAGGGTTTTGGGGGGAAAAAGGAATATACAAGGTTTAAATAGGATAGAATTCGGTTTTTGGATTGATCTTGCGGATTTGAGATTAGCTCAGAATTGGTTCGAAGTTTGAATATAGAGAAAGGGGGGGGGGGGTCTGTCATTAACAGATTTTTGAATGTGGCCATTTACTATTGAGCCCCTTCAACAGTTGGTTTTTTACAAACCCATATTTTTTTATTATCTAACTAACCTATTAATGAGATTATACCTATATCAGCGACAAAAAAAAGGTAATACTAAAGAAGGAAAATTTGGACTAAGGGTTTACAGGCTTGCAGCCCAAGCCCGCAGAGTTATAAAACTTAAATACTAAACAAAACATGGTGGGTTTGAAATCCAGCCCATAGAGTAATAATAATTAGCAGTTAAAATTAAATCAATAAAAGGATTTCAAAAATAATGACTTTGATATCAAAAACAGAATTTCAAATTTAAGAAAAAATTCTATAACTTCAAAAATTAGTTCAAAATTTTCAAAAATAAAAATTTTCAAATCAAGGAAGTTACAATATACTAGGTATTTTCTCAGCCTAAAATATTCTCAAAGGAAGCGAGTGCTTTACAATTTGTCAGAAAGATAAAGGACTGAAGACTATTTTGAAGGAGAGATCGCTTCGAATAATTTTTCGACATCTCTTATTCTTCAGAGTCTGCAATCAAATTTTCTTCTTTCAAGTTAGTTATGGTGATCCGTTTGGATCGAGCAGTGTCGTACTTTCAATTTTGAGGCCTGAGGCAAACTTTAAAGTGGTGCCATCAAAGCTTAATTTTCATATTATATTATTATTTTAATAAAAAATGATACAATAGTATTTTCAACCTGAATTCAAGAAATAAATACAATAACTAAAATTTAATATCCAAAAGAATATATGTTATAACGAGATATTAATAAAAGTGAAGATGTTCCAAACCACAAAAAAATGTATGTTCCAGACAAATAAATAAAAGAAAAGCTAACAATCTTTGTGGTATTTCATAACGATAATAATAATAATAATAATAATAACAACTTAGGCCATCAAACATTTTCTCAGTGCATCACATAGTCATTTAAATATTACTCGTCTTGCTCTCTTCGATGCAAAATTACTAATTAAGTTTGCATGTCAACTTTATCAACCATTTTTCTCTCAATGGATAACATAGCCAAGCCATTCAATATCTCTTGTGACATAGTTGATCAAAGATAAGTTTTGATTAACTTCAACTTGGAAAAACTTATTTATGCAAATGCAACTGTAACTGGTATAGCCAGCAAAATTCTATAAGCAGCATAGGTATTTGGATAACAACCATCCATTTTCTTCAAATAATGTAGCACATCAATTGCTTTTTTTGCTTCTCCTGGTAATGAGTGTGTTGAGAGCTTCAGTTCTAAAAATAAATCTGATCCTTCAATATCAGAGCGTCCGTCATATGCCAAAGAATTTTGAAGATTAATTACACAAGAGCTCAATAGATTATCATCATCAGCAGACTTTAACCTCTCCAAACTAAACAAAAATCCAAAGGTTTCTTCATATTTTTAAAATTGTTCAAATCGAGTTTGAAGTGAAGAAAGAGTTTGATCAATTATAAAGAGGTGGTAATTAACTCTGAAAGATTCTTTAGCTGATTGGGTTACCTCTTCTCTGTCGATCTCATCAAATTGTCTCTTTCTTCAAATGATGCGCTTTTCTCGAAATACAGCTTCAATTCCTATTTCACTTGCAATTTTTTCAGCTTCAATCATGGCCTAATCAAACCCAAATTCTCTGTACTCTTGAAAAGAAGAAATAAGCCATTGTAACAGTCTGATAGCAACATCAATATCCATATCTTCTACTTGAAGAAATTTACTAAGACTGTTAATACCATATAACAACTTGTACCAAATTACCATTCCAAACAAGAACTCAAAATTTTCAAGTTCATATGATGCTAGGGCCTCAGCTTCACTTTTTGTTTTTGGGTCTTTACAAGTATTTGCCAAATCAACTAAGCATCTCTTATTTGTGAAGTTTGCTATTTTATGGGCTTAACACTTTCGACATGGCTTTTCCAACGTGTTTGTGACAACGACTTAACCGTAAGACCTTGCACATTATCTTTGAAGATTTTCCACCACTTTGTAGAAGAAGAGAATAATGTATATATATGCTGTATAACTCCAAAAAAAGATATTGCTTTAGAATAACAATTCACCATATCATATACTGTCAGGTTAAGACTATGACATCCACATGGATATAGAAAGCTCTTAGAATGATTTCAAGTAATCTACTCTGGACACCTTTGTGCTTCCCTTTCATATTAGATCTGTTGTCATATCCTTGACCTCTTATATTATCAATGTCAAGTTCAAGGCCGTTCAAGACATTTTTAAGCTCGATAAAAGGTCCAAGCCCCGATGTATCATCAATCTTCAAAAATTCAACCAAAAATTTTTCTACCACTACAATATTTGTTGAATCATCCACACATCTTATACAAGGGACATTTTCTCCTCGTGACTTGCATATGGAGTGCAATCAAGTATGAATGTGAAATACTTTGCATGTTTAATCTTTGTAACAATTGAACTTCTTACATCAGCTGCTAACAATTATATCAATTCATTTTGAATTTTGTGGCCAAGATATGTAAAATAAATTTGGCGTGCTTGAATACGCCGAATGTGCTCTTCCATTACTGGATCAAACTCAATAATCATCTCGATTAGTTGGAAAATGTTTCCATTGTTCTCAACATAAAGCTTCTCACAATCTCCTCGAAGTGCCATGTTATTTTTTGCAAGTCTTTGCACAACAACAATTATTCTCTTTAATACATGTTTCCAATGTTTTCTCTCTTTGTTGATTGCTACTTGTACGCTTTCATCAATTGTCTTATTCTTTTGAAGTCTTCTTTCTAATTCAATCCAACTAGTCATGCAACAAATATGTTCTTTACTAGTTTCATGAAGTCTGAGATTCCGACTGAGATTTTCCTAATTTTTGGATCATTCGTTAGCCAAATGGCCAAGTTTAGGCATGGTCCTCTGAGTCTTGAACAACTTGCAACAAAAACAAAAAATTTTGTCCGTAGAAACATAATATACTACCCATCTTCTTTCATTCATCTCACCATTTGGCAACTGTCGCATAAAATGTGATGAATTAAAATGTCTTCCAGAACTATCATGGGGAAACAAGACACCGTCATCTCTTCTAGGACCTCTTTCAACTAGAATGTCCCTAATATTTTGACCAATTTTATCCCAATTTCCTGGATCATCAACATTTAATGAAAACAAGCTCTCTTGATTTAAATCTTTATCAACATTTGCAGTCATATTAGCATTAGCTACCTCATTCTCAGGCAGCTTTGGACCTTCATTATGAGTCTCAGTCAATTCAACATTGGCAGGTTGATCCAACTCTTCATTTACATTATCATTCATAGGGGGATCATGCAGTTCATTATCACTATCTTTCTGATTTTGTTGTTCCTCATTCACCAAATTTTTAACTTGTTCTGTGATTTCTGTCCTCTCTGCCCTTGGTTGCTAGTAAAATACTTACTAAGACTGTCTGCTTGACTTTGAATTAATGCTTCTTCCTTTTGCTTTTTTTTTCTTTTTTCTGCTCCAGACAATTGTTTTCTTATAGGAGCATACTTGCTTTTTCTATTGTACTAGCGATATGCAAACCAAATTTGTTTTTACCAAATTATTTTCTTATTGGAGGCATGTTTGCTTATCTATATACGAACAATATGCAATCAAATGACATTATCATAATTTTTTTTCAAATAATAATAATAATTAACAACAAATAAACAATCAACAATAAATATAAAAATATTTTATTTCTCATATTTTTTTTATTAGTTGATTTCAATCTTAGTAGGAATAACTGTGCAACAAAATGACAAAAAAAAAAAAATTCTTCAATAAATCGGTCTACCACATATAAAGATAATCAACAACAATTTATATAAAATCTATATTAATAAATTATAAAACTCACCTAATGAAAAATGGCTGATTTTAGTAGATCTTTTAGTCCAGGAGTCGACCACATGGATTCTCTTTCTAAAAAACCTGCAAAAGAAATATACAATTAGAACATACTTGTGGAGAAAAAAAATATATTAATAAATTACAAAAAAAATTATAACACACCTAATCATCAACATTACAAAAATATATTAATAAATTATTAAACTCACCTACAAAAATATAAATTAGTAAATTGTGGTTCCTCTAATAATTTGTAATATTATTGCTTATTTATTTTTTATGATAATATTAATATCTATAGCTAACTAAGAGGCAAGCATGGAGTTTATCAAAAAATATCAAAAAACAATATTAAAAAAAATTCAAAAACTCACCAGAACAATCATTAACGTGGATGGTGTTAGAAATTCTTCAACAACACTTCGGTTTAAATCTGCAATAAAAAAATAATTAAATTGTTACCGGCCTCCGGGGAAGTCGTGCACGTAGCACTGCCCTAAGAGTTAGCTCGGGTCTATGTGCAGACTGAATCCGAACGCCCCTAGTGGTAAAATCTCCGCTCTACCGGAATCTCGTTGCCGCACACGACGTCGAGAGAATGACCCCGACTTAGCTCCGCCCAGAGCAACAATGGAGAACAGCAGTGATCTTGAGAGGACGAGAATTTATGAGAGGGAAATGAATTTCTGTGTATAAAAAAATGAAGGAATGAGGCAAGGTATATATAGGGATTTTCCAACGTAGGAGAATAATGACAGATTTAATGAGTCAATTAACATAAACGTTACAGAACGTTTTTCAGCACAAGGTTCATTGAACCTGGACGAAATTTGAATAGTGAACGTTATGGAATTTAAAAAATTGTAACGGTCAGAATTTTTGGAAAGGAGCAAAAAATCTTTTAGGGTCTCGGCCCGAACCCGAAGAAGGAATCGAATCGGCATTCGACGCCCGCAGATGTGGGCACGTACCCGCACCCGTTACGTGCGCCGAACCGAACCGAGCCGAGCCGGGCCGGGCGGCGGCGACGGCGCGCGCGTATGGCCCATGGAGCTCCCATACACAACTTTTAATGAAGCAAAAGGAGAAGAGGTAATATATACATAGTGGAGGTACTTCCACTAGCCGATGTGGGACTAATGCTTTAGGTGGGAGTTGAGCTTTTGCTCACAAGCTAAAGCTAAGCTAACAATCTGCCCCAAAAGCTCAAGCTCCAGGGTAATAGAAGACAAAAAGATAAAAGAAGAGTAAGAAAATTTCTGGGCAGTTGTATAC
Source organism: Iris pallida (assembly GCA_029216955.1). Classification (NCBI taxonomy): domain Eukaryota; kingdom Viridiplantae; phylum Streptophyta; class Magnoliopsida; order Asparagales; family Iridaceae; genus Iris; species Iris pallida. Next base: position 33,460,107 of record JANAVB010040218.1, on the reverse strand, counting down.
TATGCATAAATGAGATGGACTACAGCCTTGAATCTCACGTAGTGACTATTGTCTTTGTCTGAAGAAGAGCTTGATGGACTACGCCTTGAATCAGTCTTCTTGAACCAGACTCAGAAAATATCACACATAGTACGCTAGAGGTACTTGGGTCTATCGGGTGGTGCGTTTGGTTGGCCATGCGCACTTTTACACATTCATGAGAGTTGTCTAGGATCGCCCTGTCCTATAGTCGCGGCCCTCACGACCTCTCATATAGGTAAGTCCTTAAAGGTTGGTGATAGGAATCAACCCTGCATATCATGCTTGGACTTATTAAGAGTTTAAACTCAACCTATCCATATCACAAAAGGAACACTGTCACCATAGGGATGGGGTATGAATGTACACATGTACAACCTCCTGGGCTTTTATTTTAAAAAGAATTTAATCTCAGGTCAGTGTTCCATAATAGTCACCTAGTCCAGCTTGTTTCTACCCATTGAACCGGCTTCTTGGGATCTCCAGTCAGACTCGGTTGGGTTGCCATTGCTGGTGACTATACTATGGGCTTAACCCCATCCCCCTCGATGATTCTAGGATCAATGTCCTAGACAGACCCTTCGTCAAGTGGTCTGCAAGGTTCTTTTCTGACTTTATATAGTCAAGAACCACATATTTGCCTAATAGGCTCTTTATTGACTTGAAGCGCAGCTGCAGGTGCCTGTTCATCTTAGCATTCACAGAATCATGCTTTAGTAGTTCTATAACAGATTTATTATCATAGTTTATAGAAATTGCAAGAACAGGATGAACAGAAATAGGTATATGCATAATAAGATTTCTAAGCCATTCGGCCTCTGTACAGGTAGTATCCAAAGCTATCATTTCAGAGTCCATTGTACTTCTGGCTATGATAGTTTGTTTACATGATCCCCAGGAGATTGCAGCTCCTGCTAGGGTAAAAACATATCCAGTAGTGAATTTCACATCATGTGAATCAATTACCCAATTTGCATCGGAGTAACCTTCTATGATATCAGGGTGTCTAGTATAATGAAGTTTATAATCTAGAGTACCCTTAAGATATCTAAATACTCTGTCCAATGCAGTCCAATGCGACTGATTTGGGTTACTAGTATATCTACTTAGTCTTCCAATAGCAAATGCAATATCAGGTCTGGTCCTATTTGTTATGTACATAAGGGACCCTATCATCTGTGAATATCTATATTGTTCTATAGGAGATCCTTCATTCTTCTTGAGAACAACATTACTATCATATGGAGTAAGGGCAAGTTTTTTGTCAAAATACTCAAACTTTCTTAGCATTTTCTCAATTGAATGTGCTAAAGATAGAGTATATCCCTCATTGCATTTGGACACTTGCATTCCTAGGATCAGGTTTGCCTCACCTAGGACTTTCATATCAAACTGGTTAGATAAATAATTCTTAGTATTATTTATCAATTCCAGTGAAGATCCTAAAATAAGGATATCATCAACATACAAGCATAAGATAACACAACTTTTATTTGTATTTTTAGAATACAAACATTTGTCATATTCATTTGGCACAAAACCAAATTCTATAATGACTTTATCAAATTTGTTGTGCCATTGCTTGGGAGCTTGCTTTAGGCCATAAAGAGATTTTACTAATCTGCAAACCTTCTTTTCTTGACCTTTAGCAATAAAACCTTCAGGTTGCTCCATATATATCTCTTCTTCTAAATCTCCATTTAGAAATGCTGTCTTTACATCCATTTGATGGATCAGCATATCATGAATGGATGCTAAAGCTAGAAGGATTCTAATAGAAAATATTCTAGCTACAGGAGAGTAGGTATCAAAATAATCTAATCCTTTCTTCTGGGTAAATCCTTTGGCCACTAATCTAGCCTTATATTTTTCTATGGTACCATCGGCTCTAAGTTTCTTTTTAAAGATCCACTTACAACCTATTGGTTTGCTGCCTAAAGAAAGGTCTGCTAAAAACCAAGTATTGTTCTCCATGATGGAGTTGTACTCATTGTTAATAGCTTCTTTCCAGAAAGGGGCATCAGGAGAGGATATGGCTTCTTCATAAGTTGAGGGATCACCTTCTATAAAAAATGTGAAGAATCCTTCTCCTAAATTCTTTTCAATCCTTTCTCTTTTACTCCTTCTAGGTTCTATGACTTGTTCAGTTTGAGAATTATGCATTTGGTCATGAGAACTAGTAGACAGAGTAATAGAAGGGTTAGAGGAAGATGAAGGGGTTCTATCCTTGAAAGGAAAAATATTCTCAAAGTAAACTGCATCTCTAGCTTCAATTATTGTGTTATTAGAGATTTCATTTACTTCAGAATGGGTTACAAGAAATCTATTGGCATTACTATCTAGGGCATATCCTATGAATATAGCATCTACAGTCTTAGGTCCTATCTTCCTCTTTTTGGGTTCAGGAATTCCTACTTTAGCTAGACATCCCCAAACTTTGAGATAATTAATCCTAGGGGTCCGACCTTTCCATAACTCATATGGTGTCTTATCATTAGTCTTACTGGGTATCCTATTAAGAATATAACAGGCTGACAATAAGGCTTCTCCCCAAAGATTATTAGGGGCACCTGAGCTGAGAAGTATGGCATTGACCATATCTAAAAGAGTGCGATTCTTCCTTTCAGCAACTCCATTGGATTGTGGTGAATAAGGAGCAGTTACCTCATGAATAATTCCGTGCTCTTCACAGAAGTTAGTCATTTCATTTGAGGTATACTCTCCACCACGATCTGATCTAAGGATCTTAATTTTCCTATCCAACTGGTTCTCAGCTTCAGATTTATAGACCTTGAATATGTCTAGAACTTCATCTTTGGTCTTAAGGAGGTAGGTATAACAATACTTTGAACGATCATCTATAAAAGTAACAAAGTATTTCCTACCACCTCGGGTCAAAATTCTATTGGAATCACAAACATCACTATGGATAAGTTCTAGGAGATCAGAATCCCTATAGACAGATTTGAAAGGCAATCTAGTGTGTTTGGCTTGAACACAAATCTCACATTTGTGTTCATCATCTATAGGAGTCTTAGGAATAAGATCTAAGTTCATCATCCTTTTGATAGATCCTAAGTTCACATGACCTAGTCTACCATGCCAAACATTTGATGATTCAACATTTGCAACAAAAGAAGGATTAGAACTTTTATTCATAGTACTTAAAATAAAGAGTCCATCTTTCACAAATCCTTTCCCCACAAATAAATCATTCTTAGAGAAAACTACTTTTTGGCCTCCATTACAATTTTGTATCATGAGGCTACAAGGAGAGATCCACTAACAAGATTTCTTCTGACAGACGGCACATGAAGCACATCATGGAGAGGTAGAATTTTTTCTGATGTCATCTTCAGATCTATTCTTTCTCTTCCCACAACTTGTGCCGTTGAGCCATCTCCTAGGGTCACGCCTCCTCCACTTGATTCCTGATAGGTTGAAAAATAGGAGCGATCAAATGAAACGTGAACATTAGCTCCAGAATCCAACCACCAATCATCAGAATGGAAAGACAGGTTTACTACAGGTTGAAAGCTTACAGACCTGAAGGAGCTGGAAGACCCATTCAGAATCATGTTAGCCTTTGGCTTGCCTTTTCCCTTGAAGGAGTTCTGGATAGGTTCTTTCTTCCTTTGGAAGCAGTTGATGGCTGTATGGTTGGTTCTACCACACACAAAACAAAATCTTCTTTGATCCTGAATCTGACCAAAGTTTCTAGGTTTTTGGGGTTGAGGGTTTTGGTGGTGATGGTTTTGGTTTTGGTGATTTTGGTGAGGAGGTTGAAAACTCTGCTTCTTTTTGAAAGAGTTTTTCTTGGATTTGAGATGGTTGTTTGACTTAGGTTTTGTATGGCTTTCTACAAGGTTTACCTTAGCTATGGCATTTGACCTAGCTTTGGTCTTGGACCTATATTTCTCTTCTGTTCTAATTCTCTGTAGAGCTTGAGAGTATGTAATATATCCTTGTAGATGTAGAAGGTCCTTTGCCACTTTAGACCAGGAAGGAGGGAGTTTATCTATCAAGCATCCTATTTTGTGCTCAGTAGAAAAGACGGTTCCCTTGGCTTGAACCTGCCTAAGGTGTTCTTGGAACTCATGGATTTGGTCATTGATAGGTTTGTTATCTACCATGACATATTGGTTGAATGTGGTAGAATTGAATCTATCAATTCCAGTATCATCACAACCATACTCATCTTCCAAAGCATCCCAGAGTTCTTTAGCGCTTTTATACTCAAAAAATATGTCGTAGAGTGACTCCGACATAGCGCTTAAGATTCTGTGGAAGCAGTGGTAGTCAATTTCCTTAGGGGTCTTAGGCTTGGTAGAAGAGGAGGACTTGGAAACCCCTACGTCGGACTCAGTCTCATCAGAATCATTTGAGATGGGTGTGGACCCATCAATGGCTGAAATCAGGCCTAAGGTGGTAAGCCAAAATTTCATCTGGCTCTGCCACCTCTTGAAATATGTGCCATTGAATTTTGCAGGCTTTGCAGAGAAAGTCTCTTCCTTGGAAGTCATATTTCTAAGGTCTGAAAAATTGTATTTACGCAATAAGATGGTTTTAAGCTAAAATTAACAATTAAAATAATTTTAGTAATAAATCTTTAAATTTTTAGTTTTTCAAGTTTTGATAAGGTTGGGTTAGCTGTAGGGGCCGAATCCCAGCAAGCGGAGGTTCACTAGGAACTCTTAAGTACCGGTCGCTTAGACGATATTTCGCCTTGTTGACAGAAGGGCCCTTTCGGCTTGTTCCCAAACAAATCTTAACTTTAGAACTTAAAACTAAAGGAATTTTTACTAAATTAATTAATTGTTTGATTTGGCCTAAATTAAAATATTGAGTAAAAGAAGCTAGAATTGATAGAAAAGGAAAATTTCTACGGTGTCAATTCTAACAAGATTAGTTGAACAATAATTTACTTAAGTGATGACAATTATATAAGATCAATTGTCCAAAGAGTATTATATATGACAATGATCAACCAATGTGAATATTCAAAAAACAATTGTTAAGAATGTAGCAAATTTACTTAATGTATAACCAAGTAACTACAATGGATTACAAAGATCAACCAGATACAATTGCTTAATGAATAAATTTCAGGACAAAATTTATAGGCTTTGTAAATTGAAAACAGAAACTTAACGGTTGTAAATTAATTAGTTATGGTGGCTTTCTACCAGAAGCTTGCAATTGAACAAGAAGCAAAAATTTAGATGTTAACAGAAGCTTACTTATATAGCGAAACTTTAGATGAAAACTTTAGATGTTAACAGAAGCTTTTGTTTTCAAAACTTTGCAAACAGAACCTTTTTTTTTCAAAACAATTGTATAGACAGTATAGATAATAACAAATTGTAACAGTAACCAATTTTAATACAATTGTAAAATGTAAATAGCAACGAAATTTTTTTTTTCCTTTTTTCGTATGAACAGTGACAATCAGGAAGACTAATAATTAATTTGTAAAATTAGCTAACTCTTAGATTGTTAGAAATTCTTCAACAACACTTCGGTTTAAATCTGCAATAAAAAAAAATTGTTACTGGCCTCCGGGAAAGTCGTGCACGTAGCACTGCCCTAAGAGTTAGCTCGGGTCTATGTGCAGACTGAATCCAAACGCCCCTAGTGATAAAATCCCCGCTCTACCGGAATCTCGTTGCCGCACACGACGTCGAGAGAATGACCCAGACTTAGCTCCGCCCAGAGCAACAATGGAGAACATTAGTGATCTTGAGAGGACGAGAATTTATGAGAGGGAAATGAATTTCTGTGTGTAAAAAAAATGAAGGAATGAGGCAAGGTATATATAGGGATTTTCCAACGTAGGAGAATAATGACAGATTTAATGATTCAATTAACATAAACGTTACAGAACGTTTTTCAGCACAAGGTTCATTGAACCTGGACGGAATTTGAATAGTAAACGTTACGGAATTTAAAAAATTGTAACGGTCAGAATTTTTGGAAAGGAGCAAAAAATCTTTTAGGGTCTCGGCCCGAACCCGAAGAAGGAATCGAATCGGCATTCGGCGTCCGCAGATGTGGGCACGTACCCGCACCCGTTACGCGTGCCGAACCGGGCCGGGCGGCGGCGACGGCGCGCGCGTGTGGCCCATGGAGCTCCCACACACAGCTTTTAATGAAGCAAAAGGAGAAGAGGTAATATATACATAGTGGAGGTACTTCCACTAGCCGATGTGGGACTAATGCTTTAGGTGGGAGTTGAGCTTTTGCTCACAAGCTAAAGCTAAGCTAACAGATGGAGCAAATGGAAAAGCATGAAAGTTGCTCGTCCTCCTCTTTTGAATGTATACAAAAGTGAAGTACAGTGCTTCTGCGACTAACCTTGTCGGCTGCCAGAAACAAGAAAGTACAAAACCTAATAAATTATTTCGCCTTGGTTTGGTTTGCTCATTTGCTGCAGAGCCTGCACACACAAAACTAAGTTGGGCCCAATTGCAATGGACTATGTTATATATATATATATATATATATATATATATATATATATATATATATATATATATATATATATATGAAGCGGATCAAAAGTCCCCCTTAGAAAACTCCTAAAAACCCCCCTCACTCTAATCCATAATTTAATGTTAATATTAATGTTAGTGGCAACAACTTTATGGAATGTTTTTATAACCACATGATTGAAATAAATGTGTGGTTGAGATTGTTTGGTGCAATAATTGATGCAATAAGTTTGGTGCAATATCCCTCCCGTATATATATATATATATATATATATATATATATATATATATATATATATATATTAAAACAAAATATTTTTGGTGTCCCTAAAATTTTTGGGCCTGAGACAAGTACCTCATGGGCCTCCTACTAAGTTCGGCCCTGGGATCGGGAGGAACTTGTAAAGAGTGTATTCTCTCCATTAGTGAAGGTTCTTCGGGGTTGGACTCCCATCGTCCTGTATTTTTTTCATCTGAATTTTTCACGTAAATTTTTTTTGTGTCTGCGATTTGTGTTTGTCGTTTTTGATTTGTGTGTTTTTATTCGATTCTCTCGCAGGACTTTCTGGTTTAGGAGAACGTTTTCTGCGCTTCCATGGGAAAAAAAAAAAAGTACCTCATAGATGGGAAACTAGCTAAATGTTTTGGGTTTTCTCAATGATTATTTCTATTTTTGAATTTTTATCTTATGTGCGACATGGAAGTCCGTTAGAAATCTAACTATAGGGCATTAATCTCCAATGGTTATCTTTATTTATTTGTTTTCTATCTTATGTGTGAAATCCTTTTAAGAAGGTTTCTATGTATACGTAAATTTATTTATATAGAAATTCAACCATAAAAAAATGTCTATGTATTTATTCTTATCTTACTTAGCATTAAACAAAAAAAAGATTTTTTTTAATTATAAGATTGTGAGTAAATATTTATGTGGATCCATTTTCATATGTTAGTAGACATAGAAAAACTATATCCGAGGGCTTTACATGTATAGTCTCTCATAAAGTCCATTCTCTTTCGATGTCGTTATTAGCACTCCTAAATGTTATCTTGCATTCTTTTTTAATTTTCTAACATTTAAATTTCAAACTTATTCCTGTTTTAACACTATTGACACTCCTAAAATGTCATTCTACACTCCTATTTCCATACATGTATAAATTAATATCATATTTGATGCATTGGTATATTTGGAATTAGAATGATAGAAAATTAAAGATGAGGGTAGAATGACATTTTGGGACTGTCAATAACAACATCCTTCTTTTTTTTAATATTTTCTATCTTATGTGTGAGACTTTTTTAAGATCGTAGTTTGCTCTTAAGGGCTGGCCATCGAAGATGAAGATATGTTCGGAGAGTCGTCTTCTTCGTTCAGGGAGATTACTACGGGTTGAGTGAGTGCTTTCATTGTAATCTTTGTCTTTCTTCTTGAGTTTGGTGATCGAGGGGGTTGAATCTTTGGGCAAATGATTCAACATATTTATTCAACCTTGTATCTTGTTGGAAGTTATAAAGATTGTGATTTGTCCAAGTGACGTAGTCACCGAAGATATCGTGTTTGATCTTTCTTGCCGTTTTGGTAAGCGCTGGTTCGTTATCTTCAAGCGGGTTGACGTAGTTTCTGCTGCGGTCATTTTCAGATACGTGAGATCAGAGCGCTTCGTAAGTGCTGTTATTCCCAATACCTCTCACACAACTTCCTCTTCTTCTTCCTCTTGCAACACATCTTCCTCTTCCTCACACCATTTCAAATAAAACTGAACACACCGATTTTTAGGATTTTTTTTTTCTTTTTGATTTTTAAACTTCAATTAATGTATATTGGGGATTTATTTATTTCTAACAACATTATTTTCGAACCCCAACATAGAGTTTTGAAGGTTTTAGAAATCATGACAGTTGAGTTGGGGTAGGGTGAGGTGTGACCAATTGAATATCAATATTCAAAATCAATATATATATATATATATATATATATATATATATATATATTTCTTTTTTTAAAAACCAAGCGGCCGTGTCGAAGACACACAGCCACCGCCTGGCCCGGGGGCCGTGGGCGAACCACCAAGCCGCCCCCGTGGGGGCTCGAACTCCGTCCAATGCCCCGGGTGCCAATGGCCCTAACCGGTAGGCTACAAGGCCAATATATATATATTATTATTTTATATATATATATATATATATATATATATATATATATATATATATATATATATATATATATATATGAAGCGGATCAAAAGCTCTCCTTAGAAAATTCTCTAAAAACCACATCACTCTCAACCGTAATTTAATGTTAATATTAATGTTAATGTTAATATTAATGTTAATATTAACATTAAATACTAAAATTAACATTAAACTTAATATAAAATTAACATTAACATTAATAAATTAATATTAACATTAACATTAATATAAAAAAAAAAAATAATATTAACATTAATATTAACATTAAATTACGGCTGAGAGTGAAGGAATTTTTAGGGGATTTTCTAGGGAGGACTTTTGATTCGCTCCTATATATATATATATATATATATATATATATATATATATATATATATATATATATATATATGACCTCTAGCCTAGTGGTTAAGAGAGATGCATGCGGCCCAATTGGTCAGGAGTTCGAGCCCCAGTGGAGACGAGTTCGCCACAATTACCCATTGCTTCAATATAAAAATAAAAATAAATAAATAAATAAATATATATATATATATATATATATATATATATATATATATATATATATATATATATATATATATATATATATATATATAACTGGGAATAGATACAAGAAGAAGCACAAATCATATGAAAACTACAAGGTTTGCTTGAAGCAAAAAAAAGTGAATATATAAAGCCCATCCAGCTAGTTTCAACTTGGCCGGGGCCGGGGTGGAGCCGTCTGCGTCGAAACCGAGTTCCCCATCGGAGAAGGAACTCGGCCGGGGGTTCTACTACCCAGCTTCCTCGCTTCAAAATCTGCACATTGTCACCATAGAGATTGATTTAGACACTACTGAAAGTCTGAAACACATCTTGAAACCTAAAATATTCAAGAACTCCAAGATACCTTTGTTGGAAAAAGTGAATATATATTTGAAATAATAATAATAATAATTGTTTTGTTACAACGAATCTATGACAACGAATCTATTCAACAAATCTATTGGAAAAGTGTACGAATTTATTCAACGAATATATTGGAAAGATGTGTCTTTTCAATTGCGTCTCTGTATCATCTATAAAAAACATGAGTGTTTGAATAAGTCAATAACGAATTCATCCATTTAGCATTAAGGGTCTGCTTGGATTGAGGGAAAAAAAATAAGCAGGACCTTACTTGGATTGGAGGGAGAGTTAAGTGGGGGGTGTTTAATAACTCTTGTTTAGATTGGAGGTTTTAAATGAGAGGGTGATTAATAAAAATATAATAGTTACTAAAATAACCTTATTACATATGTCATAAAATTAAATTTGATTGAAATTTTAATTAGAACTTGTTAAAATATCTTCACAAATTAAGAAGTTACGGATTAACATGTTGAGAACAAGAAAAAATGGAGAAAAAAATTATGATATTTTATAAATAAATAAGGGAGATTTATGACTTTGACAAAAGAGGGTGAAATAAACCCTCACGTAACTTTTCCTCACTTAACTCTCTTAACCCTCAATCCAAGCGGACCCTAAGTCTAAGAGAGAGAGAGGAACTACCAATATTGCTTAGTCGAATTTCTGCGGTGTGAAGTGTTGCTACCGAAGGAGAAGAACCGTTGTATCCTGGAAGATTAATCGTCATTACAACCGTAAGTACCAGTGCGGGGTAAATATTGTCTTAATGACATTGAAACAAATTCAAGCCACGGTTGGATTAGATTATTATTTTATATTTTAATTTCAGAGTCTAAATACAGAGTTGAGAATTTATACTAACAACCTGAGACTTAGTTACCTCCAGATACCGGCCTGAACTGCAATGCGTAGACGACGACGAGTATGGCTACTGCGAGAAGGACCGAAAGTACGAAAGAACCCTTCATGCTTCTTCTTCTTCTTCTTCTTCTTCTTGGCTTTGGCAGTTTTCTCTCTCTCTATATGTATATAGATGTTGAAGAAGAGGCTAACGACAACTGTGAAACCAACATGGTAGGAGTGCTAAATTCTCATTGACCCTCATAGAATGACAATCAGGTTAGCTGGCTTTCTTAGATAAATCAGGGGTATGTGGGTTATTAAATTCAAGAACTTTAGGTGTGAGCATTATTAAGCTTGGATTTATGTATGGCATAAACTATGGAAAGTCTTTGGGGATTATAAAGGCTTTTGTTGTTGTTGTTGTATAAACAATGGAGTGTCCAATGGGTGTAACTTGTCCTACATTTTGTTGGGGGAGATGTAGATATGGCACTGGTTTTGAGGGTGACTAGGAGACACTCAGAAATCATTAATAGAAACTATAAGTAACCATTAAACAAAAGCTATTTTTTTTCGATTTCTATAATTATCATATTTATAGTTAGGTACCTCAGGGTCTGCTTGACAATTGTTGGGGTAACGAATATGAGGTATTTTTAAAGTATCGGTTATGAACGGATATGAGGGATCCGATTTAGTACAGTTTTAAGTAGGACACCAGACGGAGCTGACAGGGTTCGAGCGCTCCACCCGTAAGGACGTGTAGGTGTGTGTGAATTTAATTAAAAAAGTAATCTCATCCCTTAACAACTATTTAATTAGTTAAGTAGCATCTTTTATACCAATCTAATCCACGTTTGGTAATTCATTGACGAGCATTTCTGAAAATTTTATATTTTTTTGATAAAATTATAAATGGAGAAAAAAAATAGAAATCCTCAAAACACTCCAACTTGAATTTTTATAAAGACACAAAATTATATTGTACTTATTTTGGAGGATTTTTTAATCGACCAAATCCAGTGAATAAAAAAATATCAAGAATTTTTTTTTTAAATACTTCACAAACAAACGACCGACTAAAAAATTCTCTAAAATTGATAAAAAAAAATAGCATTGCCAAAAGACCTTTATGATGGCAATGTGATTTAAGAGCCTCCTCCGTTCGAAGTCGAAGCCAAAAAATTAATCCAACTATTGGGTTAATGGTGTGAAACTACATTTCTACCATTCTCCAATTGTTCTTTCTTTTGCCATTAGCTTAAGAAAACGCATGAAACCCTATTGCCCTTTTTCTAGTATTAGCTCACATGTGAACTCTAATTGCCTACCATTAGTTTAAGAGAAACATGTCATATGAATCCTATAGTGTGAATCCTTAGGCCTCGTTTGGTTCGCGGAATCTTCCGGTTGGGAAAGGAAAGTGATTACTTTCCTATGTTTGGGTGTCCAAGGAATTGAGGAGGAAAGGAAAGTGATTCCCAATGGAAGAGAAATTAGGGAAGAAAGTGATTTCATCCATCCAAGGAAGGAATCACTTTCCCACATTGAAGTATTCACTTTCCTTTCCAAATTTCTTGGCATTGCCAAACATCGGAAAGGAAAATCAATAGGAATTAAAGTTTTCCAAAGGAAAGGAAATGACAAGGAATTGATTTCCTTTCCCTTCCATTCCGCGAACCAAACGAGGCCTTAAACTCTTCTACATGTGAACCCTATTGTCTTGTTATGTAATGTGAGTCTTAGGTGATATGAGGTGGCATGAGACACAAGACAATATCTTTCTTAGGTGGCAAGTTTACATTCACAAAAGCCAATAACATATAAATGTCTTCTCCAATGCAAAAGTATTGAGAAGACAATAAAAATTATTTTTTTCCAACTTCCAAGACAACTCCTCAACTTCTACATTTTTTTACAAATATTTGTATTCATAATTGATGATGTGGAATAAAGTCATTGTGTGAAGTGTATTGTCTGGATCTAGACAACCAACTTATATTGTCTTTGTCATGTTAACTTCATGATTTATTCTACATTTGCATTGGAAAAAGATTTTTGAAATAAAAGCTTGTGATTTCTATGTGGCAACCATTTTTTTTAAACTCACTACTTTTGTCTTTTGTGAATATAGTCTTGCCAACTATTAAAGACATTGTTTTGTGCCTAATACCACATAGAAATCACAACACATTACAAGACAATAGGGTTGGAGATGCTTTAAGTGCATTGTCTAGAACTGTACAACCAATTTCACAACGTCTCCTGGACCAAGAGGTTAAGGGATCGTGCGTCAGTCCGTCCGAGAACTGACGTGATGATCCTTCACTGGACCCAGCCCCCCTTTTACTGTGGAATCAACATTCATTCAATATGGAGGACCGCCACATCAGCATTCGGACTAATGCGACCCGCGGTTCTCCTCTCGGTCTGTAAAGAGCGGTTCTATATATACGGAACGGCTTACAATGTTAAGTCCATATACATGCATATCGTGCAAACTAAGTTCGAAGAATAAACTTAATAAGCACCTCGTAGTTGAAGCTTGCAAGTGCATATGCCCTTGGCTTCAACCCTAGCATTGGTGAAGTTTAGTAGGGGGACATTACCTTGACCTTCGACTCGTTTGCGCTCGGCTTGTTTAGTAAATAAACTGAGATCAAGCTTCATTTTTGAGCTCGTTTAATAAACAAGTCAAGTTCAAGCTTAGAAGTACTCGGCTCGTTTGAGCTCGCAAGTTGGCTCGTTTAGAAGATCGTTTAGGAGCTTGTTTAGAAGCTCCTTGGTTCTTTGTTGAATTCTAATTTTATATATATTCGAATAACAGTATGGTTGTGTGCATTATATATTTATATGTCCTTAATAATTGATATTAAGGAACTTTTTAAATTAAATTTTTATAAATAAATTGTTAATATTACAGGTTCTTGAATTCAAACCTAACAAGCTTGAAATAAGCACGTTAAGCATGAAATCATGCTTAATGAGCTTGAAATAAACTTGAGCAAGCTGAAATCAAGCTTAACGAACTGGGTTTTGAGCTTATCGAGCTTGCTTATGAAACTTGAATCAAGCTTGCTTATCAAGCCAAGCTCGAGCTCAAACCAAGCCAAGCTCAAGCTTAATATAAACAAGTTCGAGCCAAGCTCAATCTCTAAAATAAAAAATTATCAAACTCGAGCTCGATTAATTCTAGTCAAAGCCAAGCTTAAGCTTACAAAAGCTTGGCTTGTTTGCAGCCCTAGACGTGTCCCTTCTTCTGACAATTATAGCACTTTCCATCTTGAGTATGTTCATCTTGCGAGGATGTCTCGTGTGCTTTCACTCCCTCTCGGTCCCATCAGTTTTGGGTATTATTTTGGTCTAATTAGAGTTCAGACCTTGGATTTTATACCTTCTCAGAGTTTAGATCATGACATGTCCACCAATTGAAAAGTTTAGATCCTGAATTTTTATTATTTGTTTCATTTTTTTAATTATACCCTCCCTAGTCTTACATATATGAAGGTTTCATTGTTAAACATGAGAGGGAGCTATAATAGAAAAAAAATGAAAGAAATAATAAAAGTCCAGGATCTAAACTTTCTAATTGGACAAGTGAAGGTTTAAACTCTATGCCGGTATAAAATCCAAGGTCTAAACTCTAATTAGCCTTATTATTATTTTCCATCATTTTTATGTGTTATTTTTTTATACAATAAGGGGGCCACATTTTTTTTAATTTATTTATAGGAGAGAGGACTGATTTGATACACCAAAAATAAGAACAGCAGATATGCTCTCCCTATTTTCACTGTCCTTGGACTTGTTTCCTCACTTGTGCTTAGAGTCCCAAACTCAAACTCCTTACCTACCAGTTATGTGCTGGCTGTCTTAGATGAATGTTTTTCAGCAGAATTATTAAACTTAAGAATTTAGGTTGGCAAATATATTTTTATTCCCCACCTATCAATAATCTAATGTTACACTCCTTACTAATAGTCCTCCCATCCTAAAAATAAGTGGCTTTTGTTCCTAATGGGCATTTGTTTATAATAGTCCTCCCATCCTAAAATAAGGGGGACTAAAATAAGGGAGGATTGAGTAGGGGGCATATAATGATTGAAAACCTAACTAAACTGAAATATGATAAATGGTTCGATTTTTCGGTTATCGATTCGGTTTTCGGTTTAAACTTTTAAAAATTTGAAATAACGGTTCGATTTTTGGTCCTTGATACGAATAACCGAACCGAAAACCGATTTAAATTTAGTAATTTATCAAACTACCCTCAATCTATATATATTAATGTTTTTTAACCCCTAACTGAGCGCACTCTCTTCTCCTATTCTCCGTCGGTGCTTCTTTGGACATTCCCTCTACTCTCAATCTATGTAATATAATAATTCATAAATACAATTATGCAATATATTTTTCTAAAATTTGTTATTTAAATAGGCTCATTTTGCTAAAAATTTGAAGGCGACATTGGTCCATTAAACCGAACCGACCGAAAATCGAACCGAATTAATTCAGTTCGGTTTTTATAAAAACAGCTCGATTTTCGGTTTTGAGAAATACGATTTACGGTTATTTCGGTTCTCATATATTCGGTTCGGTTCCCGTTGCTCACCCCTAGGACTGAGGATAATATGGAGGACTATGCTTAGTTTTATGGAAGTGCATTAACTTGGAGTCAAAGTGGTTAATGTCACAAGACCATTAGTTCTTGGTTTCAAATCAATAGATGTTATAGACAAGTGTAACACATAACCAATAGATGCTCCGGTAACGATAGTAGTCTGAGCTTGCATATCAGCTGAGCTTGCGTGTCATGATGAGCTCATACGTCATCGGCAGCAGCAATGGAAGAGGAAAAAAATTTTGGTGGGGGACAGAAGCAACATCCATGGACTGTCCGTGGGTTGTGGCCTAGTGGTAGCAACGACGGCCCCAGCGTGGAAGGAGCAGATTTGAATCCCCCTTACATTTGTCAAGCCGGAGAAAAGGACACATAAAAAACAAAACAAAAAAAACATCCATGGACTAGCCAGCTAGCTTGCAGCAGTATGCTTGTGAACCTGCAAGCAAACTCAGCATGCCACAACACAAGCATATTTGAGGTTGTTGCTACACAAGCTCCTCAATGCAACAAAATCATTCACGATCAAAATATAAATAGAAACCGACAAAAATGACTTTCCTGTTCAGATTCAACACAAACATAGCTTCAATCAATAATAACATCAACACTAACACTGGAAGAAATGGGCCTAAACCCAAGACTCCATTTGATGTGACCATGATAAAAGAAACAAGTGTTTATTCAAAATCCAAAAGTGGAAAAGTTCCGAGAAAAATGGTTTCCTTGTTTAGTCAAAAGCGTGTAGTCTTTGCACCAAACAACATTGTATGTGCAACAATAGCTTTCGACACAGAATCACTGCGTCTCTCCACAGCAAACATGCAGAAGATGATGCTTATAACAGATTGCTAATGATGGGTACCGTGTTCATCGTCAATTTCCCCCTTGGCCTTGCGAGCAGCCGCTCTTATTTGACGCTGTTCTTCTTTGTAGATCCTGTTTCTTCGTTGGAACTGCAAAATCATGGTAGAAAGAAGTAGCGAGTTATTTATCATAGATGGTAAGTTGAAGGCTATGCAGCAAGGCAGTAGTAACTAACAGTCCATAACTTTTGTCATGTGCAACATACTGTGTCACCCTAGTTAAATTATCATAAGGTAAGGGATGTAGAATATTGTGTCTGCACCCAAATTATCTTGTCAAATTCTGATAACGTTCTCATGGTGCATCACATAAACTGTGCACAAGTTTTTACAAACTCGCTGTCAAGGTGGTTTGGTTGTAATTGGTTTATGCGATAGATCAATCTGCAGATAGTATATATAAAATAAGCTTTACTCGAAAGCCTCAACTCTCAAGCATTTTCCAAAAAACCCAACTTGAGGCACGGACATTTGAGGTCTTGATTACCCCTTTCTTAAAACGTGGTGAAGGCATTTTATTTTTAACCTTTCAAACTGGTAAAGAACTTCCTCATGCTGCGAATCCGTCCAGATTTGGCTTACAGCACCTATTAGGTGATTTGAATGCCTCATCCATTACCAAGTGTGAGGTAGAAAGTCCATCCATCTGCCCTGATTCATGTTAATTCGATTCACCTATGTGTTTCATCGTCATGAGCTAGGTGGTCACTGAGCCGGGATCACTTACAAGTTACAACGTAAATATTCATTTTTGTAATACTAATAGAAATTCCTAAAAGCTCCTCTTAAGTAGTGAAGGCAACATAGTTCCAGCCAACACTATTAAATAAGCCAGATCCTTTAGAAGCTAAGTACTCTATGAAAAAGGATTGAACCATTAAGATCTTCAAGAGAATCAGGCATTTTTGTTATTATGTAGCTTGCAGGGTTGTGAGGAACAATGTTACGGGACAGCTGAGGTATCTCACCTAAGAAGTACAGTCATGTGGAATAAGGAAGAGAAATAACTGGCACCATATGAAGGACACCATTTGCTACCATTACATGGATCTTTTGTGCTTCAACAGAGAGTACTGAAGGATACAGGCTAAGCTCAAATGTGTAAGATTCTTCTGAAGATAAAAAGTCTTTACCAACCCCCCTCCCCATAGACTCAATAAGGGTATTCATTATTTTAAATTTTCATTTGATTAGATCCTGAAGAGAACTTGGCAAGAATAAAGGTAATATTCGCTCTAATTGGTTAAGTCTGGGGAATGAACACTCGGCGAGAATAGTGAGACTGTGAGGATCATGTGCTTTGAGAAAAGTAATTGAAGTATCAATTTAGGGACAAGTTTAAACTATATTCCATTTTATGACTTGCACGGAGGAAGATAGATGACATTTCGTAGTGCTAGGAAACTTGCATGTTGTTAGAGGTTGCTTGAATAGGCAATAAGATTCAAGAATATCATTTGAGATGGTTTGGACATGTGTAGCAGTTTCTGTTGGATTCCCTGGTTAGAAATTATAGGATTCTAGGTACTACTAGGATGAGCAGTAGACCAAGACTAGCACAGGTTGAATCTGTTAGAAATAGATAGGAGGGTTGAGACTATAAATTAGATGGTCCTTAGTAGAACCAAAACAAAAGAAAATACATTCATGTTGCCAACGCCAGAATTTGGGTTATGTTGCTCTTTGTCTTAAGTTCGAAATAAGCTAGTAGAATATGTTTAAGATCATTACATGAATATATCATGCAATTAAGATATATGAAAAATACTTGGAAGGTATGTTGCATTAGCACGGAAAAATGGTGTCTCGATCTGTGACGTCTCTGTACCTGTATCCATGTCCCTATTCATGCACCATAGGTGACAAGTATTTTATCTATTTGAAAATGTTCCTATCCCATATATTATTGTTTCTCTTATCTGTATCCGTGTACGTATTCGTGCAACATAGTTGGAAAGCAATCCCGTATGCTATCATAATGGATTTCACATGAAAGAGAGACTGCTTTTTAAGCTTAGCCTGACATGATAGTTTGCATGAAGACTGTAAAATGTTAAGTGACGGTCTTCTAAAGAAGATTTGACGATGCTATCTCAATGTGATGTCTTGTGTACTTATGCGATTATCAATAGTAGGAACAGTTGTAACTAAGCACATCATGGCAGATTCATGAAGCATATTTTTAACTTTGGGAGGTATGCTCTACCCTCTCCTTCATATCCATCATTTTTTAAAAAACAATTGTACTGCTCCTTTTTACCATAGACCGGCAGCAGAAAACAAGTAAAAGTTTTACGAGAAAGTCCACAAGGATAACCAAAATGGGGTTCCTTTGAAGGCTAAAAATTCCAACTCCCATGTAGTAGCTTTAGTTCACAGCTATGTTGCACAGGCACGACAAAATGGCGTCCATATGGTGTCCGGATGCATATCCGTGCCCGTATTCGCGTCCATATCCGTGCCCATATTCGTGCAACGTAGCTGAGTACTTACTTTTACGTATTTGGAAATGTCAGTATCCATATCGTGTCCTTATCTATTTCCGTGTCCATAATCTTACAACATAGTTTCACATCCTTCCCAATATGTTGATATCCAATACTTTTTGGTTTCCAACACAAACCTAGATTATAGTAATTGTGAACCTAAATTCTACTCTTACCCTTGCAACGAGGAATATGATTGATAAACGCAAAAAAAGAGAGGAGTAAGGACCTAGAGGCTTGTTGAACTTTCATGAGGCAAGAACCGACATGTGGATCACAAAGTTCTGTAATGAGAAAAAAAAAAAAACATGCTTAAAATGGTGTAGACAAGCAGAAAACTACAAGGCTTTCTCATCCTCGCTGATTAGGGCGAAAACCACCACAGTAGGATCTAAACCACTAAGTGTGGCTGAGAAGTACCACCAGCTTCTGGACCCCTGACTCCACTTTCACTTTGCTTTTACCATCTAAAGTCCAGCCAGTGCATGCATCCTGAGCTAATCAATTAATTGAATTTAAATAGCAATAGAATATCATTATCACAGGCACCTAACATTACATTTACATTAGTTCAATGCTTCAACTTTCCTATATGTCACGAGGCTATGAATACGACGCAACATGAAAAGGATCAACACGACACTAACTTTGGCATGTCCTAGTGCCTTTTGGGAGTGTCCGTGCCGTGTCCAATATGTATGTGACACATACATGATATGGTGCAACACCAATTTGATACATGTGTTTCCTACCATGGAGCTTTTAACCATTTCGTACAGTGATGGCTTGAATTATTCTCAAACCCTAAGTACATCCGCTTACAAACAATCTTTGTTCGACTCAACTATCCACCAACAAGAAGTTACCACCCTTATTTCTTTGAAATGCCAAAAACTCCGAAGTTTCATAATCATGCCATCACTCATCAAAGTATCTATTATACATGAGGCCAAGGATGAGTTTCACAATAGCGGGTATCAGTTTCTCAACATGGGTACAGATACGGGATATGCATAGTTCACAATAAAGATACGGGATACAACAGTTCATTAAGGACCAAGCACATGGGTACAGATGAGCATGGAAGCTCCATAATGGTCTAATGGAAAGCTCAGCATTGAAAGGAGGATTGCCATCCAACTATTCCCATGCATTTCTGCTTTATGGATAAGTCCATCCATTTGTCCAGCAGTAACTCTCCAACAGCTATGCAACCTGGATAATGATAGCTCATCCTACTCAAAGGTGTCAGAAGAAAAGAATGTTACAGGGTGAAGGTTTTATTGTCACTCGACCAATCAAAGTAACAACCTCGTGCATCTTGCCTAATTCAAAGTGTTTTGCCATCATAGCAACTATTAATGGATAGCTGCACCAGGGCTTAAAGAGGTTGGGTTGGATCAGATTCATATAATATCCAAACCTGAACATGTAAGCTTCTTGGGTTTGGATCGTTCAGGTAACCGTTATTTTCTTTGAATGGACTGCGTTTGAGTTTCGGATTTAATATAGTTTTATATCACATTATTTGGCAGAATTGATTATCGTAATTATTTAAGTTAAAGACATTATAATATCAGTAAGGATTACATCGAGGAATTTTTTACATTTTCAATAATGATCTAGAATTTGACTTAGAACTACATATAATTGTATATTAGGTTATTTAGAAGTATCCTATAATGCAATTATTTGACTTCAAGGCATGTAAACTATCATGTAGAATTATATCTGTCATGGTCTTTTACTCGTGGTACATACTCTTGAAAGCATTATCAAGTATTATCTAGGATTTGACAGAGCACTCAAAATTTACCAAGATATTTGTGATAAATAGTACTTAGCATATGTGAATCAGTGAAAGAAATTCTTATCATATTCCATTTTTTGAAAGAGGATATATCCATACCCTGCTCCCAAAAGGCATGTTTTCTTTTGAAATCCTAACCCTATAATTTTCAAACGAGCGGTTTGTTAAGCTATAGATTACCACTTACACCCCTATGTTTCACCATATCAGTTCATGCCATCAAGCATCGTGAAGACAAGATATTGGTCTTCCTCTCTATGCCATATTGCTCTGTGATCACACTTCCTAGCAGCAATAACAAAGCTTTTATCACAGTTTGTCAGGTCAGCTGCATGAATTATGGTTGGTTTGGTATTGCTGTTTGATGGAGAACTACTTGGATTTTCGGTTATTTGGATTTCTTTAGTTTGTTTGTTAGGATAAAACAAAATAAAGAGAATTTTATCTCTTGAGTTGGTTGGGGTTGGTTGGGGATTGACTTATCTTATGATAAGAACTTAGAGATTTAGTTTATCTTCTTTTGATTGTTTAGTAGCTTATAAATAGTTTGTAATTTCATAAGTTATGGATGGAAGAATTGAGAATGAGAAATCTATTTTGAGTTTATATGATGCGATACCAAAACTTTAAAGTTGATATCTCTATCAACGTTGCTTCTCCGCTTTCGACGTTGACATCTTCAACGGTAATCCTAGTATTATTTTGCATTTCTATTATAATTTTTGAGACAAATTTATAATAGTTGTTCACTCTTAAATTAAAGCTTCTGCATCCAAATCTTCTCAAATTCCTAATTTCATACTAATAATTTATTTTTGGGTTTTCGTCCCGCGTCAAATTGGTATCAGTGCCAAACCCAGACCCTGGCTTAAAAATAGTTGTATACGAAGGTAGGTAAGACCCATACAAAAATGCCTACACAAAATTTCTCGCAATAATTTTGTGCAATAATCGATAATATATATGATAAGATGCTTGCTGAAATGAAAACTGTGTTTGAAGAATTTTTCAATCGAAATAAAGTAAAAACTATTGCTAACAGTGATCCTACATACAAAAAAAATTCATTAGTAGAACCTATCGAGTCCGTTATAGACGAATCAGAAGTTAAATCCAAGTCCGAGTCTAAGTCTAGATTTAAACCAATAATAAATTTTGAGTTTTATAAGCCTAGATTTAAACTATTAATAAATTTAAGCGTTATATATTATCATTAGAAGAATTAAATAGGTCATTTGATGAAACCAATAAATTTAAAAAACCTATTAAGTCACCTAAATATTTTGAACGTGTACTAATAATTGAACATGTGAACAATTTCTATTATATGTTTGTTATAAATAATTGTAATAGTTTGTAGAAAATAATAATTGATTGTAGGGACAATCATTTTGCTTTTCTAGACACATCAAGACATCCAAAAGTGGTTCAAGTGCTTGATAGGTCCCTGTTGAATATTCTACTTCTTCCAGTTCTACAACCCCCAGTACCGCCATGGAGATTTGTCATCTTGTCAGAAGATTCTTTTGCTCATACAAAATCACTTGGTGCAATGAAAGCATCACCATATTGCAGCTTATGGCTATCAACAATAGCTTCTCTTGCAACCCACTAACCTATGGTAGCTATTCAATTACAGAAGTCTTGACCAAACCCACTAAAAAAGATACATAGTCGGTTCATTATGTCGATACCATCTTGGAAGAGTGAAACATTATTAACAATGATTTTATCAACTTAATCTGCCCACGTTTCTTCACCACTTTGCAATTGAATCCTCGGTCAATTGTTTCATCATCGACAGAGCTGTCCCCAACCGGCAGTAATTTGCAAGCTACAAAATCTTCCTAGCTGAGAAGGGTATACAAAGAAGTTAAATCTTATAGACATCAACCTAATGTCAGACCGTCACAACTGATTACAAATTCTTGGTTGACGAAATTATGAACACAAGAAAGGCTTGCTATAATAGCAGCCCATTGTCTTGGCGCAGTTAAACTCTAGCAACTAGGAACGGCCTTCCAAAATCGTCCTAAACCAATAGGTGGCCTGAAAGAAGGTATAAGTTGAAAAGGTTTTGTAGTGGAATGTGGCTATCCTTGAGGCATAGTATAGCCAAAAATCCTTGGTGAAACACAACCAGAACGACACGTGGCAAATCAAAAAAAAAAAAAAAAATTCTCCCCACTCAGTCTGAACAAACTCTCAAGTAATTATTTCAAATGTTTAGGCATCGCAATTAGACACTTTACAAATTATTCTGGACGACAAGCGAATAAGAATAACACATCTTCTTACAAATATTTGAAGTCAACACCCCTAAGAACTGATTGGATATTCCCAAAGAACTTCAAGACAGAGAGGAGAAAATTTTGTGGTCACAGCCTTCTCTTCCATCCGAAAGGGAAGAGGACTTTTTTGAGCAAGTCGGATTTTGAAACCTAATTGAAATCAATCAAGACGACCTGGAAAAAAAACAGCAGAAAGTGCTACAAATCAGTGATTTATCAAGGACGGAGAGAAAGATCCAACTGAACATTTCGCTACTACTTTGTAGACACCAAATTGCTACGAAAGTTTGCTTATAAGCAGCATATGAAGCCCGGGAACTCCGAAAACTGCCATCTTGCCAATGCCATCGTGTCCGTGTCGCAAAAGTAACAAAAGAAATTTCACTTATAGTTACTAAAACTCCCCAAAATAGAATTTTTCTCTATTTACGAGGTCGAGCGGAGTTTAACTTAGACAGCCAAACGAGAACCACGGAGAACCAATATCAGCGCACCCGAACAACGAGATCAGTTCCGCGTCCACGTTCCATTGTTCTGCACAGCTTCACTGGACACGCCAAAATCAAATGTCCCGGTGTCCGTGTCGTCGTGTTCGTATAACGAGAAGTAAGCTGATCGAAATGTTCGTTTTCATGAGGTCGAATCGGATCAACCAAGGAAATGAAACATAGACAACCGAATCGAAGTTAAAAAAAAAAAAAAAAAATCTAGGGTTTCGATCGCCGCTTCGTAGTGACGGCTCTGGATCGAAAATTGCGGGATGAAGAATCCCAAAATCTAGGGTTTTGGCGGGGGGTCAGGGTTAGGGTTGAGGAATTAGGGTTAGGGTTTGGGGGTGGGGGTACCTCTTTGGAGTGGTGGAGGCACTCTAGGTAGTCCTCGCGGAGGAGGGAGCAGTCTTTGGGCTCCCTGCAGCGGGACATGCACTCGCTGAAGTCGGTCCAGAAGTCGTAGCACCGCCCCTTGTTCCCAGTGATCCCCCATCCAGACGCCATTGCTCTCCCCCTCTTCCCTGCCTAGATTCCCCTCTCTTTTATATAGCCAAATTTTGGCACTCCTCTGTCAAAATTTTGACAGTCCTCCAGAAAAATAAAAATAAAAAGAGAAATTTTGAGTCGCACCCCACTTAATTTACCATAATTCAAGGTGCACCCCTGTCAATTACAAAAATGTATAACGCACCCCAGTTGAGACGTTTTCCGTCCCTTGCTAACAGCCGACCGTTCAGCCTATATTTTTATGACGAAAAAGTCCTTAAGTCCTTGTGTGAGGAACCGTAATGAATGGAAGCCCCTAACTTACTTGTGTAATCCCTAAACTACCCTTCTCTTTTATAAATTCCTACACCACAGCCTTTTTCTTCTCTTTGATTCGATTGCGTGGCTTGGTACCAAAAATTAGGGTTCATCGAAGCTTCACCGAGCCACCATGGCTAGCTCTGCAACTCCGGTAAGCTATGTTTTGTGTAATTTCTTTGAATGTATGAAATTTCTTGGTGTTGTGGTTTGTCCCTCTAATTTTCGTTGAATGTGCGACATTTTCAAATATGTTTAGGAGAAATGTCAACTCTGCTCGAAGCACACCCACCTTGCAGATGAGTGTCCGTTCTTGAGCTCCCCCTGCAAGATGGAAAACTGCAAGGGGATTAGGTATGTTTCGAAGTCAAATACCACGGCCAATCCCGGGAGAAAGTTTCTGAAGTGCCCCCTTTGCTCGAATTTTCAATGGATGGATGTTGCTGTTTTGGGTTCAAGCTCTGGAAGCTCATCTTCAACAAAGAGGAGGTTGTTTCTTATGTGGTGAGTTAGGACATTGGAAGAAGGAATGCCCTTGGGGAGAAAGCACTTGTCCCAATCGGAATTGTGGAGGAAAAAGAGCTATTTTAATGTCAAAGAGGAGTCACAGCAAGGGAAGAAAATTCTTGCAATGCTTGAAATGCAACAATGCATTCCAATGGTTGAATGAGGCCACTCTTAGTGAGGAGAAGAAATCTGAAATCCCTGTTCAAGTTGTAGTGAACACCACTTTAGAAGAGTTTTGTAAAAAATTTGGGAAATGATTGGCTATGTAATATTGAAATCTGGTAGATCATGTAATATTGAAAGGATTGTGATAATGATGTTCCAATTTTCCACTTCTTGTTGCAGTCTGTAACTATATAAAGACATGGACATAATACAATCTCAAATATATGAAGACATACTGCAGTTATAAAGACATGGACATAATACAATCTGGACATAATGCAATCTGGACATAATTCAATCTGGACATAATTCAATCTGGACATAATGCAAGTAATACTGAATTTGTCAAGAAAAACAATGATCCATAACTGGACATAATGCAATCTGGACATTTTGTAATTGATAATCATGTCCAGAAATCTGGACATGGACATTTTGTAATTGATAATCTGGACATTTTGTAATTGATAATCTGGACATAATGCAAAAATCTGGACATGGACATAATGCAAAAATCTGGACATGGACATAATGCAAGTAATACATAATACATAATCTGGACATAATGCAAAAATCTGGACATGGACATAATTAATAATCTGGACATAATGCAAGTAATACATAATGCAATGATCTGAATTGGTCCAGAAAAATATTTCAAACACACTGCAAGTAATACTCCCAAAATGAGATGGATGACATTAGAGTAATTAGAGTTTGTTCACATTAGAGTAACTACAACAGTGAGTAATTTTCCCAAAATGAAGGCATGCTTCAAACATACCACAAAATGAAGGCATGCCTCAGTAATATCCCCACAAAATGGCCTAAACAACACTGAGTTTGTTGATATTAGTAATTACAAAACATTCTTTTCTGAGAACTGCACAAAATGGCCTATATAACAAAAGTCCATATAACTGCACAAACATCCATAACTGTTGCTAGCTACTGCTGCTGCCCCCCCTCCCCTAGTGGCTCCAACACTTGAGTTCCATGTGAGGTCTGAACACTGAGTTTGGTGGCATCCTTGGTGGTAGACATGCTGCAATGTCACTTGCCCTACCAGGTGCATTGGCCAAGTGTTGTTGTATTTGTTCTGCAACTGAAGGTCTTGGAGGCATGAAATTTGTTGAAGGCCTTGGATGTGATTCACCTGCTTGTTGTACTGCCTTCTTCTTACCCCTTGAAACCTTTGGCCTCTTGTAAACAGTGTTGCTCACCCTTGGAATTTTTTCTTTTCGTTCTTTGGGTGGTCTTGGCGCCCTTGGTGTTTTCTTGTTCCCTCCAACTGGTCCTCCCTGGCACCCCCTAGCATTGTGATCTGCTGGCAACTTGCACCTCCCACATATCCTCTGCTTCTTGACACTTCTTGGCAACTCATCAGCTTCCCTCCTCCTAACACCCTTTGGTCTTCCAGGGAGCCTATGTCTACCAGGTGGACCAACATCATATGGTGGCTGCCAAATAAATGAAGTAGTGAGTGGGATGACAGGTAACTTAAATGAAGTAGGAAGCTGCAAATAAATGAAGTAGAGAGCTGCTAGGTAAATGAAGTAGAGAGCTGCAAATAAATGAAGTAGAAAGCTACAAATAAATGAAGTAGATAGCTGCAAAATAAATGAAGTAGAGAGGCTATAGTGACTTACTGTGCCCCATAAGCTTTGTTGAGGACTCAACTGGTTGTACCTCTTGACTTGCAGGGTAGCCATATTCTTCTAAGAATATGTGTATCTCTCCTTTATTGTCAGGAAGTTGCTTATTAAACATATCCAACAACCCAGCATCAGTGAGGACCTCCACTGTTTTCCCATTCTTCAAAGCATCTACCCAATAGTACTTATAAACTCCCTCCAAATGGTTACTTTCAACTGTATAGGGTAAATCCAACAGACTTATAAAGTCTGGGTCCACTTCAACAACAATTGAACTACCCTTAAAATGGACCCTAAGCATGTACTTCCTGTATAACAGTACAACTACCCTTAAAATAGCCTATAATTTCACACATAACAATAAGAGCAATGGACATAACAATAAGAGCAATAGCCTACAAATATCATCAATTTTAGCCTATAATTTCACATATTTAATTCATAGAGGAAATCATATACACATTCCAGTATAATTTAACATTTATAACAGTACAACTACCCTTAAAATAGCCTATAATTTCACATATAATTCCACATTTATAACAGTACAAATACCCTTAAATCATATACCCTTAAAATGGACCCTAATAGCATATAATTTAACATTTATAAAAGTACAACTACCCTTAAAATAGCCTATAATTCCACATACAAATACACATTCCAGTATGAATTCATAGAGGAAATCATCATATTGAACCCTAACAGCAAACAAATATCATCAATTTTAGCCTACAATATCACATGTTCACCTAAGTCATCATATTGAACCCTAATAGCATACAAATATCATATTCAACCCTACTTTCACATATACAACATACAAATACACAGAGGAAATCATCAACTTTAACATATACATACCATTCCAGTATGAATTCATACGCATTTCAGATGTTGAACCCTAATCATACTCTACTTAACAACTAACAGAGGAAATAATCAATTTTAAACATCCTTCAGTTGAAAAGGACATGAACGAAGCAAAAATTGATGGAGCAAAAATTGATGGGGCAAACCTAAAAATTACATACAATTAATAGAAATCGAAAAATCTGTAACAGAAGAAAAATAGGGGCAAACCTAAAAATTACATACAATCAATAGAAATCGAAATCGAAAAATTGATGGGGCAAACCTAAAATCTACATACAATCAAGAAAAATAGGGGCAAAACCTAACAATTACATACAATCAAGATAAATAGAAAAATATGTTAAAATTACATACAATCAAAGATTTTACCTGCGTGTCTGGTTCGCCATGGACGATCGGTGGTTTCGATTGAAAGGGGGAGGCTTCGACTTGGAAGGGGGAAAGAGAGCGGTTTGTTGGAAGAGAGCACTGTCGATTTGCAAGGGGGAAAGAGACCATTGTAGATTTGTTTTAGGGTTTTCGAAGGGGGAAAGAGAGCACTGTCGTTTCGTTTTAGGGTTTTGGAGCAGGGAGGGTTATTTTAGGAATTTTCTAATTTCTTCCATTCATTACGGCTCCTCGATAAATGACTTAAGGGCTTTTTCGTCATAAAAATATAGGCTGAACGGTCGGCTGTTAGCAAGGGACGAAAAATGTCTCAACTGGGGTGCGTTATACACTTTTGTAATTGACAGGAGTGCACCTTGAATTGTGGTAAACTAAGTGGGGTGCGACTCAAAATTTCTCAAATAAAAATTTTAAGTACCACACTTGAGTCGCTCTTGTGATTATCGAGGAAAAGTATACGACCCTGATTGGGTGATAGAAGATTAAGGCAAATGTTAAAGGCCACCCCCTTTTTACTAAGGGCAACCATCCTACTAAGGGCAACCATGACCCTTTCAAATTTTTACTAAGAGCAACCTAATGTAAAGTGATTTATTAAGGGCCACCAAGAGGAACCAAAGAAAAAAAACAAAAAAAACAAAAACAAAAACAAAAAAGAGGACTGCAGACCAGCACTGAGGAACCGGACGACAGCGGGAGGAGGGGAAAACGCGACGGAGCGGCAGCGGATGGAGGCGGCGCGGGCCTGCGTGCGCTCGAGCTCGTGATCGACGGAGAGGGTATACCTCACA
This sequence comes from Iris pallida, assembly GCA_029216955.1. Taxonomy (NCBI): domain Eukaryota; kingdom Viridiplantae; phylum Streptophyta; class Magnoliopsida; order Asparagales; family Iridaceae; genus Iris; species Iris pallida. Next base: position 33,431,912 of record JANAVB010040218.1, on the reverse strand, counting down.
GTTCTTTAAGCCAATGCAGGAGGAAACTCACCGAGAAAGTGGACAGAGAGGCGTGGCGTGCGGAGCGAAGAGGTCGGGGAAGATCACCGGGAGGAGAAGCACGAGCAGACCGACGACGACCCCTCCCCCATGTGGCCTTGTGATTTGGACATGTGGGTTTCGCTTGTTCGAATCCATGGTTGTGGCGGAGTGATGTTCCTAGATTTCTGGGGGTGTTGTGAGGCGGATTAAGGTTTACTATTTTGGAAAAAAGTTTTATTCTTTGAGAAAATTTATTGGTTTATTCATGGAGGCTAATGTCAGTGGTGACAGCCATAAACTTTATGGTTCTGGAACCTCCAATGGCGTTGGAAAGAAGAGCGTTGAGTGGGATTTGAATGAATGGAAATGGGACGGCCATCAGTTTCTGGCTAGTCCTTTGAATGTGAGCCCATCGGACTGCAAGAACAAGCAATTGGTTGCCGTTCCAGCATCAAACATCTCTTCTTCATGTTCTGAGGAGAGGACTGCAGACCAGCACTGCAGCCCTCTCTTCATTTTGGACTGCAGGCAAGTCCTGCAGTCACTATAGGTAAAAAAAAAAAAATTCTGTCAATTGAGGACTGCAGGCCTGCACTGCAGTCATGTCTTCACTTTGGACTGCAAGCAAGCCCTGCAGTCCTCAATTGACAGAAGTGGGGTGGCCCTTAGTTTTTTTAAAATGGTAAACTTGTAATTTTTTTTAAAGTTTTAAGTTGGTGGCCCTTAGTAAAAAGGGGATGGCCTTTAACATTTGCCAAGATTAATGGTTCGACCCACGAGGACGTATTATTCATTCCATTCATGCCTTGTTTGGTTCGCGGAATCTTCGGGGTGGGAAAGAAAAGTAATTACTTTTCTATGTTTGGGTGCCAAAGGAATTGAGGAAGAAAGGAAAGTGATTCCCAATGGAAGGGAAATAAGGGGAGAAAGTGATTCCATCCATCCAAGCAAGGAATCACTTTCCCACAATGAAGTATTTACTTTCCTTTTCAAATTCATTGGCATTTCCAAACATCGGAAAGGAAAATCAATGGGAATCTTAATTTTCCAAAGGAAAGGAAATGTCAAGGAATTGATTTCCTTTCCCTTCCATTACGCTAACCAAACGAGGCCTTATTTTGTGAAAGTTGGGAGACAGTGGACCCAACCGGCATGTAATACAGCGTGCATAAAGTCCCGTGCGTATTGTCGGACATCTAAAAATATAGAAATTTTAAGTTGCCACTCACTTATTTTACCATAATTCAAGGTACATCCCACCGAATTACCATAATGCATAAAACTTTCACTTGTTTGACCATAATACATAAAACCTCCCACTTTTAACGACAACTGCCAATTGCCACAATACATAATACCTCCCACTTTTAACGGCAACTGCCAATAACTAACAATCAACTCCTTTGACCTCCCATTTAAGTAGAGTGCATATTGAATTATGACCCAAATACCCTCAAATAAGTGGATGCACCTTGAATTATGATAAAATAAATATGGCACAACTCAAAAAATTTCTTTTTATTTATGCAGGTCAAAGTAATTGACTAATAATCATTAATGATTTTCGTTAAAAGTGAAGAGTTCCATGCATTATGGTAATTCATTGGGGTGCACCTTGAATTATGGTAAAATAAGTGGAAGAACTCAAAATTTCTCAAATAAAAATACTAAGTCTACAAACAAATGTCTTATAACCCACTTACAGTCGTCTACGGTTGACAATTGGCTATCTTCTCCCACTATCTCTCACATGGGGATAGGGGATCCAATCGGCAACCGTCACGTAGGCGATTGTAAATGGATTGTAACACATTTGTCGTAATCCTAGCATCTTCTCTGAAAAAAAGTAGTACTGCCAAAATTTTAGCAATTCTATGTATATTCAGAAGTGTCAAAATTGTGACAGGTCGTATGAAATCACTATCGTCAATTTTGGCAGTCCTAAAATAACGAGAAAAGTAAAATTTTTGATAGTACTGAATATGTCCACGACTGCCAAAAGTAGATAGCATTTATCAATTTTGTAGTGCTCTTATCATTTGTCTATTATGGAGGGCGAGAGTTTGGGTTATCCATCTATTGGTTTTCTCACCCCAAAAATATTTTGTCAACTAATGGTGAGCGTTTGTTTATTCGGTTTGAACTAATGTTTTAAAAAAACAGACCGAAGATCGACCTAATCAGAATATTAGGTTGGGTCAAACCGATCCAACTAATAGGTTCATCCGAATAGACTTACAATCTTACATTGAATATTACAAAGTACACAACTACATATATATATATATATACTTCTTAGAAGTTCTGCATGTTTACCACAGTAGAATTAGTCAAGAAATTTTTTTTACTTTGATTGCACGTAAAGTCCAAAACAAAGTCAAAAGCCAGGGTCATATCGGTTCAAAATTCAACTGGGTTAGACGGTTCGGTAGTCTGATCGGTCGGGTCGATCAGGTTTTTGGAAAAAAATAGTGGATTGGTATTAAAAGCTCGAAAAAACTACTGGTTCACGGGTTGACCAGTTCAATCGGCCGGTCCGGTCCGATTTTTAAAACATAGGTTTCAACCGAACAGAAATAGTCAAAACGAATAAAAATCCAAAATCGAAACCGAAATTTGCCATGACCGAACAGAACCAATAATTGATTCGTTTGTTCGGTTGGACTATTTTTATTGTTTAATGGACCAGTCAAAGTTTAAATTATGGTTAAATTATATTAAAATATACAATTTTATACATATATTCGTTGTATTTCAAAGTTGGACCCAATGTTGTTAAATTAATCAAATTGGACTCTAAAATATATACATAAAATTGTTGGTTTAAAAAATATACATTTTTAATTATAAAAAATATATATTTTTAATTATAAAATATATATAAAATTAGGGTATTTATATAATTACTTATCTTATTAAGTTTTCGAATTTTGATCAAAAGCGGAATCGGAACATAACTAAAAAAAATAGTATGTTCAAAATAAAAACAGAATCGAAACTTTTAGACCGAACCAAATGTTTCATTCGGTTTGGTTCTCGGTCCACAACCGATAATTACGACAACATTTAATATAACATTATGTCGTAATTAACCAGCTTGAATATCTTGTAGTACATAGTTTTTTACTTTAAAAATTATTATTACCATGCAATAAACATTAAAAAGTATTTGTTCCAATAAAATGATTTTTTAGTACTTTTTTTTGCATCAAGTCTTGATAATATCTTCCAATAAAAAATTACTTTTCTAATGTTTACTAAATGTTCATAACAATTTTTAAAGTAAAACAGTTATGTATTAATTATTCTTAACATGTGTCTTAGGACACATGTTAACAAAATCCTTAAATTTAATGTGTTATCATTTAGCGACACTTTTTGGTCTTTGGTCAAGTCAAAACCATATCAGATTTCCTTTAACATGTTCATCTCCTAACATATCGATCTCCTAGTAAGATTAGTGTCTCCCAGGAGCAGAGCCAGGATAAAAATTATGGAGGGACCGTGCTACAACATATAAAAATTCTTAAAGTTGTCATGTTAATTGGACTTCAATAGCAAAAAATATACTAAAACTCAAACAAGCATGAGCAGAAAAAATAAGACCAAAATTTCAAATTGTTACAAAAGAGGAAATAAGACATTATACATTAAAGATTTTTAAAATATGTAAAATATTTAATTATGTGAGAGCTGAGATTTGAACTTATAAACTCTTATTGAAAGCCCAAAGGACTACCACTTGAACTAGCTTTTTCTCTATACATTAGAGGGTCAAACTAATATATCTTGTAAACTTGTAAAAAAATTATATATAGTGGCCCCTCTTGGATCCTATATAGATCCGCCCCTGGTGTCTCGCTGTCATAGGCATATATTAGTGAATGCATAAGATAAATTTTTATTTGTTCCGTTGTTTCCCAAGTTAAAAATGAAATTGTGTCATAAACATAGTAGCATATTCCACCTCCTCTTATAAATTAGCATGTTTTAGGCAAATATTGAGGAGACTACACAGTTTGTTAGGGGATGACACATGGTTGGGCAGAGCACACTTGAGTCAATTTTTTGTTAAGGATTGTCCAAAATTTGATAGAGGACAACACATCAAAATTCTAATATCTATTTTCCTTCTCTAATAGCCACCCTATATTTCTCTTCCTACTTTCTTCTCCCCCACATCAACACATTTCATCTTCCAACCCTAATGAAGGCAACCTTAGAGGAAGGTGAATATTCTAAATGCAACAATAAACCAATAAAAGTAATGCAAATCACTAAATAAAAATCAACAAGCAAGTAATCAGAGATATAAGAGCTCACGAGCGCAAACACCGCGATGTAATTGGTAACCTTCGTGGAAGGCAGTCAAGTCCCAGAAACTTGTTCGGCTTTAATCCACTATTGAACAATAGCAAACATACATCACGAGTTTTGATCCGAAGTGCTCGCCGACTTCTTACAACCACGAGCTTTGATCTGAAAGGCTTGCTGACTTCAACAACGAAGTGGAAATAACTTGAGAATCCAAACTTTACAATACAAACAGATTTCTAGTCGAACAATGATTTGGCACTAAAAGGCTTGGGATTTGTTCTTGGGGATATGAAAATTGTAGAGCTCAGAATGTATAAGAATTTGAAAGTGTGAATGAGTGAGTTTCAATGGCAAACTCAAAAACTATTACAATGGCTTTTGTGACCGAATTCGGCCTGAACTCAGTTGGCCCTAACTTTCAGAATTTTGAACATTGAAGACCAGTTCTTTAGGAGGGAATAGACAAATATGAATACTGAGTCAAAGGGACCGAGTTTGTCCTGAGTTCGGTTGGTGACCGAATTCAGCCTGAGTTCAGCTGGTTGTCTTCCAGAATGGATTTGGTTTGGGTTAGGTTTATTTTTGGTGGACTAGGATCTAGTTTAGGATGTGGTTTGAGCTTTCTAGTGCCAGTGCGAACTCGATGTACATGTTACCCTAATAATAAATACGAAAAATACATAAGAAAGAATAAACCCGAGTAGCATTTTGATGACAACTGAATCCTACAGAGGAACAAATCTGAAATGACATGGCTTGACTTGTTTTCTTCTTTTGCACGATTATGGTTAATTTTCTTTTCTTGACAACAGTTGTCCAGAGATAAATAGATTATGAAATCTATATACCTTTCGGGATGACGTCGTCTTTGGCACATAATAATTTTTTATTGCATATGTCCATGTTTGATCTTGCTTAATATTTTTTGCAGATACATGTTAGACGAACAAAGCAACAACGTAGGAATAAAAAGTTTAATATACATTAGGGCAATACTAAGTTTAAGTATCAACATTATAGTGATTGCATGATTATTAGTGATATAATAATACTAAACTTAATCGATTAGCCACATTCAAAAACTCAACTTAATCATTGGATTACCACCTAATTCTTCCAAGGCTCCTTCGAAAGTTTTTTTTTTTTTTGCAATTCTAGGATTTCTATTTTTGAATGTTACTTTCTATGTTGATTTCATGTGTTTATAAACATTAGGGATATTTTAGCAAATGCCACCATTCCAAATGTTGAAACTAGCATATACCCTCACTATTTTTTGTAACTAACTGTAGCCTCCCTTTCCAGAAATTTTTGAAATATTTTTTATTATTTAATTGATTTAAATAGTGATTTTAGAATTTTATAAATAATTATTTAGTTAATTATTATGGTAGATGATTTTAGTCATGGTTAGGAATTAGAGTACAAGGTGACTAGAAATCGTGGCACGGATAGTGCAGTGACGTGCTTTGATTAGTTTATTAGCCCTGGTAGGGAAGGCCGAACCATAGTGATGTCCTAACTAGGAAAACCAGGCCAAGTTGCGACTTAACCCTTACCGAAGAGTATTTATTTATTAATGGTATTATTGAGTTTTAGGGAACCCGGTTGTACCAAACTAGTCCAGAATGGACCCAAACCAAGCCCAAGCCTATGTAGACATACTTTAGGTATGTACAAATATTTTCTAGCTTTTTGGGTGGACTTAATGATATTTTCTAAATATTAGGTTATTTATACAAAATGGGTATTATTAATATTTAAATAGAGTTTTGAGAATATTGGTACAATTTTCTAGGGCCAGATATGTTCACCAAGACTCGTTGGGTTATTTAGTGGGTTATTGGTATTATGGAGTTTATTTAGATGTATATAATATGTGTGTATGTGTATGTGAATATGAATATATATGAATACATATATTGTATGTGTATGAATATATAAATAAATAATATTTATTATGTGTGTGTATGAATATATAAATAAATATTATATATGGTGTATGTATATATATAAATATATATAGGTGTATACGTGTATATATATATAAATATATATATATATATATATATATATATATATATATATATATATATATATATATATATATATATATTGTACATGTGTATGTATATATCAATATATATAGATGTAGATGTATATGTGCATGTATATACAAATGCCTATATATATGGGTGTATAGTTGTATATATATTGTATATGTGTATATGTATATATATTGTATATATGTATATGTGTATGCGTATATGAATATATATAACAAAAAACAGAAATAGAAAAAGAAAAAAAATAGAAAAAGAAAGAGGAAAACCAATAATAGGAATCCCAGCCCAGTTAAACCCCCGGGCCAAGCCCAGCCCGGCCTGCCAGAAGCCCGAGCCCCCCAAGCTTTTCCCAGGCCGAGCATACACCCCAATTTAGTTTGCACAGCAGCTAAATGAACATATATAGAGAGAGAGAGAGCGGAGAACGAGAGAGGATTTCTCTCGAAAATGTAACCCTAACCCAACTCCCACTTCCCCGGCGCCGACCCCGACCCTGGACGCACCATCTGCCGCCGCAACGACCGCCGGAGCGTGCGCGCTACACCAAAAATCGAGCAACCGTCGTAGCACAGCAACAGAACAGAACATGCTCTGTTCGGGATGAGGTAAGCGACTTCTCAATCAAATTTCTTCCTGCATACTCGACGAAATCCCGAATCCCTGATTCGTTTAGAAGCCTATCTAGCCACCTTGACATATCAGTAAAGAGTTTAGGACCAAGTCGATCAACCTGTCGAGAAAATCGACGCGAAGTCGAGTAAAAACTGTCCAACCCGGAACATAATTTCACATCCAGACACCTATCTTGGGAGGCCAAAAGTGGTCGATCCTGTTAGGAAACACAAAATTTAATTGAATAGGTTTTTAGTCAACCCATACGGCTTCAAAACGCTATTTACGGATTTTAAATTCATCTATTATACATCAAGAAAAACCAATTTGAAAATCAAGAAAAACTTATCAAAACTGTTTTCGAAAACATTAGAAACTCATCCACACGATGTGCGTCCCGCCAATCCGGGCGACGTGGTCGCGAACCAAAAGTATCAAAAGGTGCGTAATGGCTTCGCGGACGTGTGGGCTTTGACGAAATTCAAATTGGTCGCGTGTGCGTGACGAATTTGATGCGTATCCGTCAAAATTTACCGTATCGGTCTCTGTGCAAATTCTCCAATTACTTCGTGCACGTTCGTCAGATCGAGACGAAACTTGCGCCAACAGGACCGTATCATTTTTTTGGTCCTGTATACCAAGTTTGGTCCGATTCTGAGACAGTTTATCGGATTGCCGTTTTGTGGGCCCTACGGTCCGACTCAACGGGTGATTTTGTGTACGGCCCGCCAAAATCCAACTTTGGACATATGGTTGGGTTCGTATCGAAAAATCGGACCTGTTGACATATAGTTTGACGACTTTAGATACCGTTGACTCTGGCACGATTTTCGGTGCAAAACGGGTCCAACGGCGGACATTATTTTTGCCCGAAATTATCGTTTTACCCCTGTGTCCAGAATTGGACTTAAGGACATGCAACCCTAGATAATTTGACTATTCTGAGAATGTTGGCAATGTTTGTTTCAGCTTTCGGAGATAGTTGTGATGATTTGGACTTTATGGATTAGCAGTTGACTGTTGTATCTGCGTGCAACCTCCAGGCAAGATACCTTGCCTCCCTCTACAGTTCATTTTCATGCTTATAGTTCTTCTGTTTTTTAGTATGTTATCATTTAGTTACTCTAGTTGATATGGATTCAAATATTTTCTACATACCATGTTTACTAGTTTATTGTCTTGCTTGTATATCAGTATTACTTGACTTGATAGCGTAGTTACACCAGGCTTGTCCATATTATGGTTCATGCTAGAGTTGTCCTTACCTGTGTCATGACTGAGTTGTACCGTGTCGTCACCTATATCTTGACTGAGTCGTGTCTGCAAGTATGTGTGATTGAACTGCTATTCCTGTATTGTTCCCACAACCTGCGAGTCCACACACGGGACGAGGGTTGTCCGTTTGCACTTGCGAGTCCACACACGGGGCGAGGGTGACTTGTCTTAAAACTGACCCGCGAGTCCACATTTGGGGCGAGCGTTGGTATCCATTGATCTCTTGTTTACTTGTTCTTCCAGCAGTTCATTTATACATACTTGATCCCGTATTCGTGTTCATAGTTACCTGTCAGTAGCCATAGGTCAGTCTCATGTCTAGTTTCTGTTTATACCCTATTTATATTACTGTATAATTAAACTGTTAGATATGCATGTTTTTATGTATCTTGCTATGTCCCCTGAGGACCTGGTGATCCCTTCAGGTAGCTGATTGCATGGAGTTAGTTAGCAGCTCATGATGGTAGTGATTACACCTGCAGGGATACAGGTATTTGCTTGTGATATTTCTTTATTATCCTCTCGTGCTTTATATTCCATGCCATGATATATTCTGCTTATTTTATAGACTCATATCATTCTTGGAGTCTAATCGGACAATATGCTAATGGGCTGCAGACCATGACCCATAATTGTTCATTCTTATTTTATATATTCTTGTGGATTGAGATACACTGTAGATTACCATATCAACCATGATACCATGACCTTGACAGCTTATACGTACTCGAGTCGGGCTGGAGTCCGCTCGATACGTAGCTGGCTTGCTCACGAGCTTGCGTCCAAAAATCGGGTGCGGGTTATGACAAGTTTTTTTAGTGGCCCATGCAGGTCAGAGCATATCGTATCGGTTACGTAACTGTACTGGTACGAGCCTGCGCATCTGACTAAACCTTTAGAAATCTCAATCCACTCTGCCTTGGAAATTATCCTAGAAATTTTTCTACCGTCTTTGAAACTTCGTATTCGTTCTCGATTATTCTTCCTTGCCTTCCGAACCATTGATTCTCGTCCCTTCCTATCTTGGGGTGACGAATGATCGTGCTGTCTAGAATTCATCAGAAACTTTTAAATCATAGTATAATATTGCATGATTATTGAGTTTTGGTTGTTTATAGATATGAAGGATTATAGTTGCCATATGCCTAGATATCTGCCGGTAGAATTGTTAGCAACTAGTTAGAGGATTATAAGATTTTAGTGACCGTATTTTGAGGAGTAGTGTGACCAAAGGTGGGTAGAAGTCCTCAAGTATTCGGAGTTATAAAATGACTAAAGAAGGTCATAAAATATTTTTGGAAAAATTAAATTTGAGGAGATTAAGGTAATTGTAGACTTTGATTTTTAAGGCATAGTTATGAACTAGAATTTCGAGGACGAAATTATTTTTAAGGTGGGTAGATTTGTAGCCTCCCTTCCCGGAAATTTTTGAAATATTTTTTATTATTTAATTGATTTAAATAGTGATTTTAGAATTTTATAAATAATTATTTAGTTAATTATTACGGTAGATAATTTTAGTCATGGTTAGGAATTAGAGTACAAGGTGATTAGGAATCGTGGCACGGATAGTGCAGTGGCGTGCTTTGATTAGTGTATTAGCCCTGGTAGGGAAGGCCGAGCCATAGTGATGTCCTAACTAAGAAAACCAGGCCAAGTTGCGACTTAACCCTTACCGAAGAGTATTTATTTATTAATGGTATTATTGAGTTTTAGGAAACCCGGTTGTACCAAACTAGTCCAGAATGGACCCAAACCAAGCCCAAGCCTATGTAGACATACTTTTAGGTATGTACAAATATTTTCTAGCTTTTTGGGTGGACTTAATGATATTTTCTAAATATTCGATTATTTATACAAAATGGGTATTATTAATATTTAAATAGAGTTTTAGAATATTGGTACAATTTTCTAGGGCCAGATATGTTCACCAAGACTCTTTGGATTATTTAGTGGGTTATTGGTATTATGGAGTTTATTTAGATGTAAAGATATATGTGTGTGTATATATATATATATATATATATATATATATATATATATTAAATATATATATATATATATATATATATATATATATATATAAAATATGTGTGTATGTGTATGTGAATATGAATATATATGAATACATATATTGTATGTGTATGAATATATAAATAAATATTATATATAATATATAAATAAATATTATATATGGTGTATGTATATATATAAATATAAATATATATATATATATATATATATATATATATATATATATATATATATATATATATATATATATATATATATATAAATATATAAATATATAGGTGTACATGTGTATGTATATATCAATATATATGTAGATGTATATGTGCATGTATATAAAAATGCCTATATATATGGGTGTATAGGTGTATATATATATTGTATATGTGTATATGTATATATATTGTATATATGTATATGTGTATGCGTATACGAAAATATATAACCAAAAACAGAAATAGAAAAGAAAAAGAAATAGAAAAAGAAAGAGGAAAACCAATAATAGGAATCCCAGCCCAGTTAAACCCCCGGGCCAAGCCCAGCCCGGCCTGCCAGAAGCCCGAGCCCCTCCAAGCTCTTCCCAGGCCGAGCGTACACCCCAATTTAGTTTGCACAGCAGCTAAATGAACATATAGAGAGAGAGAGAGCAGAGAACGAGAGGGGATTTCTCTCGAAAACGTAACCCTAACCCAACTCCCACTTCCCCGGCGCCGACCCCGACCCTGGACGCGCCGCCCGCTGCCGCAACGATCGTCGGAGCGCACACGCCACGCCGGAAACCGAGCAACCGCCGCAGCACAGCAACAGAACAGAACAGGCTCTGTTCGGGATGAGGTAAGTGACTTCTCAATCAAATTTCTTTCTGTATACTCGACGAAATCCCAAAACCTCCGATTCGTTTAGAAGCCTATCTAGCCACCTTGACATATCAGTAAAGAGTTTAGGACCAAGTCGATCAACCAGTCGAGAAAATCGACGCGAAGTCGAGTGAAAACTGTCCAACCCGGGACAGAATTTCACATCCAGACACCCATCTTGGGAGGCCAAAAGTGGTCGATCCTGTTAGGAAACACAAAATCTAATTGAATAGGTTTTTAGTCAACCCATACGGCTTCAAAACGCTGTTTACGGATTTTAAATTCATCTATTATACATCAAGAAAAACCGATTTGAAAATCAAGAAAAACTTATTAAAACTGTTTTCGAAAACATTAGAAACTCATCCGCACGACGTGCGTTCCGCCAATCCGGGCGACGTGGTCGCGAACCAAAAGCATCGAAAGGTGCGTAATGGCTTCGCGGATGTGTGGGCTTTGACGGAATTCAAATTGGTCGCGTGTGCGCGACGAATTTGATGCGTATCCGTCGAAATTCACCATATCGGTCTCTGTGCAAATTCTCTAATTACTTCGTGCATGTTTGTCAGATCGAGACGAAACTTGCGCCAACAGGACCGTATCGTTTTTCTGGTCCTGTATGCCAAGTTTGGTCCGATTCTGAGACAGTTGATCGGATCGCCGTTTTGCGGGCCCCATGGTCCGACTCAACGGGTGATTTTGTGCACGGTCTGCCGAAATCCAACTTTGGACATACGGTTGGGTTTGTATCGAAAAACCGAACCTATTGATATATAGTTTGACAACTTTAGAGACCGTTGATTCTGGCATAATTTTTAGTGCAAAGCGGGTCCAACGGTGGATATCGTTTTTACCGAAAATTGTCGTTTTGCCCCTGTGTCCAGAATTGGACTTAAGGACAGACAATCCTATCTAATTTGACTATTCTGAGAATGTTGGCAATGTTTGTTTCAGCTTTCGGAGACAGTTGTGATGATTTGGACTTTATGGATTAGCAGTTGACTAATATTTTGTTGGATCTGCGTGCAACCTCCAGGCAAGATACCTTGCCTCCCTCTACAGTTCATTTTCATGCTTATAGTTCTTCTGTTTTTTAGTATGTTATCATTTAGTTACTCTAGTTGATATGGATTCAGATATTTTCTACATACCATGTTTACTAGTTTATTGTCTTGCTTGTATATCAGTATTACTTGACTTGATAGCGTAGTTACACCAGGCTAGTCCATATTATGGTTCATGCTAGAGTTGTCCTTACCTGTGTCATGACTGAGTTGTACCGTATCGTCACCTGTTTCTTGACTGAGTCGTATCTGCAAGTATGTGTAATTGAACTGTTATTCCTGTATTGTTCCTACAACCTGCGAGTCCACACACGGGGCGAGGGTTGTCCGTTTGCACCTGCGAGTCCACACACGGGGCGAGGGTGACTTGTCTTGAAACTGACCTGCGAGTCCACATTCGAGGCGAGGGTTGGTATTCTATTGATATCTTATTTACTTGTTCTTCCAGCAGTTCATTTATACATAGTTGATCCCGTATTCGTGTTCGTAGTTACCTGTCAGTAGCCACAGGTCAGTCTCATGTCTAGTTCCTGTTTATACCCTGTTTATATTACTGCATGATTAAACTGTTAGATAGGCATATTTTTATGTATTTTGCTATGACCCTGAGGACCTAATGATCCCTTCAGGTAGCTGATTGCATGGTGTTAGTTAGCGGCTCATGATGGTAGTGATTACACCTGCAGGGATACATGTATTTGATTGTGATATTTCTTTATTATCCTCTCGTGCTTTATATTCCATGCCATGATATATTCTGCTTATTTTATAGACTCATATCATTCTTGGAGTCTAATCGGACAATATGCTAATGGGCTGCAGACCATAACCCATAATTGTTCATTCTTGTCTTATATATTCTTGTGGATTGAGATACACTGTAGATTACCATATCAGCCATGATACCATGACCTTGACAGCTTATACGTACTCGAGTCGGGCTGGAATCCGCTCGATACGTAGCTGGCTTGCTCACGAGCTCGCGTCCGAAAACCGGGTGCGGGTCGTGACACTAACAAATACTCCCACTCCTATGTAAAAAAAGTGGGGATATATCTTAATTTTTTTACTGTTCCATAATTTTTTTTTGGATATTTGCTAGTTAAAAACAATAGTGGTGTTATATGCAACATTTAGAATTTCTAAAATATCCCTGAAGATTACTTAGTAGATTTTAAATTTAGGATTCATCAATGGATGTTTTAAAGAAATTTTGAATCCAAATTTTGAATTTAAGAATCTGACACATTTCCTTCGAAAACGACACTTAACTGCCAAAATTTTGACATCCTAAAATATTAATTTTTGTAAGTTTTAGCAGTCATAAACATTAAAATGAATCTAATTTCGTAGGATTGTCAAAATTTTGGCAGTACTAGTAGGACTGTCAAAATTTTGTCAAAATTAGGTAAAAAACTAGGTCTGCCAAAATTTTAGCAGTCCTGCAATTAAATGTTCATGAAGTCTTAGCTCTGCCAACCATGGACCTATCCTAAAATTTATGAAAAAAAATCTAAACAGAGAATGAGACATTTTTTTACTTCCAAGGAATTGCATTTATCAGATGAAACAAATCAAAGGACCAAGTAAAAGTGGGTGCTTCTATATCAGTATAATAATTTTCTTTTTCTTTTCCTTTCCTAATGCTAAATTGTCATACTGGGCCAGCGAAAGGAAGTAGGATTAACATTAGAGTAAAGACATCTTGTCAAGCCCCAGAACCAGAATATTGGCAAGTAGGGACGGACCAGGCCAGCTACGTATGCCAAAGTACTCCAGTACTCCGAGATAACGTATAAGCTGTATAGATGGGGGTTACTACTACAAACCAACAGTCGATCCTAGGTCAAATGATTCCTAGATATCTCAATCACAGACAAAAAAATATGATCATCAGACATATAAGACAGTAAAGCGTCCCAAACTATAATATATAGATGATCATGAAGCTAGTAATAAATGAAGAACTAGCAAGAGTGTAAGTCATACATGATCAACTCTAGCTGCAGTCTAGAAAATATACAATCATATCTAAGCCCGTAGGCCAAATGTCAAGTCCAAAACACGTGCTCGGTGGCTAAACGCCTCAAAAGAATAAGTACAGAAAAGAGTAAGTAAGAGAAAGAACAGCCACTCAGGCACCCTAGTGCTCTGAGTGGTCACCATCGAGTGGAATGTCCGAAAGATCCTCGGGCTCCTCAACTAGATCTGGTCAAACAAAACCAATGGGGTCAGACCCCCAATAGCAAGTACCACAAAGGAAGCCAACTATGGACTAAAACAAGCATGCAAATCATAACAATACTAAAGTAAAGCAGTAAAAGCAGACATAAAATAAATAAAGGTGCCACAGTGTATATGAAAGAAAACTGGAAACATGTAAAAGAAAGCATGTGAACCTGTAAGGGTGAAATTGAGCATGTAAGCATGTAACGAATCCAAGCATGTAGGACAAGTAATACAGCCAAGCATGTAAGACATGTAGTGAAGCCAAGCATGTAGCAGGAATAATAGCATGTACAGGAATAACATGAATCTATGTACTGAAATAAGATAAACTGGAGCAAAACTAGAATAGAATAGACAGGAACGAACTCCATCTATCAATAATGGCCAAGCAATGAGTACGGCTTGATACATTAGCTAACTAGGGTTATCACAATCCTTATTACTGACATATGCAAGTTAAGAAATCCAATCCAGTTACCTGTCCTGCAGACTACCCGACTTATCCATGCCAAAAGAAAACAAGTATAACAGACACACCGCAGTACGATACGTGTCCTAAAGTAGTGCAACACTCGATAGTGCGCTAGAAGAGTGCTCATCATGATAGATAGCTCCAAATCCCAAGTAGATATATATACAAGACCGAAACAAAGGGGTGCATGTAACCGAATGTAGCTTCCCTTTCCGAAAATTTTTGAAATAATTTTTTTATTATTTATTTGTTTAAATGGTGATTTTTAGATTTTTATAAATGATTATTTAGTTAATTATTATGGTAGATGATTTTAGCCATGATTGAGTTTTGAAGTACTAGACGATTAGGAATTATGGCACGGATAGTGCAGTGGTGTGCCTTGACTAGTGTATTAGCCATGCCAAGGAAGACCTAGCCATAAGTGTGTCATAACTAGGAAAACCAGATCAAGTTG
This sequence comes from Iris pallida, assembly GCA_029216955.1. Lineage (NCBI taxonomy): Eukaryota > Viridiplantae > Streptophyta > Magnoliopsida > Asparagales > Iridaceae > Iris > Iris pallida. Next base: position 33,416,511 of record JANAVB010040218.1, on the reverse strand, counting down.
CGATTTAACCCCCACCGATGAATTATTTGTTTATTAATTAGATATATTGATTTTAAATGACCCGATTGTACCAACTTAGCTCGAACTGGGCCCGAACCGAATTCAAGTCTTTGTAGATATGTAGTGAGATCAAAGACGATCATGTAGGCATATTTATGTGTGTACAAATAATTCTTAAATTATTTTGGGTATTGATGTACATTTTTAATTATTTGGATATTTGTACAAAAGTTGGCATTTTATTATTAAATATTGTTTTACAATATTTGTACAATTTTCTGGACCCGGATAAAGGTGAATAGTATGGATTCACCAAACCACCATTTAATTATTTTATTATTATTTTATTATTTTGTGGTGATTAAATAAATATATTTATTACTATTAGATATTATTAATATTGATTATATTTATAATATTGTATTGTCTGTATGGAATTTATGGTATATATATATATATATATATATATATATATAAATACCAGGGTATATATATTGATCATATAGGCAAGTAATTATATTTATAATTTATTAATATATGTACATATAAATATGTTACGTATATATATATATATATATATATATATATATATATATATATATATTAAAAATATATATATATATATATATATATATATATATATATATATATATATATATATATTTTTTTTTTTTTAATATATATATATATATATATATATATATATATATATATATATATATATATATTTTTTTTTTTCGAAACCAGTAATTTTATTGATGAAAGAGGAAATTACAGGTTACAAAAGCTATCCCACTCCAACAAGCAGCCATGTTCCAGGAATTGCAGGCTTGTGCTTACAACGCCGCAAAGCTTTCCCCACCTGTCTTATAATTTCTGCAACCAACTGAGATACCGAGTAAGAGTACTCCTCGTACCGCTATTTATTCCTATTCTTCCAGATCACCCAGCACGTAGCAGCCACCACTATCTCCTTCAAATGAACATTAGGCCTCTGCCACCACTCCTTGAGATAACTAATAAGATCCACCCGCCATCTTTTGACCTTGAGATCAGTCTGTAGTTTGCGCCAAACCTGGACAGTTAACTCTCCTGCACCAAAGATATGAGCAGTAGTCTCCACCTGTGGCCATGAGCAGCAATGACACTTCGACCCAAGCTAAAAACCCATCGCTTGAATATTATCATCCGTGGGCAATTTGTTGGTGAGTATCCGCCACAATAATACGGACCACTTGTAAGGGATACAAGAACTCCAGATATGGGCGAAATGAGGCTGAATAGGGGAGGGGATTCGAGCAATCTTCCAAGCCGAGGCAACCGAGAAAATCGCCGAAGAAGCACCTAGCCATTTCCATTCTCCCGACTCCAAAGTTATAAGATGATTAGCCATTTCCCTCCTGTGCAGCATCCGACGCCATACATGGGAACATTTCTGTGGCTCACCAGCTGTGTCTAAATCCTGGAATTTGCAAGTAACGAGCAGTAATGAAACGCTGCCATAATCCATCCTGCGTTTTCAATTTCCACCATAATTTTATAGTGAAAGCATGCATCATTTCTTGTAGAGTCCTGATACCCAATCCCGCTTCTTCAATAGGACGAGCCATCGACCACCAACTTGCCCAGATATGTTTTTGTAACCCATCACTAGATCCCCAGAAAAAGCGAACAAACATATTCTCCAAACGATTAAGCACCGTCTTCGGGGGATTGCAAGCCGCTAGCGTGTACATGGGAATTGACAACAAGACTGATTTCAATAAAGTTAATTTACCTCCATAGGATAGTATTTTCTGCTGTCATCCTTCCAAGCGCCTGCTGATCTTAGCAACGAGATCATCATAAAGTCTGGTTGTGCGAACCCCTACAGCCATCGGACAACCCAGATAAGTAAATGGATGCTGCTGGATATCAAAACCAGTGATATTGCGGAGCTCCTCCTTTCGGTCAAAGGATGGCATCGTATATATAGAAGACTTGTCTACATTAATGCTCTGTCCTGATGCTCGCTCATATCTCCGCAACACTTTATGTAACAATTTTACCGAGCGAACGTCCCCAGCTGAAAATAACAACACATCATCTGCAAACGCCAAATGTGTGATAGCTGGACAACCACTGGGAACGTAATAATGCTTGAAGGATGCAATGTCGAGAATCTTATTGAGATTTCTCGATAAAACTTCTGCAGCAATGATGAACAACGCTGGTGATAACGGATCCCCCTGTCGTACACCTCGAAAAGCTTTGAAGTAGCCAGATGATATTCCATTAATGATGGTAGAGTACCAAACATTATTCATAAGCCGAAACACCATGCTAATCCATCCTTCAGCAAACCCAAACCTACGCATAACTTGCATAAGAAAGGTCCAGTCCACCCTATCATACGCCTTGGCCATGTCAAGCTTGATTGCAATATTACCCCCCCTATTATCATTGTTCCTCAAACTCAACAGCTCTTGAGCCAATAATATATTATCAACAATCTCCCGCCCGCGCACAAAACCACTTTGCTCAGGACTAATGATGCGAGGAAGAATAGGCGCAAGTCTTAATGCCAGCAATTTAGAAATAACTTTGTTGAAAATATTACATAAACTGATAGGGCGGAAATCAGTCATGTACCTGGGGTTGTTGTGTTTGGGGATCAGTGTCACGTCCCACTTCCCAAATGGAATGGTGACGTCATACACATCCCCAGGCTACGCGCCGAAAATCCGCGATTGTCGCCCGTAAACATCAGCAAAAATGGAAAATGCCAGAGATTACATCTTATTATACATACTTCATCAACAATACTTTACAAGCTTATTACAAAAGAAATAACTAGCAAGTTATCAGACGATTATTCCTCGTTGTACTGCGGCGTTACTTCGACGGAGACGTCCTCTTCTTCACCTAGTGAACAATACTAGGTCATTTTAGAAAACGACAAGCAAGTCCTCGATCAAGGACGGTAAAGTATACAAAAGAAAGATGCAGTTTTTCTTAAAGGAAAGAAATATGCCAACTAGCACTATTATATGGGTTTACTTCACAAAATCAAGGAAATGTAAATGACATCATACTCCATGGATTGTAAGATTTCCTGAGCTTCCCTTGAGCTCTCAGTAGGATTTTGCTTCCCTTGAGCAACCAAGAAACTACCCACCTTTGATAGGTGGAGTTATTTGCTGGAGTAAGATGAAATTTAGTAGACTAAATGCAATGCAATTTTGAGAACAGTACTCTGAATTAATTCCCTAAATAATTCCCGTGAACAATCCCGTTAACCTGGGATCAGGTTGTAATTTCGGAGCCTCCCTTGGGCTAAAACCAATCTATTCGATGTTACTGTCGGAATAGAAGTAGCAGGACAGGAGCCTCTCTTGGGCTAGTACTTATATAGAAGTACTCATCAGGATATTCAGGAATTGCTGATCAGCTTTTTATGGTTATTATGTTATGGGATATCTAGGGATATTCAGTTGTCCTCCCCACCCAATGATTCTAAAATTTCCGAAAATCAGAAATTTGTCTATCTCCTAAATTTTTCAAAAATTTCGGCAGAGTCTCCTTTGTATTTAGGAGCTCCGACAATTTACAAAACATGATATAAAAGAAATGTATGGGCTCGCCGACCCCTTCGGTGGAGCAAACCTCAACACCGAAAATCCACGCAAGTATCAAAAATGCTTAATAATATTCTTTCTTACCGTTGCAATCAAGCAAGCAAGTAATCATGCATTTAAATTAGGCAAGTAATTTCCTTGATTTGAGCGGCTTGCCGTTCACTATCCCAAGTATCAAAGAACCTATTAGTAGTGTGTGGACATCAAATTTATGTGTCAATTCTTGAGGAAACCACGTTAGACCCTTGTAATATTACATTGGTGTGCAAGAGAGTTGGAAATTCGTAGAAATAAGTTGCCGTAGTTATGTAGGGGCTTGCAAAAATGATTAATTTAGCTATCCATTGTACCAACATGTGTTATTCGATAGGTTTAAAAAATGTGGACAGAATTATACAATCATGTTAATAATAAAGAAAAACTACTCCCGTGTATACGTGTTCAAGTAAGATGATATGGGACCTATGTGTATATATATATGAATCAAAATTACATCTATTAACAGTGTCAAGGTGTGTATAAACATGTCATGTGTCCAAGAGAAAAATTCTTTGGTGTCATGTCCAATACTTAGGAATTTGTATTGTATCCTACACAAGGTGTCTGTTGCGAATATTAATTGTGTCGTGTCCCATACATTCATTCTCAAAGTACTTATTCGTTTTTATATATACGTAATTACACCTATGTCTATCAACTTCATTTCTGATTTCAAAAGAATATCTATATTGGAATTTACCATGACTTACATTAAATTCCAGAATTTAAATACTCATCGATTACTCATGAAAATATGGAAATTATGATCGAACAATATCTAGGAGAGAGAGAGTGAAGGAGGACTTGCCTTTGAGTTAGGGGTGACCTAAATTTCTTCACAAGACCCTAATTACAACCCAATAACAAGGAATTTGTTAGAAGTTTCCTAACCTAGGGTTTTAGAATAAAAAGCACACATATAAATTTGGGGAAAGAGGGAGAAATTGGTATACCTAGGCTTAGTCTTCTCCTTGGATGGAAGATGATGATGATGAAGAGGTTGAAGATGGAGTTGGGGGAAGAGGAAGTAGAAGTGGAGATGAAGTGGAGGAGGAGGAAGTGGAGTTGTGGTGGCCGGAGGGGCTGGCCGGCGGCAGCAGGCGGCGCTGGCGGCGGCGGGCGGCGAGCACAGCAGCGGCAGCAGCAAGGCAGGAGCGGCAGCAGCTGCAGTGGGGGTCGGGTGGAGTGGTGTGTGTGGTTTTTTTTTTTTGGTTTCATGTGTGTATGTGTGGTGTGTTTTATATAGGATTGGGGGAGTGGTGAGGTGTCCCCCCCATCCCTTGTAGGGACACCTTGCACCCCCCCTAGGGCTAGGGTTAGGGTTAGGGTTAGGGTTATGGTTACAAAATGACAAAAATCCTAACCACAAGATAAGTTAACACAAGACAATAATAATAATAATAATAATAATAATAATATTTTGAGTGTGACAAGTCTACCCTCCTTAGAAAAATTCCGTCCTCGAAATTTGAAATAATTAGACTAGCAATATGGTTACTGACCTGTCTTAGGGAATAAATACGGGTATTGCTTCCGCATGTCTTCTTCCTTCTCCCAAGTTGAATCTCCAGGAGAATCCCTGCTCCACGCAACTCGTACTAACGGAATGACCCGATTGCGGAGTATCTTATCTCTTCGATCCAAGATCCCAACGGGTCTTTGTTCTATCCGGAGTGTAGGCCCGATGGTGATTTCTGAATGATCGAGTATATGGCTCGTGTCCGACACATATCTTCGTAGCTGGGAAACATGGAATACATTGTGAACTCCTTCTAGTGCTGGCGGCAAGGCGAGTCGATATGACACATTCCCAACTTTCTCCAGGATGTCGAATGGTCCAATATATCTGGGACTTAGCTTTCCTCTGGTCCCGAATCTGATGGTTTCCTTAGTTGGTGAAATTTTCAGAAATACATGTTCTCTGGGTTGAAACTCCAATATTCTTCGGTGCTTATCTGCCCACATCTTCTGCCTGTCCTGAGCTGCTTGCAGGTGACTTCTTATTGCTTTGACGATATCCACAGTTTGTGTTACTAATTCTGGCCCCAACAATTGTTTTTCTCCTACGTCGGTCCAGCATACCGGCGATCTGCACTTCCTACCATATAGTGCTTCAAAAGGAGCCATTTTGATGCTATTATGATAACTGTTGTTATATGAAAATTCTACCAAATGTAGATGATCATCCCATGCTCCTCCAAAATCTAAAGTACACGCTCTCAGCATGTCTTCTAAGGTCTGAATGGTTCTTTCAGACTGGCCGTCTGTTTGGGGATGGTAGGCGGAGCTAAATTTCAATTTAGTGCCAAGACTTTCTTGCAAGCTTTTCCAGAAATGTGAAGTGAATCTGGTATCTCTATCCGATACTATACTCACTGGCACTCCATACTGACTAACAATCTGTTTCATGTACATTTCTGCCAGGACCTCCGTTGACTGTCCAACTCGAAAGGGCAGAAAACGAGCGGACTTGGTAAGTCTGTCTACGATGACCCAAATAGCATTATTACCCCTTTGGGTCCTAGGCAATCCTGTCACGAAATCCATGGTGAGGTGTTCCCATTTCCATTCGGGTATGGGTAGCGGCTGGAGAAGCCCTGCTGTCCTTTGATGCTCCGCTTTTACTTGCTGACAGACAAGACATTTGATACGAATCCGGCGACTTCTCTCTTCATCCCGTGCCACCAAAATATTTGTCTCAAATCTTTGTACATTTTAGTGCTGCCCGGATGAATGGAATATTGTGAGTTGTGGGCTTCTGACATAACCTCTGTTCTTAAATCTCCACTGGGCACACATAATCGATCTCCGAATCTTAATGATCCGTCCGGATGCTTCCTTATCCCGGTCTGGAGTCCCTCTTCTGTTTGTTTCCAAATTTTCTGAAGTTTTGAATCATTCTGTTGAGCTTCCTTAATTCTATCTATTAAGGAGGACTGTACTTGCAAATTTTGCCACATTCCTTCGGTTAGCGGGCGTATCACTTCAATTCCCATTTTTCTCAAATCCTTAAGGATTTCTTTGGGTGTATTCATAAAAAAAGCTTCGGGTCTTCTACTTAAGGCATCAGCCACCTTATTAGCTTTGCCCGGATGATAGGTCAACTCCATGTCAAAATCCTTCAGTAACTCCAACCATCTTCTCTGTTTCATATTAATCTCCTTTTGTGTGAAGACATATTTTAAGCTCTTGTGGTCTGTGTATATTTTGATTCTTTCTCCATATAAATAGTGTCTCCACAACTTGAGTGCGAATACTACCGCTGCAAGTTCGAGATCATGAGTTGGATAATTCCTTTCATGTGTCTTTAATTGTCGGGATGCATAGGCTATGACTCTCCCGTGTTGCATCAGTACACATCCTAAACCTTTACCTGATGCATCACTATATATCTCATATCCACCTGAACCAGAGGGTAATGCTAGTATTGGAGCTGTAATTAATCTTTTCTTCAGCTCGTCCAATGCTGCTTGACATTTCTCCGTCCAATTAAATTTCTCTTCCTTCCGGGTAAGACGGGTTAAAGGTTCTGCAATTCTTGAAAAGTTCTCTACAAATCTCCGATAATAGCCAGCCAATCCTAAGAAGCTTCTGATTTCTGCTACTGACTTAGGTGTTGGCCAAGACTTAACTGCTTCTACTTTCTTTGGATCTACCGAGATGCCTTCTCCACTGACAATATGCCCTAGAAATGGTATTTGGTCCAACCAAAACTCACATTTACTAAGCTTAGCATACAATTGTTCTTCCCGCAGAGTTTGCAATACTATCCTCAAATGTTTTTCATGCTCCTCTTCACTTTTGGAGTATACAAGGATGTCATCAATAAATACAATCACAAATTTATCCAGATATTGATAAAATATTCGATTCATCAGGTCCATAAATATAGCAGGTGCATTTGTCAACCCGATTGGCATAACTAAGAATTCGTAATGCCCATACCGAGTTCTAAATGCAGTCTTTGGGATGTCTTCCTTTTTCACCTTTACCTGATGATATCCGGATCTCAAATCAATTTTTGAAAATACCCTTGCCTCTCCTAACTGATCAAACAGTTGATCGATCCTAGGTAAGGGATATTTATTCTTGATGGTAACCTCATTCAAAGTCCTATAGTCAATCACCAGGCGTAGGGTACTATCTTTCTTTTCACAAATAATACTGGTGCACCCCATGGTGAAGCGCTAGGCTGAATAAACCCTTTTGACAATAACTCCTTTATCTGTTTATTTAACTCAACTAGCTCCTCTTTGTTCATTGGGTATATCTTCTTGGCTATGGGTGCAGCTCTCGGTATTAAATCTATAGAAAATTCCACGGCTCTGTCTGGGGGTAGCCCTGGTAATTCTTCTGGGAACACATCCTTGAATTCTTCCACTACCCTTGGAAATGATTGCTCTGCTACTCCTTGCAGTAGTACTGGTAATTCAAATTTCTCTAGCTCCTCTGTATTGAACTCATTTTGGTCTCTTGCAAATTCATAAGACTCGCCGTCAGGGAGTTGGAATGAAATTTTCCCCTGGCCGCAGTCTATATTGGCTAATGTTGCAGTTAGCCAATCCATATCCAATATTACATCATAATTGCTTGTTGGAAAGACAAGCAATCGGGTACGAAAAGCTCCTCCACCCAATTTAATGGGACATCTACGACATACTCGACTGACTTCTACTACTCCATTACCGGTGAGTACTTTCAGTGATTTAGGCAGAGGTTGTGATTCTATTTCACGTTGTGATATAAAGAAGATGCTATAAATGAATGGGTAGCCCCGGAATCAAATAATACTGAAGCTGGGTATGAAGAAACTAAATAGTACCTGAAACTACTTCTCCAGGGATATTCGCATCTTCAGTTCCCATTATGAATGCTTGCCCTTGCCTATTCCTTTTCTGTTACTATTTTGAGCTTGAGCTGCCCGTTGTGCTTGTTGAAACTGATAAGCCTGAGGGGCATAGGGCGGCCTTTGCTGATTTCCATAAGCCATTCCTGCTTGCGCTGTTGGTGCCTGTATCATTGGTCGAGGTTGGTTTCCTTGAACTGGAGGTCGGTATCCTTGAGTGAAGCCTTGTGTCCTTGCTCCATTCGCAGGCGGCTGAGGACATTGACTGATTGGATGATTTGCTCCACATCTCAAACAAAGCCCCAATCTTCTCCTACATACATTCTTTTTATGTCCTGGCTTCTGGCAGAAATCACAGATAAGGAATTTGTCCGAGTTGCCATTCTGAGGACGCTTAGGTGGTCCTTGCCAGTGATTCTTGTTAGAGGATGATCCTTCCTCAAAAGTTCTCTTGGGTTGTGATGACCGGAAAGGTTGCTCCTCTTTCAGGATTCTCTTCTGGTCTCGAGCAGCTTCTGTTACCTCAGAAAAGGTCTGGCATCGGTAGGACGCGACCCTGCTCTTCAATTGTGTCCCGAGCCCTTCTAGGAACCTAGAAATTTTTGTTTCTTCGTCGGCTATCATGTTAGGAGCAAATCGACTGAGTCTGGAAAACTCTACAGCATATTCATCGACGGTGCGTCTTCCTTGTTTAAGATAGTTGAATTGCCGCTCTAACTCTATTCGTGCTGATTTAGGATAGAATCTTTCTTCAAACTTCTTCTTGAATTCTGCCCATGTCATAACTCCATCGGAATCTTCTGGGTACTCAGTACTCCACCAGTATCCAGCGATATCTTCTAGCTGGATGCGGATTGCTGGCACCATATCTTCGGTTTTGAGCTTTGCGGCCTTCATTAAGCCTTCAATGGTTTTCAACCATTGACCCGCTTCTATTGCATTTTCAGTTCCCTTGAACTTAGGTGGCTTAAGATCTCGAAAATCTTTTAGGGTTCCCTCTTCTGTTTTATTGGAGTTCTGCATTTGTTCCAATATGGTTGCATTGGCAACATGGGCTGCATTGGCCTGCTGATTATGGGATTCCAGTAATTGCTAGAATAATCGAAACATATCGGCCACAGTTGGTTCTTGAGGGGGCGGAGTACTTGACTGACCGTGGTTGTCCATATCCTGAGAAAACGCAATTCTTAGGGAAGTATTAACTCGTAATTTTCAACAAGAGTGTATCATAAAACTTCGTATATATATATATTCATTAAAATGAGAGTAATTACAAAATGGTGCTCCTTACTCTCATTTTTTATTTACATACATTCTTGCTACTTAGTTACTCATGTCACCTATCATCCCAAAACGTGACATGGTAAACTATTCTACTTCATACAGGTACATATTTGCAGATGCCAAAATACAAGGAAAAGGACTTCTTCTTCACTATGTACAGGGTTAAGACATCTTATGCTACGGCTTCAATAAGCTCCCTCCCTTCAGCAAGGATTTCTACTTCTGTATATAACCTCTCAAAGTCATCTATGGTGCCTTCGTAGCCGTGCAATCCGACATAGATGCGGTTCGGGTCTCGGACATAAAGACAGTAGGTGGTGTACTCAAAGTACACTTCAGCACCATCCTCAACGTCTCGTACCATAGGACGCCTGACTCCATAGAATATTTGGTAGGCATGAATGTCATACCAGTCGGGTGCGTTCCATAGTATCCTGGCATAGCGTTGGTATAGGTACAAGGTGTACTCGCTTCCATCCCATTCCAAACTGGGTATAAACAGGCCCATACCTACATCCATGATATCCTATGTAAGAATTTCTTATAAGGAACATAAGGAGATTGAAAAAGCATATTTTATTTATTTATAGAACAATATGCCCTTGGCTTACATACATACTTGGTCACATTCTACCTACATACAGATATATCTTACATTCATCCATCCTAGCTACATACACATACTTATCATCTATAGATACTAGGGATCTAAGTCCATATTTCCTACTTACTTACATTCTTACTACATGCATCCATATATTACATTCTTACTTCATACATTCCACATACATACATGCTTGAGGATCTAAATCCACATTTTCCTGATGTGTGCACTATTGCGTCTGGATGAGTTTGCAGCCATTCTTCCAAGGTACCATTGCGATCAGTCTCTGGGCCTTTGGTGGGTTCTGCCTTTATCAGGACATAATAATGTACCGAGTTGTAATACTCCTTCCTTTCATCATCTATGTCTGACACTATTGGATATTTCAATTCGTAGTGTACTCCATAGGCTTCGATCATTCCTTTACGCGCTACGTGCCACATCTTCTTTACAAATGCATAATACTCGTCTAGGCGCTGTGACTATCATTTCCTAGTCTTGCGAAGGGTGCAAACCGAGGCATGACCTAGATTGAAAAGAAAATAAAAAGTAATTTTTTTCTTAGGTTAGTAACTCCTTAGTAGGATTTAAGATCTAGACAGGAAAGAGGAATTTGTAAGGAAAATGCTACCAACTATTTATCTACCTTACTTAAGGATTTTTAAGATATGGTTGGAAATCAAAGTTTTCTATCTGAGTTTAAAACCTACGTCTAGACCTAAGGTCCATTCTGGATTTTCCATTTTCGCGGACCTGCGTGGGCCACCACTAAAAGACGTGTCACGTCCCACTTCCCAAATGGAATGGTGACGTCATACACATCCCCGTAAACATCAGCAAAAATGGAAAATGCCAGAGATTATATCTTATTATACATACTTCATCAACAATACTTTACAAGCTTATTACAAAGAAATAACTAGCAAGTTATCAGACGATTATTCCTCGTTGTACTGCGGCGTTACTTCGGCGAAGACGTCCTCTTCTTCACCTAGTGAACAATACTAGGTCATTTTAGAAAACGACAAGCAAGTCCTCGGTCAAGGACGGTAAAGTATACAAAAGAAAGATGCAGTTTTTCTTAAAGGAAAGAAATATGCCAACTAGCACTATTATATGGGTTTACTTCACAAAATCAAGGAAATGTAAATGACATCCTACTCCAGATTGTAAGATTTCCTGAGCTTCCCTTGAGCTCTCAGTAGGATTTGCTTCCCTTGAGCAACCAAGAAACTACCCACCTTGATAGGTGGAGTTATTTGCTGGAGTAAGATGAAATTTAGTAGACTAAATGCAATGCAATTTTGAGAACAGTACTCTGAATTAATTCCCTAAATAATTCCCGTGAACAATCCCGTTAACCTGGGATCAGGTTGTAATTTCGGAGCCTCCCTTGGGCTAAAACCAATCTATTCGATGTTACTGTCGGAATAGAAGTAGCAGGACAGGAGCCTCTCTTGGGCTAGTACTTATATAGAAGTACTCATCAGGATATTCAGGAATTGCTGATCAGCTTTTTATGGTTATTATGTTACGGGATATCTAGAGTATTCAGTTGTCCTCCCCACCCAATGATTCTAAAATTTCCGAAAATCAGAAATTTGTCTATCTCCTAAATTTTTCAAAAATTTCGGCAGAGTCTCCTTTGTATTTAGAGCTCCGACAATTACAAACATGATATAAAAGAAATGTATGGGCTCGCCGACCCCTTCGGTGGAGCAAACCTCAACACCGAAAACCCACGCAAGTATCAAAAATGCTTATAATATTCTTTCTTACCGTTGCAATCAAGCAAGCAAGTAATCATGCATTTAAATTAGGCAAGTAATTTCCTTGATTTGAGCGGCTTGCCGTTCACTATCCCAAGTATCAAGAACTATTAGTAGTGTGTGGACATCAAATTTATGTGTCAATTCTTGAGGAAACCACGTTAGACCCTTGTAATATTACATTGGGTGCAAGAGAGTTGGAAATTCGTAGAAATAAGTTGCCGTAGTTATGTAGGGGCTTGCAAAAATGATTATTATTAGCTATCCATTGTACCAACATGTGTTATTCGATAGGTTTAAAAAATGTGGACAGAATTATACAATCATGTTAATAATAAAGAAAAACTACTCTCGTGTATACGTGTTCAAGTAAGATGACATGGGACCTATGTAATATATATGAATCAAAATTACATCTATCAACAGTGTCAAGGTGTGTATAAACATGTCATGTGTCCAAGAGAAAAATTCTTTGGTGTCATGTCCAATACTTAGGAATTTGTATTGTATCCTACACAAGGTGTCTGTTGCGAATATTAATTGTGTCGTGTCCCATACATTCATTCTCAAAGTACTCATTCGTTTTATATATACGTAATTACACTATGTCTATCAACTTCAATTTCTGATTTCAAAAGAATATCTATATTGAAATTACCATGACTTACATTAAATTCCAGAATTAAATACTCATCGATTACTCATGAAAATATGGAAATTATGATCGAACAATATCTAGGAGAGAGAGAGAGTGAAGGAGGACTTGCCTTTGAGTTAGGGGTGACCTAAATTTCTTCACAAGACCCTAATTACAACCCAATAACAAGGAATTTGTTAGAAGTTTCCTAACCTAGGGTTTTAGAATAAAAGCACACATATAAATTTGGGAAAAGAGGGAGAAATTGGTATACCTAGGCTTAGTCTTCTCCTTGGATGGAAGATGATGATGATGAAGAGGTTGAAGATGGAGTTGGGGAAGAGGCAGTGGAAGTGGAGATGAAGTGGAGGAGGAGGAAGTGGAGTTGTGGTGGCCGGAGGAGCTGGACGGCGGCAGGCAGGCGGCGTGGAGGCGG
>JANAVB010040218.1:33179550-33401052 GCA_029216955.1 Iris pallida | reverse complement strand
TATATATACGCACACACACACACACACACATATATATATATATATATATATATATATATATATATATATATATAGATATATATATTTTTGTTTTTTTTTTTTTTTTTTTTTTTTTTTTTTTATATATATATTATATATATATATAAAAAACCAAGCGGCGTGTCAAAGACACCCAGCCACATATATATATATATATATATATATATATATATATATATATATATATATATATATATATATATATACGTACATGCGTGTATATACATATATATACAGAGATAATATATAATAAATAAAAAAGAGAAAAAGAAAAGCAATAGCAGCCAGCCCACAGGCTCAGCCACAGGCCAAGACAATCCCAGCCCAGGCCCACAAGCTCAGCGGCCCAACCCAGCAACTTTCCAGGCCCAGCCTCTTGGCTCAACCTCATCGGACTGAGGAAGCCCCAACCCCCTATTTCGGTTCAGGCGCTATACATAACGTATATATAACAGATAGATGGAGAGATCGAGAGAGATATCGATAGGGAAGAAAACCTAACCCTAACCCACGCCGCACCCACGCGCGCCCCTCCGTCGCGGGCGCGCACGCAGCCACCGCACCGCCGCCATGGTGGCCGACCGCCGGCAGTCGAGCGCGTGCAGGACGCGTGCATCAACAGCAGTCCCAACAACAGGGGTAGGCCGCGACCCCTGTCTTCCTGGTACAACCATCAACTCATCATTTCATCGTTTTGTGTGCTACAAAAACCTATGCGTAGCCGATATAACCATCTATGTGACCCTTTAGTTAGATTCGAAAATACTCGATTAGATTTCCCTGAAAATCGATCCAAAATCAACGAAAAAATCGTTGATAAAACAGTTTAGATGCCCTGTTCGAGGATCGATTCCGATCAACTCGTGCACAACATTTAGAAACTACTTAATGACAGTCCTAGACAACCTATAAGACTTCGAATCCCTTTTTACGGAATTTGATTTCGTCGACTATGCGCCGAGAAATCGGATCCCGATGTTTGACAAAAACCTGTTTTTAAAATTGGAAAATCCTTCGATACGACGTCTGTCCCGCCAATCTGGGCAACGTGGTCGCGAACCGAAATCATCGAAAGGTGCGTATCGGCTTCGTGGACGTGTGAACTTTGACAGAATTTAAATTGGTCACGTGTGCGCGACGAATTTGATACGTATCCGTCGAAATTCATCGTATCGGCCTCTGTACAAAATTTCCAATTACTTTGTGCACGTTCGTCAGATCGAGACAAAACTTGTGCCAACAGGACCGTATCGTTTTTCTGGTCCTGTATGCCAAGTTTGGTCCGATTCTGAGATAGTTGATCGGATCGCCGTTTCGTGGGCCCCACGATCCGATTCAACGGACGATTTTGTGCACGGTCCATCGGAATCCAAAATTGGACATACCCTTGGGTTCGTGTCATCAAACTGGATCCGTAGACATATAGTTTGATGACTTTAGAGATCATTGACTCTGGCATGCTTTTGGTGCAAAGCGGGTCCAACAGCGGACATCGTTTTTGTTCGAAATTACTGTTTTGCCCCTGTGTCCAGAATTGGACTTAAGGACAGGCAATCCTAGCTAATTTGACTATTCTGAGAATGTTGGCAATGTTTATTTTAGCTTTCAGAGACAGTTGTGATGGTTTGGACTTATTGGCTTGGCAGTTGACTATATTTTGTGGGATCTGCATGCAACATCCAGGCAAGTATACATTGCCTCCCTCTACCGTTCATTTTTATGCTTATAGTTCATCTGTTATTGTATGTTTTATTTAGTTACCTTAGCTGCTATAGATTTATATGATACCATGTTTACTAGTTTATTGTCTTGCTTGTATATCAGTATTTCATGACTTGATAGCGTAGTTACACCAGGCTTGATTCACATTATGGGTCATGCTAGAGTAGTCCTTACCTGTGTCATGACTGAGTCGTACCGTGTCATCACCTATATCTTGACTGAGTCGTGCCTACAAGTATGTGTAATTGAACTGCTATTCTTGTATAGTTCCCACAACCTGCGTGCGAGTCCACACACGGGGCGAGGGTGACTTGTCTTGAAACTGAGCTGCGAGTCCACATTCGGGGCGAGGGTTGGTATTCCATTGATCTCTTGTTTACTTGTTCTTCCAGCAGTTCATTTATGCATAGTTGATCCCGTATCCGTGTTCATAGTTATCTGTCAGTAGCCACATGTCAGTCTCATGTCTAGTTCCTATTTACACCCTATTTTTGCATGATTAAACTGTTAGATCGGCATGTTTATATGTATCTTGCTATGTCCTCTGAGGACCTGATGATCTCTTCAGGTTTAGCGACTGCATGGAGTTAGTTAGCAGAGCGGGATGGTAGAGGATTGCGATGTATGATACAGGTATTTGCTTGTGATATTTCTTTATTATCCTCTCATGCTTTATATTCCGTACCATGTTATATTCTGCTTATTTTATAGACTCATATATAATGGGCTGCAGACCATGACCCATACTTGTTCATTCTTGTTTATATGATTCCTGTGGATTGAGATATAGTTTAGATTAGACATGATACCCTACCCTGGACAGCTTATATGTACTCGAGTCGGGTTGGAGTCCGCTCGATACGTAGCTGGCTTGCTCACGAGCTCGCGTCCGAAAAACCGAGTGCGGGTCGTGATACCGGAAAAATCTCCCCTCCCAATGATCTAATCAATCAAGCTAGTTGTCAATCTTTAACATTTTCATTCAGAATTCTGGGTGTGGCATTCCGCAGAATTCATCATAGATATGAGACATGCGAGACTGGACACGACAAGACAAATAAGAAAGCCACTATAATAAGCCACAATAAGACATGACAATATCAGGACAGGAGTGCGCTACGGTGAGCCACTAAATCAAGCTAGACATGTAAAGGAATCAGGAGTGCGCCATGATAGGCCACTATCAAGACAGGACAAGATCAAGTATCATGACTGGAGTACGTTCCGATGAGCCACTATAGTAAACTAGACATGTACTGGAACCAAGAGTGTGCCATGATAGGCCACTATCAGGTAAGCTAGACATGTACAGGAATCAGGAGTGCGCCATGACGGGCCACTATCAAGACAAGGCAATATCAAGTACCGGGACTAGACACGCATGACAAGACACGACAGTAAACTGGGCATAACATGTAAACTAAAGCAGAAATCAAGAAGAAATCAGGAAATCAAGTCAAAATCCAGAAATAAACAACTTGGGTACTGGATCGGTATGCCGACGGTACACACCGGTACACCGTCGGTATACCAATTTCTATAGGCAAAAACTCTCTGTTAATTCTATCTGCCATACCGGTATACTGCCGGTATGGACTGCTACACCGTCGGTATGCCAAAAAGTGTCACAACAGCTTTTAAACCAAAAAAGAGCTCACAAATCCGGCAGTATACCGGTGGTATGCCGTTTCTGGCCGAGAAACATGACTAAAGGCATGAAACAAGTCCCGAAAACCAAAAGTCATTCCGAAAGTTGCTCAAATCACATGAAAACAATACTAGAGGAAGGTCGTGTATGGCCTGTATGCCAAGTCTCATGGCAATCACGGTATCGTTCCCGATACGGAGTTTTTCTACTAAAAAAATCAGGATTTCACATGAAATCAAAACCTAGCTCAAACCAAATTCTAAGACGGTCAAAATGACAATAATCATGAGAGAACTAGGAAATAATGGACTTTCAAGACAGTAAGAAAACAAAAACCATAAGAAAACCATAATACGTCCAGTAGTTCGACAAGATGTACTTGCCTAATAAATCTCCAAGCCTAACTCTTCAAATCCACCACCAAGAGGTGTTTAGAAGCCACACTCTGAGGTCTCGAGACCAAGATCCAAGCTCACGAGAAATACAGAGTGGAAACGAGAAGAAATGAAGAGTGGAGAGAGAAAGTAAAAGAGAAATCGAAAAGAAACGTAATCGTATATATAGAGGAGGTGAATTAATCATGACCGTCCGATCGCGATCCGCGACTCGATCAGGATCAATCTCAACTGTCCAGAAGAAAACCAAATATCCATTGGATAATAGAATGTATCATCACTATTCATTAAAAATTTCTAAACCCTATTCCCGAAAATATCAGAACACTATTCATGAAAATATCTATACAAAAATATCTAGAATCAAAAATATCTATAAAGTGAAAAATCTGCCCGGACGGTATACCATCGGTACAGATCGGTATGCCGATTTTACAGAAAAGTCTCAAAAATCTAGTTTTCCTCCGGTTCTCCGAAATCCAAAAAAATACAGAATATAATATAAAATACATATCCGTATACAAATACGAATATTGTGAGATGAGTCTCACAACTCTCCCATCCTTAGAAAAATTTTGTCCACGAAATTTTCTAAAGACTAGCAAAAATAGGCAAAAAATTCAGAAAAACATGCTATCAAGATCGAGATAGGAAACTCATAAATCAAAAAATCAAACTAGAGTAATATGCAAGGAATGTAAAATCAATAAGCATACAACAACAATATCATACATTTCTACAATCACACTCAAACAAAAGGTAAAGCATAGGTACATGAATAAGTATACCTCATGAATCAAACAGATACGGGTAACGAGCTCGGATATCATCCTCGCACTCCCATGTCAACTCGCCGGGTAAGCGATGATCCCAGGAAACACGAACTAATGAAATAGTCTAGTTCTTGATAACGTTCTCCCTTCGGTCCAAGATGGATATGGGCCTCTCCTCATACGATAGGTTGGTACCAACAACCAACTCGGAATGATCTAGGATATGGCTCGAATTCGGAACATACCAACGAAACTGAGATACGTGAAATAAGTCATGTACCTCGCACAGCGACGTCGGAAGAGCAAGACGATATGATACATGTTATACTCGCTCGAGAATATCGAACGACCCGATAAATCTAGGACTAAGCTTTCCCCGTACGCCAAATTTGATGACCCCACGGGTAGACAAAATCTAAAGAAATACGTGGTCATCGACAGAGAACTCAAGATGACATCGATGTTGATCTGCCCAATGACATTGACGATCCTGAGCTACTTTGAAATGCTCTTTGATCTGCCTGACTACTCTAACTGACTGAGCAATCAACTCTGGACCAAGCATCTGCCTCCCTCCAATGTCATCCCAAGCTAGGGGTGACCTACATCTTCTACCATAAAAAGCCTCAAAAGGTGCTATCTGAATACTCGTCTGGAAGCTGTTGTTGTAAGAAAACTCCACTAGGTGCAAGTGATCCTCCCAAGAACCACTGAAGTCAAAAGTGCACGATCGAAGCATATCCTTCAAAGTTTGAATCATACGCTCTGACTTACCATCTGCTTGAGGATGGTATGCTGAACTGAAACTCAAACGGGTACCCAGACTCTGAAGAAGACTCTGCCAAAAATGAGAAGTGAATCTAGAATCCCGATATAAGACTATGCTAACTGGAATCCCATACAATCTGGTAATTTACCTCATGTACAACTCGGCCAACTGCTCTGTAGACTGACTAACTCTAAAAGATAGGAAGTAGGCAACCTTCATAAGTCGGTCCACTATACCCCAAATGGCATCTCTACCAATCGGGATTCTAGGAAGACCTGTCACGACCCGCATCCTGTTGAGGGGCACGAGGACATGGGTACGTCCAGCCTATGCTACAGTGTCGGCGGCAGAATGTTGTAGAGGTTGTCTATACTATCTAGCATCTAACAATATGAAATGTAAACCTATCATCTCCGCACGAAGGAATAATATGACATATGAAATATATTTTTCAATCACAAGTTCTAAGGGAAGAATAAGCACAATATTTGGA
Source organism: Iris pallida (assembly GCA_029216955.1). Taxonomy (NCBI): domain Eukaryota; kingdom Viridiplantae; phylum Streptophyta; class Magnoliopsida; order Asparagales; family Iridaceae; genus Iris; species Iris pallida. Next base: position 33,395,213 of record JANAVB010040218.1, on the reverse strand, counting down.
TAGATGATAATGAAGATAAACTGAATAGTAACGAAAGTAACAACACATAATCTAGAAGTCTAAGTCAATATAATACATGTTCTGAATAAATATAATATCTCAATCTCATACACTGGAGACAAGGTCCAGTAACCCTAGCTACTAGCTAAAAACACTACAAAAGTGCACCATCAACAAGCACCGACTCCAAAGGAACTCTCCTGGGCATGGTTGTCAGTCCTCTAAATACTCTGAAAAATATTATCTAATCAGGATTAGAGCGAAGTACAACCCAAATAGCAGTTCCATTTAATTGACAAAAACTATAAAGCAGTGATAAAAAGAATGTTACATACGATGAGGAGAACATATCTAAGGCAATAGTATAATGGAGAGAGATAGGCAATATAATCAAAAAATATAATCTGTGCTAACAAGTAATAGAAGAGGAACTACCATGTAAGAGATAGAGCAATGTAGCTAGTAAACTGAGTATGAAACTACAATAGACAATGTGTTTTAGAATACCAAATTAGATATGTGATCAGCTTGGGAGATTCAATGATTTATACTAAGGAAGGATAACTCAACCATACGTGCAGTGTATGATAGCTAGTAGCCAATGATTTATACTACTTGCCGATAGTTCTTGATCACATATCTAACTAGTATTTTCTCCGCCCCGCCTGATACGATGGATCCAACCAGGGCACGTTACTAGCCAATTGTTTGCAAAAATAAAAGTTGATCTTTATTTCATAAACTTTGTAAGAAGATTACAAGAATTCTGGGAAAGTACAACTATAGGAATCCGATCTGAATGACGATCGCTTTATCCCTTGGACGATGTGAACTTTGAAGACGGTAGCCTCTGAAGATTGCAGCAGCACTTTGACAAGAACTCCTGATCTCTGGTGATGATCTCTGTGTATGTATGTGATAATGAAGAGTTAAAACTCTATTTATAGAGTTCTAGAAATAACTAACTTTTAGTTATTCTGAATTACGCAGGATGGATTGTGCAGACATTAGATTGTGCACGCAGCGAACTGCGCAGACAGTTACTCGATTGTGGACCACCTGTATGTGACACGTGGCATTGTTTGATTGAAATGCGCTTGGCCGTGTACAGACGGTTGCCACATGGTGAGTAATTGATGGTATATAGGCCACGTGTACGTTGTCAGTTGTCTTGATGGAGTGCGCCACCTGAACTGCGCTGGCTTCAGATTGCGCTGTCTTGGATTGTGCTGTAGAGAGTCTAGCTGATTGTGCTGCATGTACAGCTGTCCTCGAGCATTGGACTGCACGATAAACGAACAGTTTCCTCGTTCTTCGGGCAGTCAGCTGTCAGAAGATCTGATTTTCTGTCAGACAATGATGACAAGGCTACGTCAGCTTGCGTGCTTGGATGTGTGTGCAGTTCAGTCTGTGCACTTGAGTTGTTGCACAATCTGTCTCCTGTACAGTTCACTTTAAGGATGCACAATTTGATTTTTATGACTTCTTAGATGGGTGCAACTTGATTTTTAGGACCTACAAGACCCCCTTCAAAGTTTTCGAAGTTTGAAAATATTTAAAGCTTCGAAATACTTTGAATTTTGATTTTAAAATCAAGTTACGCAAGTAATGCCTTGTTTGCGCAATTGGAGGAATTAGTTCCTATTTTTTCGGCGCAATCTGAGGCGTCTGTTTGCTTTCGAAAAACTATAAATAGTTCTTATTCCTCTTTCTGTTGTTCTTTACTTGTTTCTACTTTGTTCAAAAGAGAAAATTCCTGAGCCCACTCCGACTCTTTTTCTTCTTCTCCGTCGACTTCAATGGCTCCGAAGCATTCTACCGTCGACAAGGGCAAAGCCTCCGTCGAATCTTCGACTCGGGCTGCGTCGCGCATTTCACGACACGAAGTCGGTCATCCCGCACTGCAAGGTAGTTGCTCGATCAAAAATCCCTTTTTAGGGTTCTTTGACATGATTGAATCTTCAAACCTATCTCTTTTTAGAGATTTGGTTATATTGTGCCGCCCTGTTTAGGGTTTCGGTTGCACAAACCCAATAGTTTTCATTTTTATGAAGACTATTTTCTTGCGCAATCGGTTGAAAAGCGCTGGCAAAAGTCAGTGCATTCTATCGGTTTGCGCAAGTCTGTCCGGCGCAAACTGTTGCCTTACGCAAGCTTGTTAGTACAATCTGATGGCTTGTGCAAGTTAATATGTTGGCACAACTGGACAGTTTGCATATAGAAGCTGTTGTTGTGCAATCTGATGTTTTATAGACAGCACAATCTGATGCTTGCGCAATTTGCTGATTTTTTGGACAGAATCTTTGATTTTGCATGCACTGAATTCTGTCTTTCTGTTTGATGCAGTTAACATCAGAGAGGACCCAGATTATGAAATCTTTGCAGGGACCCTTGATGAACCAGAGTTTAAGAAAGATTTGTCCCATGTAATATTTCCCCAATATGCTCTGTCATCTTCCCGTCAAGCCATCTTAGTAGCACAGGACAACGAAACTTTATTGAGTCTGATGAATGGACAGCCACTGCAGACTGCCGATGCCATTACTCATAAGAAACCCCTGTTTCTATTCGGTGAGGCTCTTGATAAGAGTTCTCAGCCGAGGCCTCGAGTCGAACAAAGACTCTTTCAGAGAGGTGAGAAGAGAATACTGTTGCCAGATATTGCCAGGTGCCTCCCTTTATCCCGCTATGCTCATGCGAGTTATCCCAGGAGGATGGACTGGGATATTACTCCACTCCAGCAGGCCAAGACAGGAAATATTTGTGTGAAGAAAGGACCGAATTACAAGGATATGTTCTATAGCTCCTCTGAGCGTCACAGCTCCTTGTTCAGGGGATTGAAGCCCGGCTGTATCCTACCGGAGAACTCCTCCTTGCTGCTGCCGGTTAGGACGCCAATCTTTGCGAATAAATTTGCAAAGGTCGAGGGAAGATACCCGGATCAGGACATCCGGTTGACAGGTCTGGTGAACCCAGATAACAAAAGATGGAACTGCATAACCAATTGGATATTGGTTCAGTTCGAAGAGAAGCTCAAAGAGATTGAGCTGTACCAGGCGGTATACTCTACCGTATATGGATTCCACCCCAACCCTCATCTGTTTCTCGTTTTGGCAGAAAGGTACAATTTTAGGACAGGGATCTTCATGACACCCTGTGGAGAGATTGGACTAGCTCTTCATGAAATAAAGTATATCTCGAGCTTACCAATGGGAGACTTCCCTTATGAAGAATTTGTTCCCACAAATGACGAGTTGGACCGACTTCATCGAGAGAATGCTGAGATGGTAGCCGTTTTTGAGGAACTGCTATGCCACTATAAAATTTGCTCCATGTATTATAAGAATGGTTCTTCCGGCACTTGCTATTCGTCAAAATGGTTGCTCTATCTTTTCCTTAACAACATCATCGAAAAGAAGACTAAGGATCACGATACGTGCAACCCTACCTTCTTCAAACCACTCAGCCACAGTGAGGTGATAGGATTGATAGAGGAAAATAAGGAAATGGACATCAAAGTTGATGACGAACTTCAATACCCTCCTTTCAAGACAGGGGATACTATTGAAAGTTTCATGAGAATGGGCTATAGGCCCATGTCAAAGGAAGCCCAGCTGGCGGGTTTCCTCACATATTGGCTCCGACGATTCGTCGTACCCGGAGCGAGCACCGTAGACCGCTTCCATCGCGGCGTGCTCTTTGCTACCATTCGTCTAGTCTTTGGCTACCGGATGGATCTGCTATCGGCGATGACCTGCAGAGTGAACGCGGGTCTTCGTCTTTTTGTTGATTCAATGCTCAAGGGAAAAAAGAGAAAGTGAACTTCCCTCGGCTGGAGCTTTCCTACACTTATTTGTTCGGATGGTTGCTTCTGCACCATCCTTCATTAATGAACCCCGATATGGGGACAGTCAGCGGAAGCTTCTTGTGGAGATTCTCTAGGAGCAAATGGGTTTATACCAGCCTAAGAGATTGCAGACGAGCACTGAATCTCGGAAAAGGGTAGAATTTCTACTGTGTTCCCCCTCCGACTGGTTATGAACATATGTCAACAAATCTAGTTGATCTTGGGAGGTAGCCTCTAGGTCGTGCAATATTTGAGTGGCTGAAGACGATTAGGCCGTCGTACTTGGTTTATAGATTTGAAGATGAATGTTACTTGGAACCATATCTTCCCAGCCGCTTTGCTCGTCAATTCGGCTACGACCAGTTCCACGTGGGTAATGCCATAACGTGCCTGCAAGGATAAGGTTATTTGATCGATGGTGCCCGGGCTTGGGCTTATTATAATGCTCGAGACACAAGAACAATGTTCTCGATGCCGACGAAGAGCAACTACGGCCCGCGGATGCTGTACACATATTCTATCTTCTACACATCGACAAACACCTTTGCTGAGAATTTTAGTCTTGCTGATAGCTTCGCGACGGCAACTAGATTGAAGAAGGGAACGACTGTTGTGGTGGCTCCTGGTAACGAAGAAGAACGTGAACCGGCCGATGTGCCGTTGGAAGCTTCTAGCGAGGCCAACTTCCCAGACGAAATCAACGAGCCATTGCGCATCTCTTTAAAAGTTGTCAAATCTCCTGCCAAGGAGAGGAAGAGAAGGATAGAAGAATCTTTTTCTCCAGTTGTGAAGAAGAAACTTGTCTTGGATCCATCAGAAAGGGTCACGACCCGATCACAATCTCGGCAGCAGGTCGAATCAACTCCAAGAGAAAAAGCGACTACACTGACCTCTCTTCCAAGACAGGTCGATGTGGTAGATGTAGAGAGTCCAGAGAGACCTCTACATAGAAAGAAACTGGCCTCCAGAAGAAAAAGGGTGGTCACTCCTTCGAAACAAATCTTGTCCTCGGTGGTGGCTAACGCTGTTGCTGGAATCACCATGTCATCTCCTACACCTGCCCCTGAGCCTAGGCAGGAAACTCCTAGTCCAGAGCAGAGGGACGAGGCTGAGCAGAGGGATGAGGCTATAGAGCCTAGGGAAGACATTGTAGAGAGGTAGCATGAAGTTTTACGATCTCCTTCACTGACGGTGGAAACTACCCAACTTCCTGCTACACCAGGAATACTCCGTGAAGAAGAAGATCGTTTAATGATTGAAGCTTTAAATGATTGCAACTTCGGCTTGCAGGATGATGTCGATCAGGCCACCGTAACTGCCAGCGAGAAAGCACCAGAAGATAGCATAAGCAATGAAGATACATCAACAGAAGCTGTTGATGATACTTTAAATCCAGATGTGGACGCTGATGTCCATATATCTTCCGAAACTGTTGATGACACACTGGATCCTGAAAAGGATGTTGAGGTGCATGTGTCTCCAAAAAAGAATGTGGGTGAGGAAGTACACCTGAAGAAACTACTCCTGCTGATCCCAAAGGTATTAAATGATTTTATCAACCTTTTTTTCATAGATTAAATAGTTGACATCTACATTTTTATCCATGCAGAACTTGAATCTTCCCCAGTTCCTTCCGTATGCACAGACATAGTGCCAATAACGGCTATAGCTAGTGGTAGCCGACATTTTTCGGGTGGCTCTGAGGCCGGTAGTAGCCAGGCAGTAATGTCTGAGGCTACTTCTGCCAGATTGGAATCTGTACCAACAGATGACAGACTTGTTGCTGGGGCAAGTCATGGTAAGATTGCCTTTTACTTTTGATCCTTTTTTATTAGTTGCTAATGACAACAATCGATGATAAGGTTCATTTGATTTTGCAGAAGAACATCTGGGAGGGGCAGCCAGCTCTACGATGGCTCCTCTGTCTAAAGAGCCCTCTACTCAAAGGGAAGACGCTGAACGTCTATCTGCACAGACACCTGCTGCTGCTTCCACGTCTATGGGAGTAGCTGCTACTCCTGGTGCTCTGGCTACTAACCGATTTATCATTAGCTCCTTCAGCAACCTTTTCTTTAATTCATTGAAACCCTTAGTAGATAGGGTGATAGAGAAAGAAGATGCTGGTTTCTCAACAGTTAGAGGTCCAACCTCCTATTTGATCAATGCCATCCGTAATCAGGGCGACGAAGCTTAGGCCGTTTTTCTTGAACATGTACTAGATGAGCTGGAGGCATCGGTTAGAATCTACAAAGAGCTTAATAGGGGGGAGATGGAGCTCTTAGTACAAGCTGAATTTGAGAAGAAGTCACAAGAAGTCGCAGTCACGAAGGTTGATCTCCATGTTCTCTTGGACACTTTCTCTACTAAGTCTGCTGAGTATAATTCCCAAGTAGAAATAATAGCATCTGTTGCTGAAGAGAAGGAGAGAAAAGTTGCTGAGCTACAAGCAGAATCGGTCCGTCTTCAAGAAGAGCTGAGAATTGTTCAGCTTACTTTGGAGGATGAGACCACACAACACCAGGCTGCAGTTCAACGACTGAACGCTCTGACTCAGGAAAGAGATGAGTATGTCGCAACTCATCAAGATGAAATCTCTCACAGAATAGTAACCATGCCATCTTTCGACGATAAGTCTGGGATGGAGGAAGCTAGAAAGCGAGTGATGAACTCTCGTGAGGAGCGACTGCAATCTTTAAAGCAGCAGATGACCAGCTTGATGACCCCGCCAGCAGAATGAGAAAGACTTTTTGTATCTTCAATTTTTGTGATATGTAATTTTGTAATGTCTTTCAATTTTGATAAATAAAAAGACATTTTCTTGGTGGCTCTATTATTTATTGCATATCTTATTCAGATATAAATAATGGCGATATAAAATATATTCAGAGGTGCAAGACATGATATATATTTCTTGATTTTAGAAAATAATTATATTCATTATATCTGCTCAGAGGTAATGTGGACATGGCAGAATATAATTTGTTGAATATCATTATTTCAGTAGACAACTTAATCAAAAATGACAAGTTGCTGATATGAACGAAATAGATGATTCGTCAAAATGTGTGAACGAAATAAACCGTCTAGATGAATGGATGGACCATCAAATGAATGAAATGAACGGATGAACCGTCGGATGAATGTAATGAACGGGCGAACCGTCGGATGAATGTGATGAACGGGCGAACCGTCGGATGAATGTGAATGAACGGGTGAACCGTCGGATGAATGTGAATGAACGGGTGAACCGTCAGATGAATGTGATGAACGGGCGAACCGTCGGATGAATGTGAATGAACGGGTGAACCGTCGGATGAATGTGAATGAACGGGTGAACCGTCAAGCGAATGAATGTGATGAACGGGCGAACCGTCGGATGAATGTGAATGAACGGGTGAACCGTCGGATGAATGTGATGAACTTTATTGTCTTACGACTCTCTGTCTATAAATAGAACAGAAAATCAGATGAAATGATCACTTTCACTTTCCAACATAAAGATGTCGTCTGGAGATGCATCCAAGAAGGCGGAGATCGCCTCGAAGGTTGAAGCGATTACTGAAGAACGTCCAGTCGAACCAGCCCAGCCAAAGCAGACATAAGCAGGCGAAGGTTCGTCTGCACCCAAGCCACCAAAGGACATCTTGGACTTCCTTCTTGAACCAGGGAAGACTGAAGAAGAAGAGGCCATGAGGATGGCTGCTTGCAAGTTTCTGGTGGGTTCGGGCAAGAATGTTCTCGACTCTTTTGCTGATTATGTCTTCGATAAAGACGGCAGTGACCCGCGTCCCAATTTTGCGAAGGATGATAGCGACCTTCCTTGATATTATGTACTATCATTCATGATGAAAAATGAACTTTTATTTATGAACTTGTCTGATGATTACAAGCAATGTCTTTTATATTTATACATAATACTTTTTGAGGAACTTGCCATTGATGGACATCATTGCAACTCGACCGTCCAGCTCTGTGAGTTGATAGGCTCCATTTGAGAAGACTTTGCTCACGATGTATGGCCCTTCCCACTTCGCATCGAACTTGCCCTTGCTCATATGAGTCATAGTCATAGGACGTCTGACGGTTAGAACGAGCTCTCCTTTCTGAAAGGCTCTGACTTTAACTTTGCGATTAAAAGTCTTCGAGATGCGGGCTTGGTATAACTCAATATGCCGTTGAGCCAATAGCCGCTTCTCGTCGAGTGCTTCTAATTCTTGGAGTCGAAGAAGGTCGTTGTTCTCTGTAGTGAGTTCGTTGGCGATAGCAATCCTCAAAGACGAAATTTGAAGTTCCAAGGGTAGAACTGCTTCACAGCCATACACCAAAGAGAAGGGTGTACAGCCTGTAGGGTTGCGGACCATAGTACGATAGGCCCAAAGACATGCTCCAAGCTTTTCACTCCAATTTCGTTTGTTAGTAGACACAAATTTTTTGAGGAGCTTGATGATAGTCTTGTTGAAAGCTTCAGCCAAGCCATTAGCAGTAGGATTGTAAGATGTCGAAGCGACATTGTCAATCCGGTGATCGTCACAGAACCTTGTGAACTTTTGACTGATTAACTGTGGTCCGTTGTCATGAATGATTCGTCGAGGTACACCAAATCTATAGATGACATGGTGTTTGACGAAGTTGATGACGCTGCTGGTTTTGACTTCAGCCAAGGGTATAGCTTCAGCCCATTTGGAGAAGTAATCGGTTATTGCCAGTATGAACCGATGTCCTTTAGAAGAAGGAGGATTGATGGAACCTATAATGTCCATGCCCCAAGCTTCGAAAGGCCAGGAAGCAGCAGTCGGACGAAGGAATTCCGACGGTTGATGAATAAAATCTGCGTGGATTTGACAAGCTCGACATTTCCTTGCATATTCGATGGCATCAGATAACATAGAGGGCCAGTAGTAACCCATGCGTCGGATAAGGTCTTGTAGCTTAGGACCAGGTTGATGTGCTCTGCAGACATCGTCGTGAGCTTCACGCAAGACTTGCTTTGCTTCATCACCAGCAAGACAGCGTAAGAGTAGGCCGTCATAAGTCCGCCGGTAAAGAGTTTTGGTGGTCTGATTATAGTAGAATCGCAGAGACCGTCGACGAATACTCGTAGCTTCCTTGGGATCTTCAGGGAGTATGTCGTGAACTACGAAGTCGATGAAAGGAGTTCTCCAATCTTCACTGATAACATTGGCTTCAGTAAGATTACTGAACTCAATATTACAATTATTTTCGATGCAGAACAATTCCTGATTAGAGACAACCACCACCTGCTGTCTTTTGATAGGGATGGCTAGGACTGTTGCAAGATTGGCCAAAGTATCGGCTTCGGTATTGCAAGCTCGTCGGACATATTCGATGAAGAAGGCTTTGAATGATGTAGCCATGTTGATTGCCGCTTCATAGTAAGACACTAGATCTTGATGGCGAACTTCATAGGTTCCTCTAACCTGGTTAACAACTAGCTTGGAGTCACCATAAACTTCAAGATATTTAATGTCCAGTTGTTTAGCTAGCTGAAGGCCAATGAGTAGAGCATTGTATTCTGCTACATTGTTAGAACAAGGTTCATCTAAGGAATAGGCTCTTTGAATAGTCGACCCGTCTGGAGAAACAAGGACAACTCCAACTCCTGCGACAATGGCAGCATTAGGGCCAATCCTGGATGCACCGTCAAAGAATAGACGCAAAGTAGGAAATTCTTCGGAGACCATATTTGATTCCAATGTCTCGTCTGGAATTTCATCATAAAGTTTGGATGTCTCTGGAACAGGATGAGCTGCTAAGAAATCCGCCAGTGCTTGACCCTTGACAGACTTTTGAGGAACATATACCATATCATATTGGGCTAGCAAAATGGCCCCTGTAGCCAGCCGAGAATTGAGTGTGCTAGGCTTTTTCATCAATACCCGAAGAGGATTAACTCGGGATATGACATGAATAGTTTGGCCAATGATGTAATGCCTCGTGTTTTGAACAAGAAATATAAGAGCTAGGCATTCTTTTTCGACCGGACTATAACGGTGTTCAGCACCAATCATAGTACGACTGAGATAATAGATGGCCTGTTCGTGACCTTCTTTGTTCTTTTGGGTAAGTAAAGCACCCAATGAATGATCCATAGCACGGACATACATTAAGAACGGTATGCCAGAGATTGGTGGCACCAAGACTGGTGGATTCATAAGATATCGTTTTATGTCGTCAAATGCTCGTTGACATTCTTCAGTCCAAATGAAAGATACACCCTTCTTCATTAGCTGAGTAAATGGTCTGCAGTGTCCAGACAGATTCGAAATAAATCTCCTAATGTACGCAAGTCGACCCTGGAATCCTCGTAGCTCTTTTAGGTTGCGTGGAGGACGCATCTCCTGAATGGCTTTGATCTTCTCGGGATCCACGTGTATACCCTTAGAGGTAATGACGAAGCCGAGAAATTTACCACTAGAGATACCCAAGAATGACTTGGTGGGATTCATTTTGAGTTGATGTTGGCGCATGAGATTAAAGATAGTTCTCAAGTCTTGGATGTGATCTTCCTTTAGACGACTTTTGACAGCGATATCGTCAACGTTGCATTCGACAGTTTTGCGCAAATAATCTCGAAAGATGGTACTCATTGCTCGTTGGTAAGTTGCACCAGCGTTCTTGAGACCAAATGGCATTACAGTATAGCAGTAGACTCCGCGAGGAGTGCGAAAAGAAGTATGTTTTTCATCTTCAGGATTCATCCGAATCTGATTGTATCCAGAGAATCCATCCATGAAAGATATTCTCTCGAACCCATAAGTATTGTCAATCATGACGTCCGTGATAGGGAGAAGAAATTCATCTTTTGGACAGGCTTCATTAAGATCCCGAAAGTCGATGCAGACTCGAACTTTGTCGGTTTTCTTCAAAACTGGGACGACATTGGCTACTCAATCTGGATGCTGCTCTTCTCGAATAAAGCCACAAGCGATGAGCTTCTTGACTTCATCGTCGATTGTGTCCATTATTTTTGGCTTGAAGCACCGTTGTTGCTGTTTGACCGGTTTTGCATTTGGCAGGATATTCAATTTGTGAGTAGCAACTTTGGGATCTAGACCTGGCATGTCTTCATAGCTCCAGGCAAAGACATCAATATATTCTCGAATAAGAAGAATTAATTCTTGCTTATCTACCTCTGGAAGATTCTTGCTGATGAATATTGGACGAGGTGACCCGCTTTCTCCTACGTCTATTTGAACCAATTGATCTTCTGTAGGAGGTTCTCGTTGTTCGAATCGGAGTTCCCATTGAGTATCCATTCGTTGAGCCCAGGGATCTGTTTCGTGATTTTTTTCAATATCCTCGTCATAGCCTTTTGGAAGTTCGACGGAGACCATGTTAGAAAATACGATCAATTGATGAACTTGACCGATGCTGGTGTCAGAATCCCATGATCTGGAATCAGAAGAGTTAGAGCGCTCCTCACTGTCGGATTCGAAGACTGCTGGGGATAAGACCGGAGGTGAAGCATATCCGAGACCTCTTTTGGTCCTGCTGTAATACATCTCTGATTTTCCTTTTGGAACAGCCGTACGGATAGGAGTTCTTCTACCCTTGCCGTAGTTGAGGCCATTCTTAAAGTCATAACCCATCTTTCGGATGATGTCTTTTGACTGTTGAATGTAACGACGCAGTTGAAGATGCCCCGTATCGTTACTTTTGCTATCATCCGTATAGCTAAATTTTTGTTCTGGTCCTTTACTAAAAAGTATCGGACTCTCGCCTTTCTTTCGAGAAGGGACAACAAAGTATGAATCATCTGGGTGTTCGAGTAAGACTTCTGTTTGAAGAGACTGTACAACTCCCATTGTAAATGATTGAAAGCTATCTAACATATCCAAATAGCATTTAGCATGATAAATGATATCAGTATACTGGAAAGTAGATGCTTTTTCATTGATATGTACATCTGTATTTACAGCAGGACCTTTAGCCTTAGCAGACTTAGTCAGATTGATTACAAGAGGGGGAGAAGAAGAACGTGGAGGAGGATTGGACTTGTTACGACAGAGGTCGATAACAAGCGGCTCAGAGGAGGTGAGCTCCCTTTTTTCCTTGTTATGAGACAAATAAATAACAAGTGGCTCAGAAGAGGTGAGCTGCCTTTTTTCCTTATTACGACGTAAGTCAATAACAAGTGGCTCAGAAGAGGTGAGCTCCCTTTGATCCTGACCATCATCAGTTGGTTGCTTCTGGACTGGCAAGTGAATAGCCAGTGGTTTGGAGGATTGAGGACGAAAAACACGTCCTTTGACAGGTATGATGAGGGTATCGTTAGGCACTGCTTCTTGTTCTTCTTCAGTGTCAAGAGCAAGTACAACTTTCATAAACTCATCCTTGTACATACGAGCATCGTTGCAGTATGCTTCGACACCTTTGAAAGGATAGAGATCAGCAACCTCCTTTTGAACCTCTCTATTGTCATCGACATATTTAAAACATTGATGGAGAGTCGAAGAAACAATGTTATGTTCATGCAGGAATGGTCTCCCCAACAGAGCATTGTAAGAACAACCATGGTTGTCAATGATGTAGAAGGTCACCTTTGTGCGAAGATTGCCTATTTGAAGTTTTAGGCGAATCTTGCCCAGAGGCTCACTCCTTCCCTGGTTGAACCCCAGGATGGTGGTGATTGTACTGGAAAGACTATGCACTGGGATCTTCAATGCATCTAACATTGTCTTCGGCATGATGCTGAGAGCAGACCCAGGATCTATCAGAATACGATCGACTTTCATCGAGTCGACATATCATGTATAGTATAGAGGACGGTCATGTCTATTGTCCTCCATCAGCATGTCATCCTGGGTGAAGGTAATGTTTGGAATTAACTCCAATATACTATGACAATGAAGGCAAGAGACAGGCTCTACTTTTGGCTTCTTCAGAAGGGCTAGACAGGTTTCTGCCTGTATGAGAGCCTCACTCAGAGTTTTCCGAGTCTCTTTGGAGAGGCGCAAGAGCTCGAAAATTGATAGCCGGGTCGGTGTATTGGCTAGTTGAGCCAAGATATCAAAGTTGTAAGGCTTTTTAAGTCCAGAAGGAGATGACTTCTTCAAAGGTTTGTCGAAACAGACTTGTTGTTTGCCTTTGTCGGCGACTGTCGGCTTGGGAGGAGTAGCCTCTACAACCGGTGAGGATGCAGTAGGAATATCTTCAGTGGAAGCAGGTTGCACGGGAGCAGGCTCAGAAGAAGAAGCATGATTCTCCTGAGCTTCGGGATATTCCTTTAGATAGGCTTTCCCTGATCTGGTGCTCAGCAGGATTTCCTCGTCAACTATGGGGTCAAAAGACACCATATTGCAGATTTTTGTTTTGTCCTTGGAGCGTTCTTTCTTCTTGGAGGAAGAGGGAACTTCGAACTCTGAAGCAAGATCAGGGTGAATCCACATAATCTCGCCATTGTCAAGAGACAAGGGGACGAGACCTTCACTTCGTGGAGGAGGGAGATTCTCGATCTCAAGAGTAGCTTTGGGGATAGGGATGACACCGTGCTGTACCATCTGCGGAGGAAGTCACCGAACTGAACTGAAACCATGTTTGCGGTAACCGTCTTCTCGTCTTGCTGTAGAGTGACAACACCAGCGTTGACTAGCTCCTGAATTTTGCCTTTGAGCACATAACATGCTCGAGTGGGATGCCCAATGAACCTGTGATAGACACAGTACTTAGGATGATCAGTCTTACCGACTTCATCAGGCTTCTTCGGATCTGGGAGTTGGAGCTTATTGCTTTTGATTAAGCAATCAAAGATGCTCACAGTATCATTCTCGTCAAAGGAATATTCTACTTTCGGACGAGGTTCCCTTGCTGGAGGTGCTGAAGGAGTAGAAGTAGACGTAGGTGGAGCTACGTTGACCGCCAAAGATTCTTTGTTCTTCAAGTTGATATTCAAAGTCTCTTTTTCCTTGCGGTTGTTCTGGCGATTACCACCACCCGATGTCTGGTGTTCATCCCGGTCGGGGTTAGACATGTGTACCCCTAGCTGTTTGAATTTGTCAGCACTAACTTCAGCTGCTTTAGCATTGACAATGGAGGATGGCCAGTCTTAGAACTGAGTTGACCCCGTCCACATGCTGATGATAGGCAAAAGATTTGCCTTACAGGTGTCTATAGTCACAGTGGCCGGAGTTTCAGAAAGTATTTTTAAAGCTTCTCGGCGGAACCTTTCAATGAAACTCTCAGCAGTTTCATTGTATCTTTGTTTGATTTTATTAAGGGCTGACATAGTCATGTCATTGATTCCCTCATAGAATCGTTCCAAGAAGATCTGTTTTAGACCTGAGAAGAAAGTGATACAGCCATCGAGAAAACTCCTGTACCAATCGTATGCCACACCGGCTAAACAGTCGACAAATACTCTGGTAAGAAGAGCGTCATTTGGCTGAAGTTGGACAGTCATTACCTCGAAGTGGTTAATGAACTGACTGGGAGAAGTGCTGCCGTCAAACAGCGAGATTGTTGGGATTTTGTACTTTGGAGGAAATGGGACTTCCTTCCATTCAACTGGGTAAGGTTGTTTGATCCCCAACCTCTGCAAATTGTCCTTCTCCTTGAAGGCCTCGAATTGATTGCGTAGGAGTTTGACAGCTTCATTGGCATCCTCAACTGATATAGAAGGAGCAGGCTGAATCAGTGTTAGGGGGAGGAACAGCGTGGCAAGCACTACCCCCAGCACCTGACTGACTGGGTGTAGGTTGAATCTGTACCGGAGGTAGTTGAGGAGATGCTACCCCCAGCCCTGCATTGACAGGCACCGACGATGCTATGATCTCAGGATTTGCAGCAGGTACAGTCGGTGGTACTGTATGTTGGGCCACGATAATAGAATGCATACTAGCAACCATTTCGGCCATGGTCTTCAGTTTGTCTTCTAGTGCAGCTATCCGTTGTTCTTGACTTGCTGAACTGGAAGCATCTGGGTCTTCAGTGACAACATAAGCTGTCACTTCTCTAGGTACAGTGGAGGACACCGTTTGTTCTGAACTTTCGCTGTATGCATCATAGTCGGAGAAAGAATCATCTCCTGAGTGAGAAAGAGGAAGACCGGAAGGCTCTTGAAGATTTCTTTGACCGATTGTGTCTCGGTTTCGGGATCTGGTATGTTGGAATACTCCATCAGAAGATTCTTAGAGTAGATCCAAATACTGCTGGCTTGGCTTGCGAGGCTTGTCGTGTTTGGATCACTTCCTACCCCCAGTGTCCCTGGAAGTCATGTTGACAGAAGCATACAACACTTCATCTTCATCTTCTGATATTGGTTCAGCCGTTGCAAAATTCAAACGATCGAAGACAGATCGTTTTGTTGTCTGACAGCAACACTTGATGACAACCTTGTGATTACAATGGTGTCCAAGTGGTTGTACTGGAGGTGTTGAGATGTTGTTCCATTTTTGTTTGAGGTGTTCTCGAAGATCGGAAACAATGACGGGACGAGAAGAAGTTCGAGGGATATGTTCTTTGACAATATTCGAAACATGGTTCCGGTTCTTTAAATGTTTTGTCCCTTGAGTGTACAGGGAAGTACTCATTTCATTAGCATAGGTGTCAGGATTTTTGATCCTGGAAGTTTGTCTCTGATGCTGATTGGTCTTCGGCATTGGCTGTTTGCGTTTCGCCGAAGTTGGTCGATTGAGATAAGTTCTTAGATCAGCAAATTCACCCCCAAGGGTTTCTGTCTGCGACACCAGCAATTTTCTCTGTTTTGACCGGGATATCTTGAGAGTTGGAAGATCTTAGAATTCTGCCACCGGAGTGGGCAGAATACCTCTTTGATCAGTACACCTCCCTTTGGCAAGGAGGGAAGAAGAACCCTTGTTTGAAAGAGTTCTGGTACTGATTGGTGCCGGAGCACATTCAGATTGATCTTCTACGGTAAAAACCGAGGAAGACTGAAAAAAGACCAATGGACCTTTTCCTTTGTTTTGTGAAAAAGGGTTAGCTAAAGAGCGTTTCCCTCTGTTGTCTTCCAAGTCGTGAGACGAAAAAGTTTGAGAAAAGACCAACGGGCCTTTTTCTTTGTTCTGAGGAGGAGGAGGAATAGTCAAAAGACTACCCCCAGTGGATTGCGCTGGAGCAACAGGGTGTTTGGGAAGAGGAGCAGAGTTTTTTTCCTTGCTGTGAGAAGAAGAGAGATTAGCCAAAGGGCTGTCCCTCTTAGACTACGCTGGCGCAGTTTGCGCAGGGGTTGGAGTGGTTGTTGGCGCACTGGCAGGTTGCGTATGAGGAGTTCTGGCAGAAGGTCTTCTGGCCACAGTTACAGCAGCTTGCGCAGCAGGAGTTTTGATGCCAGAGTGCTTGAGTTGCACTCTGGTTGCTGGAGTGGTGGACTGCGCAGGCAGAGTTGCAGCCAACTGCACCAGGGGAAGAGGAGTCTTGCACTTTGACAGAGCAGCATAGGAAGTGGTTCGTGCACTGGAAAGGGGAGCAGCATACTGCGCATGGGCAGTAGCAGCAGACTGCGCAGCAGAGACAGCAGTCTTGGGAATAGAGGCAGTAGACTACGCAGCAGGCTGAGCAGCAGAGGCAGTAGACTGCACAACAGTCTTGGGGACCCACACTGGATGAACTTTGCTCGTGGCAGAAGTTGTTGCAGTGCGAGGGGTGGTCCTGGAGTTGATCATCACCTCGTAGGCCGTCTGGTTGACCTTTACAACCAGCGTCTTCTGTGTCTTTCCGATAGACGCTACGTCATATTGAGTTGTCACTTCCTCGTCGGAGGAGAAAGTCGTCCCCAGCAGAGTCGCCATTTTATTTACAAAAAATAAAAGTAGATCTTTATTTCACAAACTTTGTAAGAAGATTACAAGAATTCTGGGAAAGTACAACTATAGGAATCTGATCTGAATGACGATCACTTTATCCCTTGGACGATGTGAACTTTGAAGACGGTAGCCTCTGAAGATTGCAGCAGCACTTTGCCAAGAACTCCTGATCTTTGGTGATAATCTCTGTGTATGTATGTGATAATGAAGACTTGAAACTCTATTTATAGAGTTCTGGAAATAACTAACTTTTAGTTATTCTGAATTGTGCAGGATGGATTACGCAGACATTGGATTGCGCACGCAGCAAACTGTGCAGACAGTTACTCGATCGTGGACCACCTGTATGTGACGCGTGGCATTGTTTGATTGAAATACGCTTGGTCGTGTACAGACGGTTGCCACATGGTGAGTAATTGATGGCATGTAGGCCACGTATACATTGTCAGTTGTCTTGATGGAGTGCGCCACCTGAACTGCGCTGGCTTCAGATTGCGCTGGCTTGGATTGTGCTGTAGAGAGTCTGGCTGATTGTGCTGCATGTACAACTGTCCTCGAGCGCTGTGCTGCACGATAAACGAACAGTTTCCTCATTCTTCGGGCTGTCAGCTGTCAGAAGATCTAATTTGCTGTCAGACAAAGATGACAAGGCCACGTCAGCTTGTGCGCTTGGATGTGTGCACAGTTCAGTCTGCGCACTTGAGTTGTTGCACAATCTGTCTCCTGCGCAGTTCACTTGAAGGATGCACAATTTGATTTTTATGACTTCTTAGATGGGTGCAACTTGATTTTTAGGACCTACACCAATGTATTACAGTGTTCCAATATTATCCAATGTCATCCAATACCAACGAGGACAATATCCAATACCATTGCAATGAATTAAGATAACATTTCATGACTGAAGATCTAATGAAAATACCAATCCGTGTACCATCGTGTCAAGAAATATAACATTTCTAAATACTTGAATTATAATGGTAATTAAATAATGGAAACTATCAAAGAATGTACTCGTCTGTGGTCCAGAGCAATGAATGTGAATCAAGGCCCAAAGTAGAGTCACAGAGACTTATATATGAGATACATATGTTAAATGGTGGTTAATAGAGTTAAACATGGTTCTCTAGTGTGTGATATGCAATCTAGGTCAAATCTAGGTCAAATTTGACCTATAGTTGACTTTTGGTGAACTGGTCAACCCTGGTCAAACCCTGGCCAAACCAAGTCTATCTAGGTTAGGTTAACCCTAATTCAAGTCATTGCCTACCTAGTTATAATATATAAATATATGTAACTTATATTTGATACTCGCCTACCTAGGTATGTATCCTATAAATACCCGTTACCTATAAATACCTCCTTTACCTTCATATCTAGGTAAACCCTTATACCCTAACTATATGCATATTGGACATTACCTATATCATATCTATTAGGTCATCTACTCTAAGTTATACCTAGATATAGGTAGGGCCATTACCTTAGTTATATATTTTTTTTTTTTTTTTTTACCTTAGTTATATATATATATATATATATATATATATATATATATATATATATAAGAAAAAAAAGAAAAATATATATATATATATATATTTTCTTTTTTTTTTCTTATATATATATATATATATATATATATATATATATATATATATATATATATATACTAGCATATGTGCACGTGCCTTACACGTATTTTAACATTCTTTAAATTAACTTAGGAAGACTTTTTAGGAAAACCAAAGGATAGTCTTCGTAATTACTAAGTTGTCCTTATTAAAATTAATGAACCATTTTTAATTAGTATAGACATGTACGGATATTTTCGGAATTCAAAAGTTTCACCATCAAGTTTTCCTATTATATATATATATATATATATATATATATATATATATATATATATATATATATACTTAGATAGGTAATATCATTACCTATCACGCATTAGGTAAAATTCCATTACCAACTGTATTATCCACTAACCCTAGTATGTGAAACCTTATCCTAACCCCAAATGTGAATCAAGAGTTCATATCAAGGTGCCTGCAATGGCCTTGTGGCCAAGTGTTCACTGGCCTACACTGCCCAACAGGGGACAGGATCCCCTGCTACAGCTGCCAAATGCAGCATGCAGTGGCCTGCATTGTAAGGCAGGGCAATGTCTTGCCTGCCATAAGCAGCAGCTGCTGCTGCTTTCAATGCCAAGTGCATTGCTGCCAAGCCATGATGCTGGTTGCAAAACAGCCTGCAATGCAAGGCAATGCCAAGTGCATTGGCCTCTGCTGCACTGCTAAGGCAAATTTTCACTGCTGCTATGCAGGGCAATTGCCAAGTGCACCTAACACCCCTCTACTCTTCCATTACCTGGGCACTCTCATACAACTGATCACAAAATCTGATACATGGGTTACTGCCCTCTCTAACTGACGCATACACACATACACACTGAACTAACTAATACACTAAGACACTCCCCTTGACCAAAACTCACTGATACTCACATTAACACAAGACACTCATACCACTGCCCTCTCTACCTGATGCATACACACACACTGAACTAACTAATACACTAAGACACTCCCCTTGACCAAAACTCACTGATACTCACATTAACACAAGACACTCATACCATGCCCTCACTGATACTCAAATCCTTATTGATATACCGCTACAGTTCTATGGCCAATACCCAAATAGTGCACACACACCCACACTGTCCAAATAGTGCCATCTCTCGCTGATACTTCACTTACCTCACTCACACTTATGTGACACCAATACTTGGCACTCGAATTAGTGCAACCCCCACACACACTGATACATGAACTGTATCACAGTGATACACTCACTAAAACTCTTCATAATTCCTCACTGTTAATGATACATCATACTTAGATACACACACACTCATTGGCTAATTGGCCAAGCCAAGATACTCACTTTAACACACTTAGATACCACTTACACTGTCACATAAGCACTGACACTCACTGTTACAATATTCTACCTGACTGATAAAGCCCTATGGCCAAGTGGCTAAGGCCAATGCCAAGGCCACTGAGAATAGGCCAAGCCCAAGCCATGAGAATAGTCCAATTTGGCCTATTCACTGACCAACCAAAGCCAGGGGTATTCCCTCTCACTAAACATTCTAACTTATATGACACTATACTCTAACTGATATCCTCATTCTCTGTGACTGATACTCACATTGACCTACAATGCCCTCTATCATAGGGACACAACTGTCCCTAACATCGCACTCACTCACCTAGGCCATTGGCACTCACTGGGTAGTGGCCAACACATCAATGGCCTGCTGCAACCAAGCCAAGGCCCCTGCTGCATAGCCCGACCCTGCACACTGAAAGGAAGGGATCCCCAAACAGAATACCAATACTAACACTAACTGAACTGACTGCTACCCTAAGGTATGGCTCATAGGCTATGGCCAATGGTCAACCACAGGTCAAAACTCACTGTCACTTGACATGCGTCTCTCTAAATCCCTCTCATTCTCTCACTGAAATCAAAACAGTGGCTAAAAGGCTCAAACAGTGAACACATCCCCCAATACCTTTACCTATACACATACATGTATATATATAACACATATATATGTATATACTTAGTGAGAAAAACTTAGAAATCAAGTAAAATGCTTACCAAATGAACAACCAAGCCAACCATGGGTACAAAATTGAGAACAAAACCAAAAATGGCATATTTGTCATAGACAAACACTTGGTGGGCTCTCCTCGGATTTCTCCAAGGATGACTCAAAAACCCTAAATAAAATGTATCAAAATGAAGATTAGAGCCTTGCTCTTCTCTCCATGGGTACCCCTAGTCCTTGTGAGTATTCCTACAAGTGTCATGTATGAAAATGAATCTCAAACCATGCTAAAATGGCAAGGGTTTACCTAGGGAGATAGATTTCCAATGAAACCTTCTAAGGATGCTCTTGTGTCAAATTTGACACAATCTCTCTATCCTTTGGACTCCTCCTCATGAGCTTCTTGGTCTCTAAGCTTCTAGTCTTTTAGGATGAGGATTTGTGAAGGTTTTGAGGAAATTTGGAGGAGTTTTAATGGTGTGAATGAAAGAAATGGAAGGGGGCTTGAAGAGGGCTTCTTCTAGGGTTTATGGAGGCTCAAAATAAAATGAAGAAGAGGGAGAAAACCCTCTTAATGACTAGCCATTAATGGTGCCCTAAAACTCCTTTTGAAATGTCCATTCTACCCCTCAAGTTGTCATGAACACTTAGGTTTAATAAGGGGTTGTTCTAGTCTAAGTGTTGGATTAGTTTCTACTTTTAATCTTGACTCTACATGACTTAAATATGTCTAGTTGTGTTCACCCTAGAATATAGGTCCAAGTAGTCATGTCTAGTCCCATTGGGTCCACAAGTCAAGGGTCCAATAAATAGGTTAGTCAACTGATAAATGCCACAATCATATTTAGTTAATAAAAAAATACGTACTATATAATTAATGTAAAAATGATAAAAATACCCCTATTCTGGAAATGTGGTAGTGACAAGACCAGTCACGAAGTCCATAGTAATATGATCAACTTTCACTCCAAAATTGGTAAAGGTTGAAGAAGTTCGACCGGTCTCTGATGCTCAGCCTTAACCTACTGGCAAACTAAGTATCGAGTGACAAACCGAGCTATCTTTCGCTTCATACCATTCCACCAGAAATGCTGACGAATATCACGATATATTTTTGTCCCTCGTGGATGAACTAAATACTGAGAACTGTGGGCCTCTGACATAATCTCGTGTCAGATATCTCTGCTCGACACACAAAGACGACTCCCAAATCGGAGTGTCCCATCCTCATGGATGTACAACTCTGCTCTGTGCCCTGCCATACACTCTGCTCTGAGCCGCTGAAGTCCGACATCCCCTGATCGTGCTGCTCTGATCCTCTCCACAATGATAGACTGAACTTGCAAGCCTGCCATCATAGCCGCCTCACCAGGTAGCACTACCTCAATTCCCATCTTACGAAGATCCTCCTGAAGGTGATGCTGCTCCGTCAAGAAATAGACTCCAGGTCTCCTACTCAAAGCGTCAGCAACGACGTTTGTCTTCCCGGAATGATATTGAAGATCAACATCATAGTCCTTCAGTAACTCAAGCCACCTCCTCTGCTGGATGTTCAGATCCCTCTGGGTGAACACATACCTCAAGCTCTTATAATCAGTAAAAATCTCCACTCGATCACCATGCAAATAATGCCTCCAGAGCTTGAGGGCAAATACAACCGCGACCAACTCAAGATCATGCATCAGATAGATCTTCTTATGGTCCTGAAGCTGCCGAGTCGCATAAGCTATCACTCGACCGTGCTATAAAAGGACACAACCAAGTCCCCGACTTGAGGCATTACAATACACGTGAACCCACCTGGTCCAATGGGTAATGTCAGAATAGGAGATGAAATCAAACTCTGCTTGAGTTTCTCAAAGCAAACCTAACAAGTATCTGACCACTCAAAGCAGACATCCTTACACGTCAGCCGTATCAAGGGTATGGAGATCCTAGCAAAGTTTGCCATAAACCATCTGTAGTAACCTGCCAATCCCAGAAAGCTGCGTACATCTGAAGCTGTATGGGGTACTAGCCAATACTCGATAGCCTCTACCTTCTTGGGGTACACCTCAACACCACCAACGACAATAATATGACCCAAGAAAAAGACTCGATCGAGCCATAAATTGCACTTGCTGAACTTCGCGTAAAGCTGATAGTGCCCAAGAATCTGAAGAACCACACGAAGATGCTGCTCGTGCTCTGCCTCAATCCGACTATAGACCAAGATATCATTAATAAATACTATCACAAATTGGTCTAAATGGGACATGAAGATGTGATTCGTGAGATCCATAAAAATCGATGGCGCATTGGTCGCTCCGAAAGGCATAACAAAGAACTCCCAATGGCCATACCGAGATCTAAATACCATCTTGGGTATATCCTGCTCTCTGACTCTGATATGATGGTAACCATACCGCAAATAGATCTTCGAAAACACAGCTGATACACTAAGCTGGTCGAACAAGTCATCTATCCTGGGCAAGGAATACTTGTTCTTCACGGTCACCGCGTTAAGCTGACGATAGTCAATGACCATACCCGATGAACCATCCTTCTTCTTCACAAGAAGGGCCGGAGCTCTCCAAGGCGATTCACTAGGACAAATGAATCCCTTGATCCTAAGCTCCTTAATAGACTGATACAACACCAACAACTCTGAAGGAGACATCCTGTAGACTCTCGCTGATACTGGCTCTGCTTCCGGAATCAAATCAATGTAGTACTCAATCTCCCGAACTGGAGGCATACTCGGAAGCTCCTCAGGAAATACATCTAGAAACTCACAAACTACTCTGGGAAACTGTACCTCCTTGGCTACTTACATCCACATGACGACCGGTGATGACTCCACCTCGCCTATTGAGAATGAGAACTCCTCATCTGGAACACGAAAGATAACCTTGCCAGCATGACAATCTATCGTAGCGTGTCGAGCACTCAACCAATCTATACCAAGGAAGACATCATAATCGCCCATAGAAAACTCTATCACCCTCGTAAGAAACTTTCTTCCGCACACTACGACTCTACACGAGGCATAGACTCGGTCTACTCCTACTAGACCATTACCAGTAAGTATATTCAACCTCACTGGTAAAGACTCTGGCTCCAAACCAACACGTGTCGCAAATCATGCAGATATAAACGAATGCGAAGCACCAGAATCAAATAAAGCTAAAGTTGAATGAGAATGAACGAAAATGGTACCTGCGACCACCTCCTCTGCTGCTAGCGCCTCCTCGATGGAAAGCGTAAAAGTCCAACCCTGACCTTTGGATACTGGACCCCTCTGCTATTGGCCTCTCTGCCTCTGAACATGAGCCTGAGCATACTACTGAGGCCGCTGCTGCTGGAACTGCTGGGGCTGTGTCGATAATGGCCTCTGAGCCTGCTGTTGTTGATCCAGCCGAACTCCTCATGGGATAAGCCTCTATCATGTGGTCTGATGATCCACAAGCTAGGCACAAGCCCTATGCCCTATGACACTCTGACAAAACATGTCCTGGCTTCCCGCAATGGGAACAACCAACTGAAATAAACTACCTCTGCCGAGGACGCGGATGAGACATCTACTGAAAGGAAGCCGCCAAAGCCGGTCCCCTCGGAGAGCCAATCGTCAAAGTTCGAATTGCTGGAGCTGTTGCTGACGACTACAAAGAATATCCCCTCTGAATATGAGGCTTCTTTTGGCCTCCAACCCTATCCCCAATCCTCTAGGAAGTATACTCATGCCTCCTCGCTGTCCTCATCACGGCATTAAAAGTCTAAAATTCATGCTACTCAACTGCTAGTATGATCTCCAGATGAAGTTCCTGCTGGAACCTCCTCGTCCGATCCAACTCGGTTGCAACTATGGGGGTCAAACCGACTAAGCCTGCTAAACTCTGCTGCATATCCATCGACGATCCTGCCCATCTGCCGGAGACTGATGAACCTCTGCTATAGATCATAACGTGATACCGCATAAAAATAGTGAGTCTGAAATCTCTCGCTAAAATTAGCCCAAGCTATCGACGCCGCAAGAGACACCTGATGAGCCATCCACCAGTCGCGGGCCAAATCCCAGAGCTGCAACCTGACAACTGCTAAACGCTCCCTAGCCAGAATCCCTGTCGCATCCAAAATGGCCTCAGTATTCTAAAGCCACGCATCATACGCAATCACATCCTCTGTACCATAGAAGTACGGGGGATGAAGATGCCTGAAGTTGCTCGCAGAATTATAACCCGAGCACCACCCCTCTCCAAAGCCATCTGCATAGACTGGGTGAGAACATCACTCTAACGTTGCTGCGATGCCATGAAACCCCTCAAAACATCCACCAACGCTCGAATAACACCCTCTAGCTGCTTTGGCTGAACTGGTACCCCTGGCTGAATCGGGAGAACTGGCGACTCTGTCCTCTGGTCGACTCGAGACTCTGCTTCCGAATGCTGAGACTGAGCCTCCTGAACTGGTGGAACAGACGAAAGCTGACCTTCCACCGGTGGAACCCGAATGAGCTGATCAGAAGGACCAGGAATAGTGCCCCTGAAAGTTAAAGGACACAAGGACCAAAATCGAAGAAACATGATGTCACGACCCGCACCCAATTTAGGGACACGAGAACGTGGGTACGTCCAGCCTACGCCGTAATGTCGGCGGTAGAACGCTGTTCTAGGTCACAATAGCAACTAAACACAATATAATATACTCTCTAAACGGAGGACAATCTCAGAAGATACAACTCAATCATATAAACTAGAGGTAGATAAATGGCACGATAAGATAGATATGAAATCACAGAGTGCAATACAACCAGAAGAAATAAGTCTAAGTGTCTAACAACACAAATCCCAATCAGGTCCAGTCAGATAAGATAGATAAATGGCACGATAAGATAGATAAATGGCACGATAAGATAGATATGAAATCACAGAGTGCACGATAAGATATTTTCAACAGGTCCAGTCAGGACAGGAGCGAATACATAACTCTCACGCAGTTCATATCATGACAGTAAATATAAAATAAGCAATAGAATAAGATACATAAAATGCTGTAAGAAATGTACATAAAAAGTAAGAGAGATATCTGAAAACTGGAAATATATATATGGAAAGTAAGAACTGTAAGTGACAAAGTGAACTAGAGCACAAGATGGTTATGTAACTGGCTTGATGTCACAATCCGCACCCGCTTTTCGGATACGAGGCGTGTCCAAGTCCAGCCTACGCCTCAGTGTCGACAGTAGAACGCTGTCTAATATATACAAGTCACAGAATCTATAACCAACATGGCAATCTAGATCTCATCCACAAAAATATGACACAATCAACTCAAATAAGACTGAATATAGAATGATAATATAAAATAAAGTATCAAGCTTATCGAGAATTCCAGTTACGTCCGGTGGACACAAATTCACTACCAATAGACAAAATAAAATAGAACATGAAATTGAAATAACTGAGTCAAAACTGCTAATCATCAAGGTACCCTCTGTTTGTCATTAAAATCTTTTGATTGCAATTTCAATTACAAACAGAACAGTGTTACAATGTAGGACTTAGATGTAGTCCTAGGAGTACACTTTTGTTTATCTGGGTCCCTGTGTCGATGGAGCGAGTGGTAATGCGTTGACTCCATTGACGATCTGATGACGGTTCTCGGTTCACTGAAGGTCTGAGTTGCTCTGGGTGATGGAGATTGCGAAGAGAAAGAAGACGTTGAGTGTCTGTCTCTGTCTCTCTCACTGTGTGTGCATGTAGGTCTCTATCCATTCTGTGTGTGTGGAAGAAGGAAATGATCCCTCTATTTATAGCTTGCAGGCTGGCTTCTCATGCGCGCATATATAGGATGCGCTTGTACGTGGGGATGCCACGTGGTTGAAGCTGCGGGAGACGCATGGATGATGCACCATCATTTGTGGGTTGAATCCTTCATGCTGCTTTTGTGGGCTGGCACGTAGCAGAGGAGAAGATCTTTCAGTTGCTGAGATCTTGGGTGATTAGCACCCCTTCATAGGCTGAATTGAGTCAAAGAACACGTGGCACGTGTCCGTAGCTCAAAGATCTTGGATTTGGTGGAGGGTAATCTGATATGATGTGCCTGGGATTGGGCGCATAAAAAGACTTTGGCTCACAACCTTTAGGAGTCACGAACCAGTCTGGGCGCACGGCTTTTGAGGCACATGCGAAGCTTCAGTAGCGACTTGACCTCTGTCTTTAGGGATCAGAGGAAGGTCTGAGGAGCACGGCTCTTGAAGCGCATGCAGAGATTTGGGCACATGGCTGTGGAGGCGCATGTGAATAGTTGGGCAGCCACGTAGCTTGTAACCGTCGGAAGAGAGTAAATGATGACGCTGACGTCAGCGGCGCTTCGTTTTCTGTAAAAGCTGTTGCTGCTCTGTCATTGAGGCATGGCTGCTATCGTGTCAGACTTCAGCATTTAATGTTCTTTGACGGGTGATGGGCTGTTGAGTGGGGCGCATTGATCTGTGTTCCACTAGGCGCATGGGTCCATGTTGATTAGGACGTATGGATCTGTGCTTTGTTGGGCGCATCCATACAGGGCACGTGGTACCGACGAGCGTGTCTGTATGATGCGCGGTGTCTGACCGGCACATCTATTTGTATGATGCGTCTTTATTGGTCCGACTTTTGCGTTCCTCGAGTGCTTTAAATACCCGTTTTGACTTGGCCGAATTCGAAGTGTCAGGTTCATCACCATAAATGCAAATTCATTGCACGGGATTCGGAGAGCCCACCACTTGGCGCATGGGTTTGATTTGCCCGGCCTATAGATAGCAGCAAGGAGAGAGTTTGCTTCTCGTTCTCTCACGTCTTCCCGAATAAACTTATTTGCTCGAGCACATTCGGTTGACAAGATGCTCCCGAGGGTGAAGATGCGACGAATTGTCTTCATTCATGCACTTGAAGGTGACTGTTACATCCAAAAGTCGGAATCGAGGGCTTCTGAGGCAGGCGGAAGGTGCCTGTTGCATCCAAAGATCGGGATGCTCGAGCCCCATCTCCGTTATTCGGAAAGAGCCGTAGATCAGAATTATGGTGCCTCCATCTTTCTAGGGCTTTGGAGAGCTCTTTCTCCAGCTAGAGTGGGGTGTTGCTCACTCTGGTTGTGTTGAAAGCTGCTCCTTTAGCCCAGATCGGAATTGCAGTGCTCTTCTCTTCCTTGGGCTTTGAAGAGCTCTTCCTCCAGCTAGAGTGGGGTTGGCCACCTACCCTTGTTCTGCTCAATAAATGCTTCATTAGTCGAAGCACTTGATCGGGTCGAAGTAGAGCGCATATGCTGAGACTTCATGATGCGCATAACTGAGACGCTGAAATAGATACGCCTGACTGAGACGCTGAAATAGATACGCCTGACTGATATGCTGAAATAGATACGCCTGACTGAGACGCTGAAGTGATGCGCCTGGCATTTGTCTTAGGATCTTTCTTTTTGTAGAAATTCTCCTTTGTAAAGCCTTTTTTAGATATGTAGTAGACTTTTATATGAAATAAAAATCTTCTTTTGATATCTATACTTTTGCTGTCTTGCTGTGCCAAGTACTTCGTTTGAGCTCCCTGGCGCATGTAATGTTAGGCGCATATGGATTCTGGCCTATGAATGCGCCTAAAATTCCATGCTCCTACAAGACCCCCTTTAAAGTTTTTAAAACTTTTTGTCAAGTTTTGGAATACTTTGAATAAGAAGCATGGTGCTGACTTCAATGGGGCACATGACTGTTCGGGGCGCATGATTTGCTCCGCGTATCTGTGATGAGGCGTATGCTCCTCTTCAGTGTTAAATGCAAATGATAACGCATCAAAATAAACAAAAAGATTAATGATGATCTTTTTGGGTTATTTGCAGTTATCATTTCACAGAACCCCAGGCGGCGGCTGACATCACCCTTCATCGGTTCACGCGTACGACCAAGCCTATAAATAGGTGTCTGATGGAGAGAGAGAGAGAGAGAGAGTTCTTCCTCTCTTTGCTTTCTTCTTCTTTAGAGTTCTTCTTCCAAAACCCTAACTTCTTTTTACGAAATGGCTCCCAAGACTCCTCGCGGTGGTGCTGGCCGAGGACAAGGTCGGGGTAAGGAGCTGATAGAGTTCGATGAGGAGGACGCTCCTGTCGTCACTGTGACTCCCGCCGACGTTTGACCCGTGGTGACGGGTGGGTGTCTTCTGATTTTGTAGTTGCCAACTTTTTTTAGACGAGTGTGGGGCGTACGGATGAGTTGCATCCTGTTGCTGTGCCCTAACTCCTTGTTGCCGACGTGCATGGACTTCTGTCCTGATGATGCGCTTAGGCTCTTCCGCTGACGCGCATGGGTTTAGGCCCTGATTATGCGCCGAGGCTTCGCTGCTGACGCGCATGGGCTTAGGCCCTGATTATACGCCGAAGCTTTACGGCTGACGCGCATGGGCTTAGGTCCTGATTATGCACCGAAGCTTCACTGCTGATGCGCATGGGCTTGGGCCCCGATTATGCGCCAGGTTGCTGATGCGCCCCAAAATGTTTTATCTTTGAAGCCTCTAAATTTTTCTTTGCTACCTGACTTTTGTTTTTGCTGTGTCAGTGTCAATGACCATCCCCTTGCTAAACGAAGTCCTTCTAGATGCTTCGCTTTGCCAAATGGGGGTCGACTTCAACGAGGAAGTTATTAACCCAGCGAAAGCTGCTATCATGCTGGATCAGTCTCCCGAGAGGATGTTGCAAATCTGGGATCAGTTGCCTGTTTTTCTCCAAAGTATGATGGAGAGCGAAAAACTGAAATCCGCTGAATCCGAGAATGTGACTTTCTTGAAATCGGCCTTTCTATTTGGTGACCGCTTGATCTCCACTGAGGCGAAGGTACTGAAGATCAAGGAAGACTGGTTCTTCACAGCGAAGGGCGTAGCCCTGTACATGCGGTAGTCTGAGCGTCAATTGCCACTGACGGCTTTCTACCGTTTGGCCTCCAAGAGGAGGATGCCATCGAAACTTACTCCTTCTCAAGGAAGGGCAGTGGGGGGTACCCTTCGTATCGATGTTACTTCGAATCAAAGAGATATCTTGGCCTCCTCGCTAGCCAGGACCTCGTACCATTGTCGAACTTTGCGCCCTGAGAGCATTTATAGTGATGTTCCTCCCGATACTTTCGCCTTCGGTTCTTCGACCTTTGCGAGCCGGATGCTATCATCAAATGTTATGTATCCGAAAGGAGGTTTTCGGGTTGAGGGCTGGTGTCACCATGTGTCAAAATGGGACGAGCTGACCCTTTGGGTTTTAACGAAGTTCAAGACTGAGCTGAAGGCGACTGGGCTGACTGCTGCTCTTTGTGCCACCCAAGCAGGTGTCGACCTTAATCGACATATGTTTCTTGCCCTTCTGGAGATGTTCAACACCCAGACTGGCACATTTTTTACTCTGGTAGGGGAGTTGGGATTGGCCCTCCATGAGATGTATGAGGTGTCCAAGCTTCCTTGGGGCTCGGAGCCATATGAGGAATATTTCTCGACAAATGAAGAGATTTAGGTTCTGGAAGACAAGGACCCAGAAATGGTAGCTGTTTTCAAGAAGGTGACAAGCCACCATTATATGATGCAACGAAGGGAGAGGGGCGGGTCACAGCCCCATGTGACTGCTTGGAGAGATTATGTCTTCAAGCAGGACCTGACGGACCCCTCCAAGATTCGGTTTGTGACTCCGCAAGGACTGAGTCACACGGAGGTAACCTCCGACATGAGCCGACTGGGCGAGAAGACTCATCGTTCAAACGAGAGTGGTACCGACGTATATAGTTGTTTCTGGCATTGCGTGCACCGAATGTCTTCCAAGGCAGTATTAACTGTATACTTGATGATATGGCTCCGGAACTATGTGTTCTCGGGCGGATCTGGATCCATAGAGAGAGTGAGCAGGAACCTCATTTTGCCAGCGGTAAAACTGGTTTTTGGTCGTCCTCTGGCACTCCTTCCTGCGATGGTGTGTAAACTGTTGCGGGGTTTGAAAGATTTTGCCGATGATGTGGTCCACGAGAGGGGCAAGAAAGATAACTTTCCCCGAGCTGAGCTACCATTCCATTATCTGATGGGATGGTTGATTCTGCATCATCCAAATGTAATGAGCCCAGGCCCTGAAGAGGATCATGTTGAAGGTGACGCCTTTATCCGTCGCTTCTATAAGAGGAAGTGGCTGCACACCGGTGTCCCTGTCTGTAGGAAGGTTTTGTCCTATCTTCAAGGGTGGGAGATCACCAAGGTCAGTCCCATCATCATAGATTTCGAGGCTGACCAAGAACTGGAAGACTTCGGTGAAGATGCGATCGCCCTGCCAACCTGGGGGTTTCGCTGGTTACAGAGTATTCGACCGTCCCATTTGGTCTACCGCAACAAAAATAAGTGTTATCTGGAGCCGTATCTTCCGAGTCAGTTTGTGCGCCGGTTTGGTTACACCCAGAGGATGTTAAGGAACCCCAGTAATAATCTGGGGTTCGTCGGGAGTTTACTGGATGGGGCCCGGGGTTGGCAATATTACAACGCCGGATGCACTGGAGTTCGTATTACTACTCCAGTTCACAATCCTCGGCCGCAAATCTTGTATTCGGCTATGAAGCTGTATTGCGCCTTGAACACCGCGTCCTCGGATTATGACAGGGAGACTAGCTTCATTGTTGGCACTCAGCTAGAGGCAACAAAAAATATGCTGGCAGCGGCCCGGTCATATTGTCCACCGGAAGCTGCAGGTTATCGGGCTGCTGCTGCAGCATCAACGGGGGGTACTCAGGACGAGCTCCCAGCTGGAAAGAGGCGAACTGACGCGGAGGCTGGTTCGTCTGTGCCAAAAAGATCGAGGAAAGTGACGACTCCGAAGGTGGGAGCTCCGGAGGTGCCACCTGTAGTACCAACGAAATCAGTTCCCGCTGAGGTAAAGACGTCCTACACAGTCTGATTTTTTTTTTTTTGTGACTTATTTTCTCCTTTCTCTTGTATAAGGTGCCGAAGAGGAAATCTTGGGTTTCGAAACCGAGTATTAGTAAGCCGAAGGAGGTGGCGAGCTCTTCCGACGAGCGTATTCCTCCGATTATAGCATCTCTCAGGGAAGGGAGTGCTGATGACGTCGCTTCCGTAGAGATTTCGGTGTCTCCAGATTATGTTGGAAGAGAGGCTGAAGATGTATCAGCGGCTCAGGTTGTTGAGGTCTCTCGGTCGATCCATCAAGAGGGCGGCATGCAGCCTCGACCGGGAGTAGAACCATCCATTGAGGGGGTGCCTGGAAGCATCGAGGCCTCAAGGGAAGTTGTGGGAAAAGTCCTTCCAGACGAGGAGGAAGTATGGAGCTCGTCTTCTTCTGACGATGGCTCGCAAGAAGATGTTGATCAATTTGTCAGAGAGATTGCGTCTAGCGGAGACGTTTCTGACAAGAATTTGCCGACTGGGCTCCTCCCGGTTGCGGAACCGAGGTGCTGGTCACACACGAGACCTCGTGGCCAAGCCCTACCCCTGCCTCGGAAGTGGAGGTTGATGTGGTAGGATCGACATCACTGCCGAGCCCTACACCCGTCCCTGTAGGGGGAGTTGATGCGGGTGATGAGATTCATTATTCAAGCCCGGCTCCGAGAGTGGTTGAACTGTAAGGGGCGGACCCTGTCGCTTTGAACGAAAGAGAGAGCCGCCCTGCCCCGGACGGGGATAATATCATCAACCCGGATGTCGGGGGATTATCCGTCATTGACTCTGATATGGGCAAAGGCCCTATTATGGAGGACACTCCTCCCGCTTCTTCCACTTGGGGTACAGTATCGACGCCCCACTCGGCTCCTTCCGTCCACTTGGCACCTCGGGCGAGCGGCGAAGTTCAAGTCCCCGCCGGGGGAGAGTCCGCTGATGTTGAGGTTTTAGCCTCGCAGATTGAGGTCGGTGGGTCTTCTGCAGGTCCGCTGTCCAGAGTAGCTCCTCCAACTCCTGCTATGATGCCTCAAGTGTTGGCAGACGCAGACGAGTATGTGAAGTTTTTTGTTGAGGCAGTGTATAAGATGCTGTAGAGAGGCGTATCGACAGTGATAGATGCAAATGGGAGTTTCGCGACGGCGAAAGCCATGGCGCTCCCTTATATTGGTCTGATACATTCTCACCAGGGCTACGATCATATAGCTGAGATTCTGGAGGCATCGGTGGCCGAGCTCGACCAGCTTCTTTTCGAGCTTCAGAGTATCTGGCGAAATGACTTTTCTGCTCTGATAGAAGTAGAAAATGAGAGATTGATAGTTGAAGTCGAGTCGTCGTATCAGGCCACGGTGGCTGTCTGGGACCGCGAGGTGGCCGAAGCTGAGGCTGCGGTGGAGAGGCTATCTCAATCCACGCAGGAAAAGGTGGAGTTGCGGGCCTCGTTGGAAGCTAGCATAGCGGAGGTCACTGCCAAGATCCGCCATCTTGAAGACCAGCGAGGTCAACTCTTGTTAGATGCTGAGCGAGTCCAGGCTAAACATGTAGCATCTAAGGAGGAGGAAGCGGCTTTTACCTGTCAGATTCTTTCCCTGACCCACCAGCGGCAACAGCTAGACGAAAAGTATGAGAATGATACTGCCCCTGAAGCTGTAGAGGTGATGCGTTAAGAAGCCGAACGCTGGGTCTTGGCGACCGCAGAGACTCGGGCGGAAGACTTGAAGCATCGGATTGAAGAGCTTTCTGCCAATCCCAGTGATGCTTAGGGATTATAGTCTCTCTCCCTTTTTTTTGTTATTTTATAGTTTGTAACTTCTGCTGGAGATGTAATCCTTTACTTTTTTTAAAAAAAATAAAGAATTTTGTGGTGTGTTCATTTTTTCTGTCATGAACTGATGATTTGTGTGGACCTATTATCTTTTGTGCACCTTGGTTTCTAGGTACAGATAATAAGTTTGAGAGAACCGACATGTTTGCTCAGAGGTAATATGGATGTGGCAAATACGGGGTTCAAATGATAGAATCTTCCTACTCAGAGGTGTTATGGATGTGGTAGGCATGACTCTGGAGGGATACGCGGAACTACTCAGAGGTAATATGGACATGGAAGTTCTGCGATTGATGTACGGCAACGCAGGGGTTGTTCGTACGGAATGTTTACTCAAAAGTAATGTAGACGTGGTAAACATGATAAGCGGCGCAATCCTACGTGGTGTAAGATTACGCTTTGCAGGGCGTAGATGAGCAACTCAGAGGTAATATGGACGTGGTTGTTCTTCTACTGGGGATAGAATGCCGCAGAACAACTGGGTTCCGACAACATAAGATTTTGTAAAAGGGAGGTGTATGTGAGCTCTGATGATCACGTCCACTGACTCCCTTGTTGGGTAGAGATGGAAGTACATGTCTGGAAGATGTCATGAGTAGTACTTCTTTAGGAACTTGCCGTTGATGGGCAAGTCCCCGTTCGATCGAGCGAGGCGGTAAGCACCGTTTGAGTATACCGTCTCTATGACGAAAGGTCCCTCCCACTTGGGCTCGAACTTTCCTGGTGTTTTGTGAGTCAACACCACCGGCCTCCTGACTGCTAGGACCAGGTCGCCTACTTGAAAAGTCCTCTGCTTGACCTTTTTGTTGAAAGCTTGTGATATACGGGCTTGATAAAGTTCAATGCGCTGCTGAGCTAGGAGACGCTTTTCGTCAAGTGCTTCCAATTCTTGCAGACGACGATGCTGGTTGTCTTCTTCTGTCAGTTGGTTTGTGATCGTTATACGGAGTGAGGGTATCTGAATCTCGAGAGGCAGTACCGCTTCGCTCCCGTAGACTAAGGAGAACGGGGTGTTGCCCGTCGGGGTCCGTACCGTTGTATGGTAGGCCCAAAGATATTCGCCGAGCTTTCCATCCCAGTCGTGTTTGTTGGATGACACGACCTTTTTGAGTAGCTTGACGATAGTCTTGTTAAAAGCCTCGGCCAATCCGTTTGCTGCCGGATTATAGGCAGTTGATGGTACGTTCTGAATTCGATTCTTGTCACAGAATCTGCTGAAGACATGGCTGATGAACTGTGGACCGTTATCGTGGATAATCCTTCGAGGTACCCCAAAATGGTAGATGACATGGTGCTTGATGAAGCTGATCACCCTGGAGCTTTTCACTTCCGTCAGTGGAACTGCTTATGCCCATTTGGAGAAGTAGTCGGTGATGGCTGGGATGAAGCGGTGTCCCCTCGATGATGGAGGGATGATAGGTCCCACAATGTCTATGCCCCAAGCTTCGAAGGGCCAGGAGGTGACCGTAGGATGTAGTGGTTCCGACGGTGTACGGATGAAGTCGGCGTGAAGCTGACAAGCATGACACTTTTTTAGCATAGTCGACTGCGTCGGCTGCCATGGTTGGCCAGTAGTAACCCATGCGTCGCAGTCGATCCTACAACTTAGGACCAGGTTGATGAGCCCCGTAAGTCCCATCATCTGCTTCCCGAAGGGCTTTGGCTGCTTCTTCGTTGGATAGACATCGAAGGAGAGGTCCATCGAAGGAACGTCGGTACAACGTTTTAGTAGCTGTATCATAATAAAACCGAAGGGAACGCCTTCTGACCGAGACGGCTTCTTTCGGGTCTTCTGGGAGAATTCCATAGACAGCGAAGTCGATGAACGGGAACCTCCAATCTCGGAAATTAACACTGATACTTGTCGTCATGGCATGGGCTATTTGTGAGCATAGATTGTTTTTGGGACAGACCAAGTCTCGTCCAACAACCGTGACATAGTGTTGAGTCCCGAGGGGTGCCGCTAATGAAGCTGCGAGGCCGGCCAGAGCGTCAGCCTCCAGGTTTTGTAACCGAGGTACGTGTTCTATGAAGAACTTGGTGAAGGTTGAAATAATATTCAATGCAGCTTCATGGTAAGAAACCAGATCTTCATGGCGAACTTCGTACTGCCCTCGGATTTGATTAACGACGAGTTTTGAGTTGCCATAAGCTTCCAGATGATCCACCCCCAGCTGCTGTGCCAGCTGGAGTCCCATGATGAGAGCGTTGTACTCGACAACATTGTTGGAGCACGGCTTCGAAAGGAAGTAAGCACGCTGGATGACTAGCTGATCCGGGGAGACTAAGACTACCCCCACTCCTGCGATGATTTGGCCTTTGGGGCCTGTTCTTGAAGCGCCATCGAAAAATACCCGCCAGACGGAGTTTTTTTCGGTGACGTTTGGTTCTTGGACCTCATCCGGGATGTTTTCATAGAGTCTGGAGGACTCTGGGATGGGGTGCGCGGCTAAAAAGTCGGCTAGGGCTTGACCCTTGATGGCTTTTTATGGTACAAACACCATGTTGTACGGCGTCAACAGGATTGCCCATGTAGCAAGTCGGGAGTTCAATGATCATGGCTTCGTCATAAGAACCCTGAGTAGATTGACTCGGGAGATGACATGAATTGTCTGGCCCGAAACATAGTGACGAGTCTTCTAGATGGCGAACACCAAAGCCAAACACTCCTTTTCAACGGGGTTGTACCGGTATTCGGCCCTGATCAGTGTCCTACTGAGGTAGTAGATAGCTTGCTCATAGCCCGCATCGTTGTTCTGAGCCAATAAAGCACCGAGGGAATGATCTATGGCACGGACGTAGAGGAGGAATGGTTTGCCTGCGATGGGTGCCACCAGGACCGGCGGGCTCGTCTGGTAAGCTTTGATATCATCGAAAGCTTTCTGGCATTTTTCTGTCCAGACGTAGGAGACTCCCTTCTTCATGAGCTGGGTGAAGGGTTGGCATTTTCCGGAAAGGTTTGCTATAAACCTTCGGATGTAGGCAAGACGCCCTTGCAGGCCTCGAAGTTTTCAGAGGTTCTTCGGAAGGTCCATGTCAAGGATGGCTTTGGTCTTCTCGGGATCGACATGAATGCCTTTCGCCGTGATAATGAAGCCCAAGAACTTTTCGCTAGAAACCCCGAAAAAGGATTTAGCGGGGTTCATCTTGAGTTGATGTGCTCGCATGAGATCAAAGACTGTCTTTAGGTCTTGTAGATGATCACCTTTAAGACGGCTCTTGACTGCGATGTCATCAACATAGCATTCAACTGTCTTGTGAAGATGTTGACGGAAGATGGTACTCAAAGCTCGTTGGTATGTAGCACCAGCGTTCTTCAAGCCAAAGGGCATCACTGTGTAGCAGAAAACACCCTTCGGAGTCCTGAATAACATGTGTTTTACGTCATCGGGGAACATTTTGATCTGGTTGTAGCCCGAGTATCCATCCATAAAAACATGCGTTCGAAGCCACATGTATTGTCGATCATTACGTCAGTGATTGGAAACGGAAATTCGTCCTTCGGGCAAGCAGTATTGAGATCCCTGAAGTCGATACAGACTTGTATCTTCCCATTCTTCTTGGTGACATGGACGACATTGGCCACCCAGTCCGGATGTTGCTCTTCACGGATGAACCCGCTGCTCAGGAGTTTGTCCACCTCCTGATCGATAGCGTTCATGATGTCATGACGAAAATGTCGTTGTTATTGCTTTACAGGCTTAGCATCAGACAAGAGGTTGAGTCTATGCATTGCAATCTGGGGATCAAGTCCCGGCATATCTTCGTAACTCCAGACGAAGACGTCGATATATTCTTTGGCCAGTTGTACCAAAGACTCCCGGTCTTCTCCCTTTAGACTTTTACTGATGAAGATAGGGTTGGAAGGAGATCCATCTCCAAGGTCAACTTGTTCGACCTCGTCTTCGGTAGAAGGGTCGCGTAATTCAAAACGAGACTCCCACTGTACTCCTAGGCGTTGAACCCAGGGTTCTTCCTCAAAGAATTTCGACGCTTGATCATCGCCTTCATCCTCTTGAGATTGTACAGATGCCATGTTGACTGATAGCACCTTTCTGATGACTGAGCCGATACTGGTATCAGAATCCCAAGTTGATACTTAGGATGAGTGAGAGTGTTCCACTTCTTCTGCTTCCGAACTCTCTGGAGTTGCCGGCGATGT
Organism: Iris pallida; assembly: GCA_029216955.1. Classification (NCBI taxonomy): domain Eukaryota; kingdom Viridiplantae; phylum Streptophyta; class Magnoliopsida; order Asparagales; family Iridaceae; genus Iris; species Iris pallida. Next base: position 33,358,059 of record JANAVB010040218.1, on the reverse strand, counting down.
GACATAGCCCACCCTCCGTCGAGTACGATGATAGTAGTCCAGCGGCTTTCCTTTAGGTATTGGGAGCCGGAGGGGAAGACGCCGGCCTTTGCCATAGTTCAGGCCTTTGTTGCTTTTCAGGTCATAACCCATCTTTTGAATGAGGTACTTCGCCTTGTCCGTGTACCGATAGACTTGTATTCTGCCGGTATCTGGTTCTGGCTCGAGTGGCGGGAGGTCTTGATGACGCTCGACTTTGCCGAAGATGATGGGTTCTTCATCCCGATTCCGCGGTGGAACTATAAAATAGACTCCTTGGGACGGGACTACTCGATTTACATGATTGACGGTCGTTATTTGTGTTTGTAACGACCGTAGAGCATTATCTAGTGTATACATGGCATTCCAATGTGGAAGACTAGAATAATTGAAAGATACTCTATTATTGATAAAATACGAGATTTTGTCCCGCGGGATTACATTGTCAAGAGAAGGTGCATCTATATCAGCAGATATGTACTCCCCTAACTCTTCATCTGTGAGCACTGGGGCTGGTTCGAGAGAGTTCATCGCAGATTTGACCTTAGGATCCGAGAGGGCTGTGTGGGCCTTCTCTTGCAGCTTGGATGATTGCGGAGGCTTGCCTTTAAGACGCACCTTCAGGGGTGCCTCGACTGCGCCTTCGTTGACAGGTGCCTTCCCCTGTAGTTTTGCCACAAGGGGAGCCGACGTTTGAGAAGGTTTTCCCTTGAGCCGTATCTTCAAGGGAGCTTCAGTAGGTGCTCTACCTAGAGAAGTCGGTACTTTTCCACGTAGCTTGATGGTCATGGGAGGCAGCGTCTGAGGCAGTTTCCCTTTGAGTCAAATTTTCAAAGGAGCGTCGGGAATCATCTCTGGCTCCATGTCCGGCTCTGCCGATGTTTCTGCTTCGTCATCAGCATCGTTGGCTTCCCCTTCATCGAGCGACTTATATAAGCTAGCGTCGGTGAAGTAGGCTTCGAACCCCTTAAAAGGGTCAATATCCGCGAACTCTGTCCGGATGATGTCGTTGGTGGACACGTATTTCATACATTGGTGAGTGTAGATGGCACCACCATGTACTCATGCAGCCACGGGCGACCCAGCAGGAGGTTGTAGTTAACGTCGGCGTCCACGACGTAGCAAGTCACCTCGGTTCGAAGGTTACCGATATGACATTTCAGCCGTATTTTGCCCAGTGGTTCACTTTTGTTAGCATTGAAACCGCTGATTGTAGTGTTGGAAGGCGCCAGACGGTACATCAGGATCCCCAGTGTTGACAGCAGAGTCCTAGGGATGATGTTGAGGGAAGACCCTGGATCAATCTGAATTTGCTTTACCTTGACGGAACCCACATACCCTGTGTAATACAGTGGCCTGTTGTGCCGGTTGTGCTTGAGCAGCATGTCTTATTAGGTGAAGGTTATGTTGGGGATGACCTCATCCGCACAATGGCAGTGCGCACATATGGTCGGTGTCACGACCCGCACCCACTGTGAGGGTATGAGTACGTAACAGCGCCCAGCCTACGCCACAGTGTCGGCGGTAGAACGCTGTTCTAGGTCATGAACTATAACTAACATAATGGAATACTCTCCATAAGGAGGCCAACACAAAGGTATAACTCAATCACAATCTATAGATATGATATGGCACGATGAAATAGATAAAGAAATCCTCAACTGAGGTACAACAGAAAAAGAAATACAAGTCTTATCATCTCTAAAAATATACAACTCTGAATCAAGAACAACAACTAAACATAAAATAGAAACAGTCCAAGCTATCTATACTAAACAAGGTATCGTCCTCAGCAGCTGCCTGAACCTCCCCAGGGGTCCAGGTCGCGAGTGTCATCTCGGCAAACTCCAAGTAAGGGGTGCAGGGTTCCTCATCATCCTCTGTAAAATTTTTAACAGGTCCAGTCAGGACGGGAGCGAGCACAATACATCTCAACAGTTCATAGCAGGTTAGAAAATATAATCATACAGTAAAGTAAGATATAGATACTGAAGGAAATGCAGTATGTAAACAGAGAGAGAGCTGTAATATAAATATCTACTATAAGTAGAGAACTACCAGTGACTAGGGATTTAGAGTACAAAGTCGAAATGTGAACGGCTGGATTTGTACATGGCTATACTAAAGAGGCGTACATGGCTATTCTACTTTGGAATTGTTCACATGGCTATTTATACTCCCCCGTACCCCCAACTAATACACAAGGATCCAATCAGGTTATGTTATGATTCTATGTAACGGCCCCCGAAGGGTGGTAAGCCCCCAAAGGGTGGTAAGCCCCCAAAGGGTGGTACATAGTAGTCCCATAAATGGGGATTCTGATAGACCCAATAAATGGGATAAGGATTCAAAGAAGACTCTGTGATCATATGAGTATATGTCACAAGTGATCAAAGAACCAAAGAAGCATATGATACGCTATGTAAGTGAAACGCACAGAACATAGAGTACCCGATGCTCCCTGAAGGGATAACATCTCAGGGAGGGATCCATATTGTACTAATCCGTGTGACCAACGTGACAGTATCAAGTAAAGTAATTTAATGCAGGAAATAATTCTAAGCAGGATATGAAATGATCAGAGAATGTACTCGCCTCGTATATGAATGTCTGAAGTAAATGTACTGTCCGAGATGAGGTACATGACTTCTAATTAGAGCAACGCAAGTCAAGATGTATACAGGAGATGATAAATGTAATCTATGATGCGTCTGTATGCTGTCTAGGTCAAACTAGACTAAAGTCAACACTTGGTCAACTCCAGTCAACCACACTAGACAAGCTAGGTAAACTAGGTCGAGTCCTAGCCCCAACAAGTCTAACAAGTCTCACTAGGCCTAACCAAGCCTAGGATAGCATTCACACATACCAATCTAAGGCTATACAAGCCATCACAAGCACACATCAAGGGCACATCATTTTCATGTATTTTCAACATTATATGCATATAAAAAGAGAAGGAACTAACATGTAAGCTATGTATGTGTGTGAACATGGAGGTGTACATGAAAAGAGAATTCAATACTAGGCTATATAACTTTGTACCCACATATATACATATCTATATACACATATATGTGTATAACTATAGAAAATCTCTTATTTATCGCATTAACACATTTAGCCACATATATATATATATATATATATATATATATATATATATATATATATAGAGAGAGAGAGAGAGATAGAGGAGAGCATGTAAATGTGTGAGTGTATGTCATAGACTAGGCATGTGTGTGTGAGCTATCACAAGAGTGTGTGTAATGTTCAAGTGAAAACTGGAAATAACAGGGAATGCAAATCCTGAAACAGTGAGCAACTGTGGGTTTGTGTGTGTGCATGACTAGAGAGTGAGGGTGTGAGTGACTGTTCAGAGTTGAGAACAGTGAGGTGTATCCCAATCCTGGGAAAAACAGTGAGGAACAACCAAGACTCAAAACCAAACTCAGGTTTACAAATGAAACAGTGAGCAATACCACATCTCAGATTAATGTTGAAAACTGGGAACTAAATCTCAGTTTTAGAAGAATCACAAACTCAGTTTTGAAATACACATTCTCAGGGTTTTTTTTTATAAAAGAACTCAAACACAGTTTAAAACACATCCTTATCAGGTTTAAAGGAAAACTGGAACAGGGAAACATACTCAGGTATTTGACAGTTTAGGAAAGGAAATGAAATCAGTTTTCAAATCAAAACAATACCTCCTTAAACTCAGTTTTATACATATGCAGTGAATCACACAGTCTAAGACATATAAATCAACATCTATAACTCAGTTATATGCCAATCAAAAGAAAGGAATCAATGTAACAGTTAACAGGAAACATCCCATAGCTAAAACAGTTCACAACTTCTCAGGTTATAGGAAAAACACAACCTTGAATGGAATGGAAAACAGTGAAGGAAATGGGAATTCAACAACCTCTGTTAACAGTGTAATGAAGAGCTAAACTCAGGTTTAAATTGATAGGAAATATCCCATCTCAGGTAATACACAAAATCAATTTGACAACAGTTTAAAACACACCATATCGGTTTGAAGAAATGACAGTATTGAAATCAAAGTACAGGAAAACTCAGGTTATTATATTTCAGAAAAAATGGTTTAACTAATCCCAGGTTTTAAGAAGAATGAAACATTCATATCACAGGTTTCCTCATAAATCAAACCACCCATTATCAATCCCTTCCCAACAGTTAACACCAAGTATCAAATGGAAAACAAAACTGGAACTCAGGTTATTAAGAAGCAAACTTTAAAAACAAGTGAGGAGGAAAAATCTCAGGTTTTGTGTTGCACAGGAAAACCAATTCAGGTTTCAGCCATATAACATATAGTTCAGGAATTTAAAGGCTTGACTGAACCTTCATTCATAGTTAAGAACAGGGAACTAACCTCAGTTTTAAACTACATATTAATCAACATTCAACTCAGAAGATAGCACATTCAGTCCAATCATAACGGGTAGGTATTGGCAGTTCAGTATTCGAAATTATGTATCAGCCCATACATTGAATCAACCATAAAAGTCCAATTCGAATGCAAATTTGTATTAACACAAATCAATAACTATGTGGGAAAATATACAGTGAAAAACATGCATAAAACGAATGAAATGGTTAAGGAAAAGAACTGGAAGCACATATATCAGGACAGTTTTCAGAAACATAAAACAACCCCAAATCAAATGTTTAATTTCTCATTCCCTATTCAAAAACCTAAGTTAATCATGTAACAATTATAACAGGGTTAGATAACATACCTAGGATCCATTTAATAAATAAAAATACAATTTAGAACTATTTAAAATCCATTAAAACACAGAACACCACACTGTACACTGAACAGTTCAGTGTACCACATGTGCAGGCACGAATCCGTGTCCGACACGACACGAGAGTCCCTGAAACTCTAGGGATCTCGTGTCAGTCATGGACACGACTCCTATGTCAAATTTTGAGGGTTGAAACCCTCTGTGCACAGAGAAAACGTGCACGAGTAGCAGGGGAGAAATATGCCAGTGTGCACGCGCGCGCGACCGCGTGTCCACGCGCTCGTGTCGGCTCAACCTGACACGAAAATGTGCTCAGTGTCCAAGAAATACATAAGCGAGACTAAAATGGATTTTCCTATTCAAATACAATTCGTAAAATCGATCGAAATGCCCTTTGAGGCATTTCGTCGAACACCATCCTAACCACACTGGTACGTGTCCGATACGGACACGAAATGGGTCCAAAATCTAGGGTTAGCCTATCCTACTGTTAGGTTAGGGTTAGGACATCCTAGAAATGAATTTTAACAGAATTTAAATGCAATAGAAAGGATTATACCTATAGGTGAACAATGGGTTAAAATTCCCAAATGGAAAGAGTTTCACAAGCCACCAAACTCCCTCAAATTGTGTTCTTCCTGAAAATACTCATCAACAACAGCAAGAATACTAATATTAGGTCCTATTGCAATTTGTTTGAAGGAATTTGGAATAGAAATGGATTTTCTAAGAATTTACAAAGATGGGGACTCACCTCTTCCAAATGGCAATGTTTTCTAAAGAGGCAACCCTAATTTCAAGGGGATATAAATAGGGAGGGATGACCATAGTGGGCCGGCCAAAATTTCTAGGGTTAGGGCTTGGTTCAATGGGTGTGGGCCTATGGGCCATTAAGCCTTTAAGTCATAAAATGACTTGTGATTTCACAAGCCATTACTTAATCAATCTAGCTCCTAATTTCCCCAAATTAATTCCAATGAGCTAAACCTCACTAACTTAAGTCAACCTAGGTTTTCATATCCTAACCACTTAGTCATGACCTAGGTTAGCCACTAGGTTAGTCTCCAAGGTCAACATAAGTCAAAGTCACTAAAACACCAAAAATCAAATATACTAAAAAGTCTCTAAAAATCATATAAATTCTAATAATTCTAAATAATACGTAATAATTCCAAATAATTCCCAAAATTATAAAAATGACTAAAATACCCCTCAATGTAGAAATGATAAACAAAACACTAGCAAGACACCAATAGTCACAAGTCATGAATTTAAATAGTTTAAAAATAATTAAAAATCACTGAAAATTATAATATGAAATAAATATCATTAAATAATAATTATAATTACAAAATTTCAAAATTACCCTCATTTGGAAAATTGGGTGTTACAATCCTACCCACCTTATAAAATTTCGTCCTCGAAATTAAGACGACCGCACCCCTTTTAGGTCAAACATAGACAAGGGTCAATCACTAGTCAAATTCCTTAACATCCTAGTACTTGGTCATCAGCTGGTCAACTTCTTAGGATTTTACCTATGCTAGCTATCTAGATGTTGGCAACTAGAATTTAGCAAAAGGGAAACTCTATAATAGACTAGCTCTTAACTTCCAAATCCTATCAAGTCACCCATAACTAATTACCCACAAGCTAAGCACTCCAAACCCAAGTACTACGTATACATATGCTCAAGAACAACAACCCATCACATATATCCTAAGTATATTATCTATATATATAGACCTCTTAGTCTTAGGTGAAACTACAACTATACTCAAGGACAGGTTCTAGTCACTGGGTGCATCACTGGAAGGATAAGAAAAACAATAAATAATCATCAAGGTTGTATGGTATACTAATATCCTATATGTGTAAACTGGTTGGTATTATAGATAACAGGAGAATTATCTGCAATGGGTTACTATTCTAGCACCAATGCTAACTATCACCTCTAGGGTACAGACACTCTACAAGTCACCATATCATTATACTATGAAGGTACTACCTATGAATAAGCCCTACAAAACTAAAATATCCCTACTCCTAAGTCATTTATAACAATCAAAATGGTATGATGTTTAGATCCTTCAAGATACAATCTGCTAATCATATGCGTCTGTCCAAAAATCATGTTGTCCAGAGTCTTCATCCTGCTAGTGAGCAAGGCTACGATAATTACAGAGTCCTTGACTAAGGTACATACCTCTAGGTTCATGGTATTTAAAATTTTCGCATTGCCGCATGCGACGGCGAAAACCTTAAATTCTCATACCCGAGAAATACATCCAAAATCTGACTACGTGTCCTCACTATGCCAACTAACACGACTATCGAAGATTCTAGATCCCATGATTTAGGTGACCTAGCCCATATGATTTTGAAGAAAAACAACATAACAAAAGAACAACATGACAAACTTAATCAATCAGCAAGGAACAGATGGAATCGAATTTCAAGGTAGTTATAAAAGACAATTTCGGGAATAGAATTGAGAAGAACGGAACTTGCAGTAAGATCTCCAATGGTCTGCGCATCCTTGACTGTCCTGACGATGGCTCGCCCTGCTAGTTTCCCCTGGTCTGCTGCTGATGCTGCATGAATTACCGCTGCTGAGAGAAATAAAAAATGACATGAGAAAATCTCTGTACAGATGGAGGTGCACCTCCAATGTAACAGAAACGCCAACCTGAGTCGGCACAACAGAAACTGCGGTCTCGAGGCCCTGATGAACAGGACGAGAGGTGGCCAGCCTCTTGATAGTATCCCCCGAACCGAAACGATGAGATCCTGTCTCCATGACCATCATGAAGACAGATCAAAACAAGAAGCAATTTCTGAGAATGAAGCAAAATTCAAGGAGGACAGTTTATATTCAAGGGAAAACAACAAGCAGCAAATTTAGATAAAAGGGATCTGATAAGGAGTTTTTTCTAATGTGATTGAGTACCTCAAAAAAAATATCCTAATCCTACTGCAGGCTGTAGTGATACTCTAATTCGAATACCACTACAAAAACTCGACCTGTATGGGCCACCACTAAAAACGTGTCACGATCCGCACCCACTGTGAGGGTACGAGTATGTAACAGCGTCCAGCCTACGCCGCAGTATCGGCGGTAGAACGCTGTTCTAGGTCATGAACTATAACTAACATAATGGAATACTCTCCATAAGGAGGCCAACACAGAGGTATAACTCAATCACAATCTATAGATATGATATGGCACGATGAAATAGATAAAGAAATCCTCAACTGAGGTACAACAAAAAAAGAAATACAAGTCTTATCATCTCTAAAAATATACAACTCTGAATCAAGAACAACAACTAAACATAAAATGGAAACAGTCCAAGCTATCTATACTAAACAAGGTATCGTCCTCAGCAGCTGCCTGAACCTCCCCAGGGGTCCAGGTCGCGAGTGTCATCTAGGCAAACTCCAAGTAAGGGGTACAGGGTTCCTCATCATCCTCTGTAAAATTTTCAACAGGTCCAGTCAGGACGGGAGCAAGCACAATACATCTCAACAGTTCATAGCAGGTTAGAAAATATAATCATGCAGTAAAGTAAGATATAGATACTGAAGGAAATGCAGTATGTAAACAGAGAGAGAGCTGTAATATAAATATCTACTATAAGTAGAGAACTACCAGTGACTAGTGATTTAGAGTACAAAGTCGACATGTGAACGACTGGATTTGTACATGGCTATACTAAAGAGGCGTACATGGCTATTCTATTTTGAAATTGTTCATATGGCTATTTATACTCCCCCGTACCCCCAACTAATACACAAGGATCCAACCAGGTTATGTTATGATTCTATCTAACGGCCCCCGAAGGGTGGTAAGCCCCCAAAGGGTGGTAAGCCCCCAAAGGGTGGTACATAGTAGTCCCATAAATGAGGATTCTGATAGACCCAATAAATGGGATAAGGATTCAAAGAAGACTCTGTGATCATATGAGTATATGTCACAAGTGATCAAAGAACCAAAGAAGCATATGATACGCTATGTAAGTGAAACGCACAGAACATAGAGTACCCGATGCTCCCTGAAGGGATAATATCTCAGGGAGGGATCCATATTGTACTAATCCGTGTGACCAACGTGACAGTATCAAGTAAAGTAATTTAATGCAAGAAATAATTCTAAGCAGGATATAAAATGATCAGAGAATGTACTCGCCTCGTATCTGAATGTCTGAAGTAAATGTACTATCCGAGATGAGGTACCTGACTCCTAATTAGAGCAACGCAAGTCAAGATGTATACAGGAGATGATAAATGTAATCTATGATGCGTCTGTATGCTGTCTAGGTCAAACTAGACTAAAGTCAACACTTGGTCAACTCCAGTCAACCACACTAGACAAGCTAGGTAAACTAGGTCGAGTCCTAGCCCCAACAAGTCTAACAAGTCTCACTAGGCCTAACCAAGCCTAGGCTAGCATTCACACATACCAATCTAAGGCTATACAAGCCATCACAAGCACACATCAAGGGCACATCATTTTCATGTATTTTCAATATTATATGCATATAAAAAGAGAAGGAACTAACATGTAAGCTATGTATGTGTGTGAACATGGAGGTGTACATGAAAAGAGAATTCAACACTAGGCTATATAACTTTGTACCCACATATATACATATCTATATACACATATATGTGTATAACTATAGGAAATCTCTTATTTATCGCATTAACACATTTAGCCACATATATATATAGAGAGAGAGAGAGATAGAGGAGAGCATGTAAATGTGTGAGTGTGTGTCATAGACTAGGCTTGTGTGTGTGAGCTATCACAAGAGTGTATGTAATGTTCAAGTAAAAACTGGAAATAACAGGGAATACAAATCCTGAAACAGTGAGCAACTGTGGGTTTGTGTGTGTGCATGACTAGAGAGTGAGGGTGTGAGTGACTGTTCAGAGTTGAGAACAGTGAGGTGTCTCCCAATCCTGGAAAAAATAGTGAGGAACAACCATGACTCAAAACCAAACTCAGGTTTACAAATGAAACACTGAGCAATACCACATCTCAGATTAATGTTGAAAACTGGGAACTAAATCTCAGTTTTAGAAAAATCACAAACTCAGTTTTGAAATACACATTCTCAGGTTTTTTTTTAAAAGAACTCAAACACAGTTTAAAACACATCCTTATCAGGTTTAAAGGAAAACTGGAACAGGGAAACATACTCAGGTATTTGACAGTTTAGGAAAGGAAATGAAATCAGTTTTCAAATCAAAACAATACCTCCTTAAACTCAGTTTTATATATATGCAGTGAATCACACAGTCTAAGACATAAATTAACATCTATAACTCAGTTATATGCTAATCAAAAGAAAGGAATCAATGTAACTGTTAACAGGAAACATCCCATAGCTAAAACAGTTAACAACTTCTCAGGTTATAGGAAAAACACAACCTTGAATGGAATGGAAAATAGTGAAGGAAATGGGAATTCAACAACCTCAGTTAACAGTATAATGAAGAGCTAAACTCAGGTTTAAATTGATAGGAAATATCCTATCTCAGGTAATACACAAAATCAATTTGACAACAGTTTAAAACACACCATATCGGTTTGAAGAAATGACAGTATTGAAATCAAAGTACAGGAAAACTCAGGTTATTATATTTCAGAAAAAATGGTTTAACTAATCCCAGGTTTTAAGAAGAATGAAACATTCATATCACAGGTTTCCTCATAAATCAAACCACCCATTATCAATCCCTTCCCAACAGTTAACACCAAGTATCAAATGGAAAACAAAACTGGAACTCAGGTTATTAAGAAGCAAACTTTGAAAACAAGTGAGGAGGAAAAATCTCAGGTTTTGTGTTGCACAGGAAAACCAATTCAGGTTTCAGCCATATAGCATATAGTTCAGGAATTTAAAGGCTTGACTGAACCTTCATTCATAGTTAAGAACATGGAACTAACCTCAGTTTTAAACTACATATTAATCAACATTCAACTCAGAAGATAGCACATTCAGTCCAATCATAACAGGTAGGTATTGGCAGTTCAGTATTCGAAATTATGTATCAGCCCATACATTGAATCAACCATAAAAGTCCAATTCGAATACAAATTTGTATTAACACAAATCAACAACTATGTAGGAAAATATACAGTGAAAAACATGCATAAAATGAATGAAATGGTAAGGGAAAAGAACTGGAAGCACATGTATCAGGACAGTTTTCAGAAACATAAAACAACCCCAAATCAAATGTTTAATTTCTCATTCCCTATTCAAAAACCTAAGTTAATCATGTAACAATTATAACATGGTTAGATAACATACCTAGGATCCATTTAATAAATAAAAACACAATTTAGAACTATTTAAAATCCATTAAAACACAGAACACCACACTGTACACTGAACAGTTCAGTGTACCATATGTGCAGGCACGAATCCGTGTCCGACACGACACGAGAGTCCCTGAAACTCTAGGGATCTCGTGTCAGTCATGGACACGACTCCTATGTCAAATTTCGAGGGTTGAAACCCTCTGTGCACAGAGAAAACGTGCACGAGTAGCAGGGAAGAAATCTGCCAGAGTGCACGCACGCGCGACCGCGTGTCCACGCGCTCGTGTCGGCTCAACCTGACACAAAAACGTGCTCAGTGTCCAAGAAATGCATAAGCGAGACTAAAATGGATTTTCCTATTCAAATACAATTCGTAAAATCGATCGAAATGCCCTTTGAGGCATTTCGTCGAACACCATCCTAACCACACTGGTACGTGTCCGATACGGACACGAAATGGGTCCAAAATCTAGGGTTAGACTATCCTACTGTTAGGTTAGGGTTAGGACATCCTAGAAATGAATTTTAACAGAATTTAAATACAATAGAAAGGATTATACCTATAGGTGAACAATGGGTTAAAATCCCCAAATGGAAAGAGTTTCACAAGCCACCAAACTCCCTCAAATTGTGTTCTTCCTGAAAATACTCATCAACAACAGCAAGAATACTAATATTAGGTCCTAATGCAATTTGTTTGAAGGAATTTGGAGTAGAAATAAATTTTCTAATAATTTACAAAGATGGGGACTCACCTCTTCCAAATGGCAATGTTTCCTAAAGAGGCAACCCTAATTTCAAGGGGATATAAATAGGGGGGATGACCATAGTGGGCCGGCCAAAATTTCTAGGGTTAGGGCTTGGTTCAATGGGTGTGGGCCTATGGGCCATTAAGCCTTTAAGTCATAAAATGACTTGTGATTTCACAAGCCATTACTTAATCAATCTAGCTCCTAATTTCCCCAAATTAATTCCAATGAGCTAAACCTCACTAACTTAAGTCAACCTAGGTTTTCATATCCTAACCACTTAGTCATGACCTAGGTTAGCCACTAGGTTAGTCTCCAAGGTCAACATAAGTCAAAGTCACTAAAACACCAAAAATCAAATATACTAAAAAATCTCTAAAAATCATATAAATTCTAATGATTCTAAATAATACATAATAATTCCAAATAATTCCCAAAATTACAAAAATGACTAAAATACCCCACAATCTAGAAATGATAAACAAAACACTAGCAAGACACCAATAGTCACAAGTCATGAATTTAAATAGTTTAAAAATAATTAAAAATCACTGAAAATTATAATATAAAATAAATATCATTAAATAATAATTATAATTACAAAATTTCAAAATTACCCTCATTTGGAAAACTGGGTGTTACAGTCGGGAGATCCTCGGACTGCTTGACCTGACTGATGAAGGACTCAGCATCCTTCAAGGCTTCACAGAGAGCTTCGCGGGTATCTTTGGAAAGGTGAAGCAGCTCGTACAGAGATAATCGGGCAGGAGTACCGGCAAGTTGTGCCAGTATGTCGAAGTTGTGGGGCTTGGCTAGCCCTGAAGCATTTTCCCTTCGTAAAGGCTTGTCAAAACGGGCCTCTACGTGCTTCTGTTTATTGGCTGCTGGAGGTTTGGATGGACCTCCCTCTTCGGTAGCAGGGGCAGTGCAGGAAGGCACCACCTCGACGGCAGCTTCGTCGGGTTGGGCATTCAGTTGTGAACGCAATTGTACAGGAAGAGCCTCTTCCGCGGAGGAAGAGACCATGCGACAAGACTTGATTTTCTTGTCCTTGGTTTTGGAGATAGAGCGTACCCCCGGTTGAGTAACCTCGGAGACGAGATCGGGGTGAACCCGTAAGATCTCTTCCCGAGATGTGGTGAGTGGGATGAGTCCACTCACGTTGTCACGAGTAGGTGGTAGGTTGACCACCTCCATCGTCGCCTTTGGGATGGGGACGACGCCATCTTGTGTTGTGGTTGGCGGCAAGGTGCCGAATTGGAGCGATACCAGGTTGGCCAAGACTGTCTTCTCCTTATAGTCGATGGAGATAACATTCGCATTGATCATGCGCTGGATGTAGTTCTTGAGGACGTAGCAGTCCTGAGTTGGGTGTCCGACAAACTGATGGTAGTGATAGTACCTCGGATTGTCCACTCTTCCAACCTCGTCGGGATGCTTCGGGTCCGGCAATTTGATCTTGTCATCTTGCTTCAGCATCTCGAAGAGTTGCAAGGTGTCTTCGTCGTTGAAAGAATAGACCTCCTTTGGCCTCGGCGCAAGCGGAGGCTTCTGAGTAGGTGCTTGTGCACCTTTGAAGGCAATAACAGTCAGCGCCTGCTTCCCCTTCGTCTTACGTCCAGGGTTGTTGGCAGCAGGCCATTTTCCTTTATCTTCAAAAACAGGGAAACTAACTCCCAGAAGGCGAGCATTGGATGCCTTCTTCTCAGCTGTTTCAGCCTCAATGATCAACGAGCTCCAATCGGGAGGAGGAGTGGAGTTGAGCCAGAGCTTGATTGCAGGAAGCATGTTCATGCTGCAGAAGGAGAGGAGTGCATGGTCTGGCATACCCGGGGGCAGTCTGAAGCAGGCCTATCGGAAACGTTCGATGAATGCTCGAACTGTCTCCTTCTCCTTCTGACGCACCTCTATCATGGACGCCATTGTCATATCTTTCCCTCCGTCATAGAAACGATCGAGGAAGAGATGTGTCAAGTCGTCGAAGGAAGATATGGAGTTGTCAGGGAGACTGCAGTACCAGTCGTAAGTCACTCCTTTCAGTGCCCCGACAAATAGGCTGGTGAGTAGCGCATCTTCCTTCGGAAGATGTCCCGTTTGAGACTGGAAGTACGTCAGATAACGGCGTGGAGAGTCCTTCCCGTCGTATGGTGTTAACGTTTGTGGTTTATACTTGGGAGGATAAACCACTTTGTTCCATTCGAGGGGGTATGGTTGTGGGATCCCCATCTTCTGGCGCTCCATCTGTCTATTCTTGGACTCAAAGCACTCACGCAAGTTCCTGATCATCTCAACCACGTCTTCCGTGGAGCTGGGAGTCGGAGAAGGTGGTACAGTTTGGAGCTGTACGTTCGAAGGTTCCGACACTCGCGGTGCTTTGCGGCAATCGGTATTCAAGGATGCCCGTTGAAGGGGCACACTTGATTCCCCGTTGACTCCTGGATCAGGATTAGTGGTAGGTGCTCTGGCCAAAGCTGACCGTATCTCAAACACTGTTTGAGTCAGTGTCTGCATGGAGGCAGAGAGGGTTTTGAGTCCTCCCTCCAAGGTATCCATGCGCTGAACGAGATCTGTTGGTGGCGCATCTGACTCCGTATCACCACCTCCCGTCATGTATACTGTCATGACGTGACTGGAAGTGGATGGATCAGTTGAAGCTTTGCTTTCAGCCTCACTCTCCTGTAGAAGAGGAACTTCTCCCGGAGCTTCGTCTTGGCTACCCCCAGCTATGTTCTGGAGGATGTCTTCGTCTTCGGGTTGAAGATCCACAGGGGTTTGACTACCCCCAGCTATGTTCGGGAGGCTGACTTCGTCTTCGGGATGAAGGTCCGCAAGGGCTTGACTACCCCCAGCTATGTCCTGGAGGATATCAAGGGTTTGACTACCCCCAGCTTCCTCTGAGATCTTCTTTCTTCCCCGAGTGCCCTCAAACACTCCTGAGGACGGGACAGTCGTCTTGGTCTTCCTCGGCTGGCTCTTGGATCAGGACGAGGTCGAGGAGTTGCCAGTCGCCTTTCGGATTGATGGAGAGTTAGAGACTATGTTGCAAGAGGCAACCTTTAGTTCTGGCTCCTCTTCACTTGACACTTTCTTCCCGAGGCGACGTTGGAGGGGTATTGATGATTGCAGCCGCTGGAACACAGAATGACTTTGTGGTGGGACTGCTGTCTTGCAACAACAGTTGATGGTGACTACAGCACAGGTGTGCCCGTGAGGGGAGCATTGTGCTTGTCAGTCGACTCTCCTGATCGGCGTTTGTGAGTGATCACGTTATACAGATCGTTGGAGGAGAGTGCCACCTTTACACCCCCATCAGGCGCATGGCAAGGCCAAGCGCCACGGTGGTCAAGTGAATGCTGCACCCCCTGATCCGACGCAAAAGATGCGCCTAGATCAATAATGGGGGAGCAACACTTAAAGTGACTTGAACCAGCCTCAGACACACAACCAATGTAGGCGCGGGGGTTCAAGACCACTGAGTTTGCCTTGCACGACTTGGTTGTGAACGCATCAGATGCGTCCAAGTGTGACAAGGACTTTGAAGGTCGTCTCGTTCGTGGCGCAGAAGCACCCGAGTCAACCTTGTACAGTTTACCATTGGCAGCGCACATGATTGTGAGCGCATGCCTCTGGCTCACTGCTGGCATAGCACGTTCGAGGCGCATGGCCCGTGCCGCCTTGGACTTCTTCGTACCAGCCCGCTGGGGTGCATAGTACTCAGAGTCCAAATTATCCTCGCCACGACATCGAGTGAGTCTGTCAAAGACAGATGCCTTCTGTGGCGCATCAGAGTTAATGCGCAGGGCGTTAGCTGTGCCCCTGCTCCATCGACGCATCTTCCTCGTCTGAGAGGGAGATGGTTGGGGAATGTGGTCAGCCCCATATTTTTTCGAAAGATGTGCTGCACCGGTGGGCACTTCTTGGCTGCTGAGGACGTCAGTGGGAAGGGTAAGCTGCATCGGCGCATCCCCTTCGGTGGTGGTGCCAGGGGTGTCGACCTTGCACACCCAGGCTTGGCGAGTCTTCTTCGGCTTCGGCAGCCGCTTCGAAGGACTTGTACTGTCTTCAGATATGAACTCCTCATACGCCTGTTGATTGAGGCGTACGACCAGCGTCTTGTGGGAGGAGCCAACCTTCACGTTGTCAGATTGCGACACAGCTTTCTCGACGGAAGAGAAAGGGGTCCCCAGCAGAGTCGCCAGCTTGTTTGCCATTAAAATCTTTTGATTGCAATTTTAATTACAAACAAAACAGTGTTACAATGTAGGACTTAGATGTAGTTCTAGGAGTACACTTTTGTTTATCTGGATCCCTGTGTCGATGGAGCGAGTGGTAATACGTTGACTCCGTTGACGATCTGATGACGGTTCTCGGTTCTTTGAAGGTCTGAGTTGCTCTGGGTGCTGGAGCTTGCAGAGAGGAAGAAGACATGTGTCTGTCTCTGTCTCTCTCACTGTGTGTGTATGTAGGTCTCTATCAGTTCTGTGTGTGTGGAAGAAGGAAATGATCCCTCTATTTATAGCTTGCAGGCTGGCTGCTCATGTGCGCATATGTAGGATGCGCCTGTACGTGGGGATGCCACGTGGTTGAAGCTGCGGGAGGCGCATGGATGATGCACTATCATTTGTGGGTTGAATCCTTCATGCTGCTTTTATGGACTGGCACGTAGCAGGGGAGAAGATCTTTCAGTTGCTGAGATCTTGGGTGATTAGCACCCCTTCATAGGCTGAATTGAGTCAAAGGACACGTGGTGCGTGTCCGTAGCTCAAAGATCTCAGATTTGGTGGAGGGTAATCTGATATGATGTGCCTGGGATTGGGCGTATGAAAAGACTTTGGCTCGCAACCTTCAGGAGTTACTAACCAGTCTGGGTGTACGGCTTTTGAGGCACATACGAAGCTTCAGTAGCGACTTGACCTCTGTCTTTAGGGATCAGAGGAAGGTCTGAGGCGTACGGCTCTTGAAGCGCATGCAGAGGTTTGGGCACATGGCTGCGGAGGCGCATACGAATGGTTGGGCGGCCACGTTGCTTGTAACCGCCGAAAGAGAGTAAATGATGATGCTGACGTCAGCGGCGCTTCGTTTTCTGTAAAAGCTGTTGCTGCTCTGTCATCGAGGCATGGCTGCTGTCGTGTCAGACTTCAGCATTTAATGTTCTTTGACGGGTGATGGGCTGTTGAGTGGGGCGTATTGATCTGCGTTCCACTAGGCGCATGGGTCCATGTTGATTAGGATGCATGGATCTGTGCTTTGTTGGGCGCATCCATACAGGGCACTTGGTACCGACGGGCGCGTCTGTACGATGTGCGGTGTCTGACCGGCGCATCCATTTGCATGACACGTCTTTATTGGTCTGACTGTTGCGTTCCTCGAGTGCTTTAAATAGCCGTTTTGACTTGGCCGAATTCAAAGCGTCAGGTTCATCACCATAAATGCAAATTCATTGCAAGGGATTCGGAGAGCCCGCCACTTGGCGCATGGGTTTGATTTGCCCGGCCAATAAATAGCAGCAAGGAGAGAGTTTGCTTCTCGTTCTCTCACGTCTTCCCGAATGAACTTATTTGCTCGAGTACATTCTGTTGACAAGATGCTCCCGAGGGTGAAGATGCGATGAATTGTCTCCATTCATGCACTTGAAGGTGACTGTTACATCCAAAAGTCGGAATCGAGGGCTTCTGAGGCAGGCGAAAGGTGCCTGTTGTATCCAAAGATCGGGATACTCGAGCCCCGTCTCTGTTATTCCGGAAGAGCCGCAGATCGGAATTATGGTGCCCCCATCTTCCTTGGGCTTTGGAGAGCTCTTTCTCCAGCTAGAGTGGTGTGTTGCTCACTCTGGTTGTGTTGAAAGCTGCTCCTTTAGCCACAGATCGCTTTCGACCTCCGGTCCTATCCACGATCCTCTGGGATGTATACTCATGCCTCCGGGCTGCTCTCAACACTGCATCAAAAGTCTGATGCTCAAACTGCTCTACTGCCAATAAAATCTCTAGGTAGAGCCCCTGCTGGAACCGCTGGGCTCTACCGAACTCGGTCGCCACCAAGGTGGAAGCAAACCGACTAAGCCTAGAGAACTCGGTCGCATGTCCATCGACCGTCCTGCCCATCTGCTTCATATTGGTGAACCTCGTCTGTAGATCATACCGAGCTACAGCATCAAAATACTTGGTCTGAAATCTCTTCCTGAACACAGCCCATGAAATAGGGGCCACTAATCCATCGGCCTGCGCTGCCCACCAGCTGCGAGCAAGATCCAATAGCTGCAGGCGCACCACGGCCACCTTCTCATTCTGGAGTCCTGGCTGCTTCTAGAATCACCTCTGTGTCCTGAAGCCATGCATCTGCAGCGATCGCATCTTCACTGCCGTCGAAGAAGGAAGGGTTCAAGCGCTTGAAGCTGTTGGCCGCGCTATTACCCTGATGACCTCCTCTGGTCAAGGCATCTGCCACCGCCTGGTGTAAGGCATCTCCGCAACGATCCTGGGAAGCTAATAGGGACCTGATGAGACCCGCCAAAGTGCCATCATCATGCTCTGCTGGCTGGATGGGCTGAACTGGTGGTTCTCCTTCGGTAGGCATAACTCTGGAGGCTACTCCTGAATATTGGGCTTGATCTCCAGGTTGCTGCTGGTCCGCTGGAGGTACTCCGCCTTGCTGATCGGCAGGTCCAGGAACAATGCCGCTGAAGAAGACGACATAGGGAACAATAAGGAAGGACCAGAACAGATCAACGATACAAGCATGTGATCTGGTCAAGATTTTCAGGGATCAAGAGGATACGAGTAGAGATCAAGGGCGAGTACTGATTGAGACATCTATTCGGTAAACCCTCACATATCTTGAATTACAAGACCTGCATGGGCCACCACTAAAACTATGTCACGCCCCAGAACCAGAATACTGGAGAGCGGGGGCAGACATAGCCAGCTACGTATAATGAAATGGGATCCACGTCACTATACGGTCACGGCTGTCTAGATATATGAGGGTTTAACTACAATCCATCAGTCTCCTATGGTCAAGATCAAACCTATTGTCTCAATCACAAGCAAGTAATAGCAGTCACAAGATATTAGAGCATCAATATACAATAGTAAGGCGTCCCATACATTACATATTGGATGATCATGAATCTAGTCGTACAAAATGTCAGGACTAGCAAGAGTTTTAGTCAATACATGATCAACCCTAGGATTTGTCAATCATGTTACAGCCCGTAGGCAGACAGTAAATAAAGGTGCAATACGAGCTAACACGTGCTCGCCGGCTAAACGCCTTAAAAGAATAATTTTACAAATAGAGTGGAAGGACAAAAGAAACCCACTCGTTGCCCTGGTTACGCCTGGTGGTCACCATCGGGCTGGAAGATAGGTAGATCCTCTGGTGCTGCTCCGATATCTGGCCACACAAAACCAGCTAGGTCAGACCCCAGAAAGAGCAAGTACCACAAAGGAGGCTTCACTTAGGAACTAAAACCAGCATATCATAAATAAATAGTTAAGGTAATTAAAAGATATTAATAATAACTGAGATAACAATAATATATTGAGCACGGAGAAACCATTCAAGTAGCCAGACTGCAACCCTTAAACCAAACAAGGACCGGGGTTGCAATCCTTCGCCTGAATAGAAACCCGCCTCAATTACTATTGATAAGGTAACAAGACAATAAACGAAGAGAGGACACAGAACTGCTCCGGAAGCCAGGTTACAACCCTTAAACCAAACAAGGACCGGGGTTGTAACCCTTCGCCTGAACAGAACTGGACCCCTGATCTTTATTGTTAAGGCCAGTATAAATAATCATGGTATTGAAGTAAAGGTAAAACATGACGAGCATGACAGGGGGTTACAATAAGACAATAAACGAAGAGAGGACACAGAACTGCTCCGGAAGCCAGGTTACAACCCTTAAACCAAACAAGGACCGGGGTTGTAACCCTTCGTCTGAGCAGAACTGGACCCCCGATCTTTATTGTTAAGGCGGGCACAATAAGCAGGACGATATATGATAAGATAACCATGGAACTATTTAGATAGCCAAATTACAACCCTTAAACCAAACAAGGACCGGGGTTGTAACCCTTCATCTGAACAGAACTTGGTATCCCATCATTTATCGATACAAGAAATCATGTCCTGATACAATCTTGTACAGGATCAGGATAAGACTAAGCTGGAATAAACTTCATCCAATCAATCACGGCCAATCAAGAGTACGGCTTGATACTTTTAACTAACTAGGGTTATCACAGGCCTAGTTACTAGCAAGATGCAACGAGATTATCCCAACAGCCACAAGCCCTGCAGACCATCCGGTTATCCGGGTCGAATGTCCGTTTATGAAGGGTGCACCACATGACTGTGTGCTGGAAATGTGCCCTACTCGTCGGTAGGCTACAAGTCCACTTAATGCGCCCAGATAACGGGATTGCCTGTAACTGGGAATCTCTTAATGACTACTGAATCGTTCTAGTTAATTAGCCTTAGTCAATTTCAGTAGGTAACCCTGACCGTGGTACTCAGGGATCCCCATCCTAGACATGATGCAAGACAGTAACAGTTTATTTATACAAACACAATCGCCCACGGTGTCCAAGTCTTTCATACTTGTCATGTCATGCTAGCTGTCGTAACAGCATGCCGAGATATATCATGTCAGTTTACTTGTCAAGAGTGCGCCACAGCGGGCCACTATCGTGTTCTATTCTTACAATATTATGAATGAGAGAAACTTGCATGAAATAACTAGAGACATATTCTTGCTGCTAAGGAAAAGATCTACGACTTCCACGTTGGGAGTTGGGAGAAATTCGAGCAATAATTCAGTCAATTAGGACATATAACAGTTAGTAATAGTCAAAATTGCATTATGCGGCCTATTCTGCGACATGCATGCAACTGCAACACCATATGCGCCTACTGCGACATGCGCCTATCGCGACATGCGCCTCATGTGGCTCAACTACGACATGATATGCGTCTATCGCGACATGCGCCTCATTGCAACATGCGCCTTCTGCGACATGCGCCTTCTGCGACATGATATGCGGCTACCGCGACATGCGCTTCATTGCCACATGCGTCTTCTGTGACATGCGCCTTCTGCGACATGATATGCGGCTACCGCGACATGATATGCGGCTACCACGACATGCGCTTCATTGCAACATGCGCCTTCTGCGACATGCGCCTTCTGTGACATGATATGCGGCTACCGCGACATGCGCTTCATTGCAACATGCGCCTTCTGCGACATGCGCCTTCTGCGACATGCTGATTATGCTGCAGATGAACCTAGAAATGACCAGAAATAGTTTTGGCCATAACTTCCTCATCCGAAGCCGAAATCAAGTGAAACAAAAGCCAAAACTGCATGAAATTGAATTCTCTACAACATAGAAACACTAGTTTTTGAAAATAACCAAGTTTTAGAGATCAAAACCAAGAAAAACCGAAAAGTTTACAAACTTAGATCTACAAGAATCTATCCATCAAATCCAAAAATGTCAAGTTCTAAAGAGGCTTAGAATCAAGTAAGGAAGAGAATGGAACAATAAAATTTGAGATCCATCATGAAGCAAGTTTGCACTTGCCTAAGCTCTCTCTCTCTCTCCTTCCTGGTAGGTGTAGAAGTAAATGTGGAGAAGAAGAAGAATAATGAAGAGAGAGAAAGAGGAGGGGTTAATAAATGGGGATGGTGGTGGTAGGTAGGGGTTTTCTTTTGGTTCATGATGAACCCAAAAGCAAACCAAACCAAGCTAAGCCGAACCAAGCTATGCCATATCCAATGATATGCCAAAATAACCATGCAGAAAAATACACAATACGAGTCAAGAATACGTACACGTATACCAAGATACGTAATACGAACTATAGGCATTACAACTCTACCCACCTTAGAAGAATTCTATCCTCGGAATTTAATCAAGAGGCTAGAATTGCAAGGACAGGCTATACTAATCGTAAGCTATAACAAGCAGTCTATCATGCAGTCATTTATTCAAACAAGGAATTGAAAGCATAAGGCATAAGGAAGACATTATACCTTACGAGTCAAACAGGTCGGAATATCGTGATCGGATATCATCCTCACGCTCCCACGTCGACTCACCCAAAGAGTGATGACCCCAAGCAACTCGGACTAACTTGATAGTCTTGTTCTTGAGCGTCTTCTCTTTTCGGTCCAATATAGACACGGGCCTCTCCTCATACGAAAGGTTGGTACCAACAACCAATTCTGAATGATCCAGGATGTGGCTCGGGTCCGGAATATACCGTCGCAGTTGGGATACATGGAATACGTCATGCACCTCACGTAGCGACGGTGGAAGAGCGAGACGATAGGATACATCTCCTACTAGCTCCAGAATGTCGAACGGCCCTATATACCTAGGACTAAGCTTTTCCCGCACGCCGAAACGAATGACGCCACGGGTAGGCGAGATCCTAAGGAATACATGATCGCCGACAGAAAATTCAAGGGGTCGCCGATGAGAATCGGCCCAATGACGCTGGCGATCTTGGGCAACTCGAAGATGATCTCTGACTCTTCTGACCACTTCAACGGTCTGAGCAATCATTTCCGGACCAAGCATCTGCCTCTCTCCAACATCATCCCAGGCTAACGGGGATCGACACTTCCTACCATACAATGCCTCGAACGGAGCCATCTGGATACTGGCTTGGAAACTGTTGTTATACGAGAACTCCACCAGGTGCACGTGATCTTCCCACGAACCACCGAAGTCGAGTGTACATGACCGCAACATATCTTCAAGAGTCTGGATCGTACGTTCCGACTGGCCATCTGTCTGCGGGTGATAAGCTGAACTGAACTGGAGGTGAGTTCCCAAACTTTCTTGCAAGCTACGCCAAAAGTGTGACGTAAATCTTGAATCTCTATCTGAAGTGATACTGACTGGTATACCGTGCAACCTGACAATCTGCCGAAGATACATCTCCGCTAGCTGAGCCGTCGACTGACCAACTCTGAACGGGAGAAAGTGAGCCACCTTCGTGAGCCTGTCTATGACAACCCAAATAGCGTCTCTGCCCGCCGGGGATCTAGGCAATCCAGTCACAAAATCCATGGTTACATGCTCCCATTTCCACTCGGGAATCGGCAATGGTTGAAGTAGTCCAGCTGGTCTCTGATGTTCAGCCTTAACTTGTTGGCAGACTAAACAACGAGAGACAAACCGGGCTATCTCCCTCTTCATGCCATTCCACCAAAAGTGCTGGCGGATATCACGGTACATCTTCGTGCCACCAGGATGAATGGAATACTGCGAACTGTGAGCCTCCGTCATGATCTCCTGTCTAATATCTCCACTGGGTACACAAAGACGCTTACCATGTCGAAGTGTACCGTCTTCATGAATGCATAACTCTGGTCTTCGTCCCGCCTCACACTCTGCTCTGAGTCGCTGAAGCTTGGAATCTGCTGACTGCGCCATCCGGATCCTCTCGACTATAGTGGACTGGACTTGCATGCTGGCCATCAATGCCACACTGGTAGGGAGGACAACTTCTACACCCATCTTCTGAAGTTCGGCTAATAGTTCTGGTTGCGCTGTCAGAAAATAAACTCCTGCCCTCCTGCTCAATGCATCTGCAACAACGTTGGCCTTCCCTGGGTGATACTGCAGGTTGACATCATAATCCACAAGCAGCTCTAGCCATCTCCTCTGACGCATGTTGAGATCCTTCTGGGTGAAAACATACTTCAGGCTCTTGTGGTCGGTGAAAATTTCTACCCTGTCTCCGTATAGGTAGTGCCTCCACAACTTAAGTGCAAACACTACTGCTGCCAGCTCCAAGTCATGGGTTGGGTAATTTCTCTCATGATCACGAAGTTGCCATGACGCATAAGCTATTACCTTCCGATGCTGCATCAGAACACATCCTAAACCTCTGCCTGAAGCATCACAATACACTGAGAATCCTCCAGTTCCATCTGGAAGCGTGAGAATAGGAGCCGTCATCAAGCCTCGCTTCAACCTCTCAAAAGAATCCTGGCATTCTGCTGTCCAAGCAAACTGCACATCCTTGCGGGTCAACTGGGTCAATGGCGCTGAAATTCGAGCAAAGTCTGAAACAAATTGCCGATAGTAGCCGGCCAATCCAAGAAAGCTGCGAACTTCTGCAACCGTGCTGGGTACTGGCCATGTCTCAATGGCCACAATCTTTTAGGGATCTACCTCCACTCCTCCTCGGGTGATGATATGACCCAAGTACGAAATGCGATCGAGCCAGAACTCGCATTTACTAAACTTGGCATACAACTGGTGCTCTCTGAGAATCTGGAGGACAATTCTGAGATGATGCTCATGCTCCGCCTCACTCTTACTGTAGACCAGGATGTCGTCTAGGAACACAATCACTAACTTATCCAAATAAGGCATGAAGATGCGATTCATGAGGTCCATGAATACAGCCGGCGCATTGGTTGCTCCAAATGGCATCACAAGGAACTCCCAATGCCCATACCTAGATCTGAAAGCTGTCTTCGGGATGTCCTGCTCTCTGACTCTAATTTGATGATAGCCTGACCGCAAGTCAATCTTCAAGAATACTGACGCCCCTTTGAGTTGATCAAACAAGTCATCTATCCTCAGGAGAGGATATCTGTTCTTGATTGTCACTGAGTTCAAGGTACGATAATCAACACACAATCTGGACGTACCATCCTTCTTTTTTACAAGAAGCATCGGGGCTCCCCAAGGCGATCCACTAGCACGAATGAATCCCTTGGTTCTGAGTTCTTCAATCATCTTGTACAATATCTCTAGCTCTGACGGCGCCATCCTGTAGACTCTCTCTGACACTGGGGCTGTCCCGGGAATCAGGTCGATGGTAAACTCGATCTCTCGCTCTGGCGGTATCCCTGGAAGCTCTTCTGGGAAAACATCTGGAAACTATTCGACTATCCGAGGTAACTGCACTGCTGCTACTGCCATCCGCAACACTGGAGGAGAAGGTTCAACTTCGCCTCGGGAGAAAGAAAACTCTGGCTCGCCTGGAATGCTAAAAATAACCCTGCCAATGTGGCAGTCTATCCTAGCATACTGGTCTCTCAACCAATCCATCCCTAAGACCACATCATAATCGGCCATCGGGAACTCTATCAATCTAGCGGGGAATTCTCTACCGCTAACTACGATCCGACACGAGGAAAATACTCTATCTACTCCCACAAGTCCGTTACCAGTAAGTATATTGAGCCTTGCTGATAATGACTCGGGCTCCAGTCCTACCCGTGTCGCAAATCGTGCAGACATAAATGAATACGAGGTACCAGAATCAAATAATACTGAAGCTGGAAAGGTGTTGACGAGAATAGTACCTGCCACCACCTCACCTGGTGCTATTCCTTCTTCTCCCATGGTCAAAGCCAGCACTTGACCATGTCCTCTGGGTGCGGGTCCCCTCTGCTGAAAATTCCTCTGCC
Organism: Iris pallida; assembly: GCA_029216955.1. Classification (NCBI taxonomy): domain Eukaryota; kingdom Viridiplantae; phylum Streptophyta; class Magnoliopsida; order Asparagales; family Iridaceae; genus Iris; species Iris pallida. Next base: position 33,332,727 of record JANAVB010040218.1, on the reverse strand, counting down.
TGCTCTGGATCAGGGCTTGGGCTTGGGCATACTGCTGCGGTCTCTGCTACTGGAATGCCTGGGCCTGCGTCGGCAATGGCCTCGGGAACGGGTACTGCAGCTGCTGCTGCTGCTGGACTGGTGCTGGTCCTCTAACTGAAGGACTAGAGAAGGCGGATGAACTCCCTCTGTTCGGGCAATTCCCAACCCTGTGGTCCGAGGCACCACAAACCAAGCACAAACCCTGTGCTCTACGACATTCTGATACCACATGCCCTGGCTTCCCGCAGTGTGAACATCCCACTTCGGAAGACTGCTTCTGCTTCTGCTGCTGAGGGTACGTCGGGGTGGAATGCTGAACCGACGTCACTGAGGCCGCCCGCCTCGGAGCTCCAATGGTCAAAGCCCTGGCTGTCGGGGCTGGTGCTGAAGACTGATTCATCTGGCCGTGAGATCGCTTCCGACCTCCGGTCCTATCCACGATCCTCTGGGATGTATACTCATGCCTCCGGGCTGCTCTCAACACTGCATCAAAAGTCTGATGCTCAAACTGCTCTACTGCCAATAAAATCTCTAGGTGGAGCCCCTGCTGGAACCGCTGGGCTCTATCGAACTCGGTCGCCACCAAGGTGGAAGCAAACCGACTAAGCCTAGAGAACTCGGTCGCATATCCATCGACCGTCCTGTCCATCTGCTTCAGATTGGTGAACCTCGTCTGTAGATCATACCGAGCTACAGCATCAAAATACTTGGTCTGGAATCTCTCCCTGAACACTGTCCATGAAATAGGGGCCACTAATCCATCGGCCTGCGCTGCCCACCAGCTGCGAGCAAGATCCAATAGCTGCAGGCGCACCACGGCCACCTTCTCATTCTCTGGAGTTCTGGCTGCTTCTAGAATCACCTCTGTGTCCTGAAGCCATGCATCTGCAGCGATCGCATCTTCACTGCCGTCGAAGAAGGGAGAGTTCAAGCGCTTGAAGCTGTTGGCCGCGCTATTACCCTGATGACCTCCTCTGGTCAAGGCATCTGCCACCGCCTGGTGCAAGGCATCTCCGCGACGATCCTGGGAAGCTAATAGGGACCTGATGAGACCCGCCAAAGTGTCATCATCATGCTCTGCTGGCTGGATGGGCTGAACTGGTGGTTCTCCTTCGGTAGGCATAACTCTGGAGGCTACTCCTGAATAATGGGCTTGATCTCCAGGTTGCTGCTGGTCCGCTGGAGGTACTCCACCTTGCTGATCGGTAGGTCCAGGAACAATGCCGCTGAAGAAGACGACATAGGGAACAATAAGGAAGGACCAGGACAGATCAACGATACAAGCATGTGATCAGGTCAAGATTTTCAGGGATCAAGAGGATACGAGTAGAGATCAAGGGCGAGTACTGATTGAGACATCTATTCGGTAAACCCTCACATATCTTGAATTACAAGACCTGCATGGGCCACCACTAAAACCATGTCACGCCCCAGAACCAGAATACTGGAGAGCGGGGGCAGACATAGCCAGCTACGTATAATGAAATGGGATCCACGTCACTATACGGTCACGGCTGTCTAGATATATGAGGGTTTAACTACAATCCATCAGTCTCCTATGGTCAAGATCAAACCTATTGTCTCAATCACAAGCAAGTAATAGCAGTCACAAGATATTACAGCATCAATATACAATAGTAAGGCGTCCCATACATTACATATTGGATGATCATGAAGCTAGTCGTACAAAATGTCAGGACTAGCAAGAGTTTTAGTCAATACATGATCAATCCTAGGATTTGTCAATCATGTTACAGCCCGTAGACAGACAGAAAATAAAGGTGCAATACGAGCTAACACGTGCTCGCCGGCTAAACGCCTCAAAAGAATAATTTTACAAATAGAGTGGAAGGACAAAAGAAACCCACTCGTTGCCCTGGTTACGCCTGGTGGTCACCATCGGGCTGGAAGACAGGTGGATCCTCTGGTGCTGCTCCGATATCTGGCCACACAAAACCAGCTGGGTCAGACCCCAGAAAGAGCAAGTGCCACAAAGGAGGCTTCACTTAGGAACTAAAACCAGCATATCATAAATAAATAGTTAAGGTAATTAAAAGATATTAATAATAACTGAGATAACAATAATATATTGAGCACGGAGAAACCATTCAAGTAGCCAGACTGCAACCCTTAAACCAAACAAGGACCAGGGTTGCAATCCTTCGCCTGAATAGAAACCCGCCTCAATTACTATTGATAAGGTAACAAGATAATAAACGAAGAGAGGACACAGAACTGCTCCGGAAGCCAGGTTACAACCCTTAAACCAAACAAGGACCGGGGTTGTAACCCTTCGCCTGAACAGAACTGGACCCCTGATCTTTATTGTTAAGGCCAGTATAAATAATCATGGTATTGAAGTAAAGGTAAAACATGACGAGCATGACAGGGGGTTACAATAAGATAATAAACGAAGAGAGGACACAGAACTGCTCCGGAAGCCAGGTTACAACTTTTAAACCAAACAAGGACCGGGGTTGTAACCCTTCGCCTGAGCAGAACTGGACCCCCGATCTTTATTGTTAAGGCGGACACAATAAGCAGGACGATATATGATAAGATAACCATGGAACTATTCAGATAGCCAAATTACAACCCTTAAACCAAACAAGGACCGGGGTTGTAACCCTTCATCTGAACAGAACTTGGTATCCCATCATTTATCGATACAAGAAATCATGTCCTGATACAATCTTGTACAGGATCAGGATAAGACTAAGCTGGAATAAACTTCATCCAATCAATCACGGCCAATCAAGAGTACGGCTTGATACTTTTAACTAACTAGGGTTATCACAGGCCTAGTTACTAGCAAGATGCAATGAGATTATCCCAACAGCCACAAGCCCTGCAGACCATCCGGTTATCCGGGTCGAATGTTCGTTTATGAAGGGTGCACCACATGACTGTGTGCTGGAAATGTGCCCTACTCGTCGGTAGGCTACAAGTCCACTTAATGCGCCCAGATAACAGGATTGCCTGTAACTGGGAATCTCTTTATGACTACTGAATCGTTCTAGTTAATTAGCCTTAGTCAATTTCAGTAGGTAACCCTGACCGTGGTACTCAGGGATCCCCATCCTAGACATGATGCAAGAAACAGTTTATTTGTATAAACACAATCGCCCACGGTGTCCAAGTCTTTCATACTTGTCAGGTCAGGCTAGCTGTCGTAACAGCATGCCGAGATATATCATGTCAGTTTACTTGTCAAGAGTGCGCCACAGCGGGGCACTATCGTGTTCTATTCTTACAATATTATGAATGAGAGAAACTTGCATGAAATAACTAGAGACATATTCTTGCTGCTAAGGAAAAGATCTACGACTTCCACGTTGGGAGTTGGGAGAAATTCGAGCAATAATTCAGTCAATTAGGACATATAACAGTTAGTAATAGTCAAAATATGCATTATGCGGCCTATTCTGCGACATGCATGCAACTGCGACACCATATGCGCCTACTGCGACATGCGTCTATCGCGACATGCGCCTCATGTGGCTCAACTGCGACATGATATGCGCCTACCGCGACATGCATTGCAACATGCGCCTTCTGCGACATGTGCCTTCTGCGACATGATATGCGGCTACCGCGACATGCGCTTCATTGCAACATGTGCCTTCTGCGACATGCGCCTTCTGCGACATGATATGCTGCTACCGCGACATGCACTTCATTGCAACATGCGCCTTCTGCGACATGCGCCTTCTGCGACATGATATGCGGCTACCGCGACATGCGCTTCATTGCAACATGCGCCTTCTGCGACATGCGCCTTCTGCGACATGATATGCTGCTACCGCGACATGCGCTTCATTGCAACATGCGCCTTCTGCGACATGCGCCTTCTGCGACATGATATGCGGCTACCGCGACATGCGCTTCATTACAACATGCGCCTTCTGCGACATGCGCCTTCTGCGACATGCTGATTATGCTGCAGATGAACCTAGAAATGACCAGAAATGGTTTTGGCCATAACTTCCTCATCCGAAGCCGAAATCAAGTGAAACAAAAGCCAAAACTGCATGAAATTGAATTCTCTACAACATAGAAACACTAGTTTTCGAAAATAACCAAGTTTTAGAGATCAAAACCAAGAAAAACCGAAAAGTTTACAAATTTAGATCTACAAGAATCCATCCATCAAATCCAAAAATGTCAAGTTCTAAAGAGGCTTAGAATCAAGTAAGGAAGAGAATGAACAATAAAACTTGAGATCCATCATGAAGCAAGTTTGCACTTGCCTAAGCTCTCTCTCTCTCTCTCTCTCCTTCCTGGTAGGTGTAGAAGTAAATGTGGAGAAGAAGAAGAATAATGAAGAGAGAGAAAGAGGAGGGGTTAATAAATAGGGATGGTGGTGGTAGGTAGGGGTTTTCTTTTGGTTCATGATGAACCCAAAAGCAAACCAAACCAAGCTAAGCCGAACCAAGCTATGCCATATCCAATGATATGCCAAAATAACCATGCAGGAAAATACACAATACGAGTCAAGAATACGTACACGTATACCAAGATACGTAATACGAACTATAGGCATTACATGGGTTCATTATCTATACTTAAATGTTTGTTAGGAACTACCTGTTAGCCCACTTGCTTTTATGGGGAGACTCAAGTTGTCATACTGACTTAATAGTGTTGCCTATAACAGGTTGCCTTCAATTGAATATATACTACTTACCCAAATCCTTATTGTGGTTGTATTGGATTGCCCTTTTTATTCATATGTTACTGTTATTAGTGTCTCTGAGACTCACCCAAGTGTCAGTAGCCTGCTACATACTTCCCATGGGCCCTCCTATGTACCTGTACTTATATAGGAATTGGTACCAAAAGCTTAACACCATTGCTTTGTATACAAACTTATGGCTGCATATTGCCCTATTCGAAATACTGCAACTTGCCGTACTCTGTTATAGAGCCTGCCCCTGTTTTCCCTTACTTAGGCCTATATGTACCTACTGTTCTAGTACAAATCCCATTGCAACTATTGCCTCCTGTGTCCACTGGTGGATACCCACTCTGATACTTCTGCATGGTACAACCGGATGTCCACACATGTATCCACTCGACTTATTCTGTGCACGCCACGACTGATACCCATTCTGATGTCAGGTATCAAATCAGATACCAAATTGGGTAGCTGATACAAGGTATTCGAATGTGAAACCAGGTATCAAATTCCTGTTCCAGTATTTGAATGAGTTACCTGCATCAAGAGATACGAAAGCTCGTGTATATATCTGATATCCTAACCCATTATTCTCTTATATCTCTAACCCGCATCTAACTTTTAGCTATAGGTGGTAATTCTTCTTAGAGACTGATATCAGGTCTCTTTCTGTACACTATTCTAGCCTATAGTCTCCAGATTTGGTGACCGCCCCTTATGAAAGGTCTGATATTCTAATCCAAGTCTTGTATTTGGTATTAAACCAGATATCCACTGTGGACCCTGATCCTAGGGTCGAATACGATGCCAGTATCAAACGGCCACTAAGATGTTGATGTCTGATACTAAAGTATCAGTACAATACCAGGTGGTTTGACAAAGAAAAGAAGTAGATGCATAATATGGCAGTTCATGTGCCTATAAAAGTTCTAAACACCTAGAAAGTTATCAAGGACACATCCCCATGGTCGTGTGTCAGTTTTTATTGTGGTCGAGGCCAAAAGTATCCATATTGCTACGACAATCGCTATAGGATATCAAATCCGATAACAACATTCTGGATGTGTCACAAATCCGATTCTGAACCTACAGCTCGACACTAATGGCCAGGAATGCTACTAATCCTCAATCTGATACAAAGGTTGGGTGTGATATCCAGTATACAACAGTTTGATTGGCAGAAAGTAAAGAAATGCTAACCTGTCGACTCATGCACAGGATCATAGGTCTTATGAGGATCTGGTATTTGTTCGATATTGCAACTTGCTATTCCGTCCTAGTTCATATAGCTTGGTACCAGCAGGGGATATGGGACCAAGTATCAATTCGATACTCGGGTCTGACTTAAGTACCCATCTGATACTTTAGTGTCAACAATCCTACTGATACCAAAATCGATACATAACCTTACCTGGGTCTAAGCCACCATGCAGCTCTGCCCTCAGAGCTTTTCATACCTTACTATTATATCAGCCATTCTCTGTACAGGTATCATATACCAAGTGCACAACCAAATGTCCAGCATCAGGCATACATTCTTAAAGATAGAACAATATAGTATGGACCCATATACTTATGTGTGAGACTGATATATTAATACTTGAAGTTTCTTTGTTCAGTTGGAACATTTCTATATCCCTACTGATTCACTACTATGCTAGGCTTAACTAGGATCTGTAGGAGATTTCCTACGACCACAACGTTGTACCACCGCTCGTCCACCCTATTCTCGTGTACAGCCCATTCCTCTCTGTTAAACTGACATAAGGAGTCTAATACGCGTAACCAAATATAGGAAAATCTAATACAAGGGTTCTTAGTTCATCATATACGATTTAGCCTCTATGGTGTACAGAACGCGCACTCTCCCCTGCCAAAACCTGTCTACATTAATTTTCTAACGATGACATAACTACAACCACCCATCTTGTGAATTCCATTATCCCATCTAGACATTAAATCAAACATCTAATAACATGGAGACTGAGATCACAAGAGCAGATTACGAACCTGATGGATTGATTTGCCGTGCTCGACTGAACCTTTGACTCCTCTTTGTTACTTCCTCGCGAAGAGAATTTCTAGGGTTTGTAGATGCCGAAGGTCGGTTGTCTCCTTCTTTATGTATATATGGGGTTTGATTTGTTAGGAGGAGATAGGATGGATCGGATTGGGGTCGATCTTGGTCAATCGGTTTTAGAAGGGAAGCTTCTATCGAGTTGTTGGTTTAAAACAAACAGAGTTATCCCCCCCCCCTCCCCCCCCCCCCAAATGAGTCGGCCAGTAGAAATTTGAAGTGGAGAATTTGAAATTAGCCCCCCCCCCCTCCCAAAAGATTTTTGCATAAGGGCCTCCCTTAGTCTAATGTTAGGGTGGTGCTTATATATATATATATATATATATATATATATATATATATATATATATATATATATATATATATATATATATATATATATATATAGCCCCCCCCCTCCCCCCCTCCCAAAATATATATATATATACCTTTATAAAAAATCCTTTAGATATAAATTATATTAGTTTAAAATATCTACAAAATCCCAAATCATTACACTGGGTCAATAATTAATAATAATTACTCAAAAAATTTTAGGACGGGGGTTTACACTTGATTTGCACATGAATAAGTTACAGAGTTGCACATGGATACCTACTTTGGAATTGATCACATAACCACTTCTACTCCCCTGTACCCCAATCAATACACAAGGATCTAGTCAAGTTACGTTATTGCACATGAAAGTTTTATACATGAAGCACATGTGAACATGAGAGTACATGAGAGCACATGAGTGTACATGAATAATGAGAGCACAAGGAGTACATGATGTTCGTGAAAAGCATATGACATGAAGTACCCGATACACCCGAGGGGGATAACATCTCATGAAAAGATCCATATAGTACCAATCCGTGATAACAACGTGACAACATAAAGTAAAGTAGTCTAGAGCAAGAATATAAGTCCTAGCAAGTATGAAAAGATCAGATAATGTACTCGTCTGATATCATGAATGACTGATGAGAACAGATGTCCGAACCGGAGTAACTGAGTCCTATTTAGAGCAACACATATTACAATGTATTCAAGGTATGATAAATGAAGTTTACAATACATTCTACATAATTTTAGGCCATTCTAGGTCAAAGTCAACTCTTGGTCAACTATGGTCAATATTCTAGTCAAACTAGTCAACTAGTCTAGGTTTGGTCAAACTCTAGCCTACAAGTCATGATAGGCCTATAGAGTCAATTTCTAGGGTAAATCTATAAGTTACCCCACTAAACAACACTATATATATATATATATATATATATATAAAATATATATATATATATATATATATATATATATATATATATATATATATATATATATATATATAACATACTACAAATATATATCACTATACCTATAGCTATATCTATATCATATATACATAGACTATTATATATATCACTAACTGCTAACATATGCCTAGACTAGTATATCACTATATCTATATCTCTATACTAGTATAACCTATAACTATACCATAATACATATACAAAACCAACCCTAGTCTTAAACCCACAACTCAGAAATCTGAGAACCATAATCTCAGAAACTGAGATACTGTATACCAAGAACTCAACTCTATAGATAATATATATACCTATACCTACCTACACATACATAACATATCTAAACTGAACCCCCAAACTGGACTGAACTCTAAACCTCAGTCCACACATGAATACCTAACACTCAAACCTACTCCACCTGGAACTAACTCCCAGTCTCAGAAATCTGGAAACTCAACTCTATAATCTAACCCAAGAAAACTAGAACCCTCACAAGAATATCCCTACCCCCAACTGGACTGAACAACACACACTCAAACTGAACTGCTATCATATAAATATAACACATCAACTAGTAATCCCAATACCCAAATCCTATCTATCAATCCCCAAATCAATACACAAATATAACAACCCAAACTCACAGTCTTAGATACTCAGGAAACTGAGTGTCTCTCAACAGAAAACTGGAAACCAAACCCAAGCTCTAATACATACTCTCAAACCCAAACACATTCGAAAACCCCCAATGATTAAAGTGTAAACTGGGAAATAGGAAGGGGGTATGAGTCCACACATAATGTCAACAAGGGGGGTGTCCAAACAGTGTCCAAGAAGTGTCCAAATCGTGTCAAAATCCAAGTATCAGAACTGGGTGTTAGAACTGTGCCCAGGGGTCTCGTGCACATATGTCGAGCCCCCTAGGACACAAAGTATCCTACCAAATGCCAAGTGGTCGTGTCCTAAGGTAGGTGAGTCGTAGGGCTACGTGTCTAGGTGCCTGTGTTATGTCCAAGTCGTGTTAGCATGTCTGTACAAGTGCGTATTGGTGGAGAATTCGTGCGTGTGTGCAGTGTGGGTGCGACCACTGTGAGCTCGATTCCTTCTCGAACTCTCCACCAATCTATCCCAAATTTCACAGGCATGGTGTCAGTCAATCCCCTACCTTCGTACCAAAAATCAAGTGTCCACGTGTCGTGCCGTATCTGTTCTAGGGTTCGAGTAGCAGGACACTGCACCACTGTGTGTGCATGCCTCCCCGTGTCCAAGAAAGGACACAAAACGACACCAAACGACACCAAAATCACCTCAGTCTTCACAAAACATAATCCATACATTAACAGCTACCATCTATGAAATTTGTTTTGAAAATTATTAACATTCATTTCTAAGTGGCATTTCATCGAACACTTTGACTAGTGCTCCGATACTCCTCCGTTACGCGTACCAAATGGACACGAATCGAACCCAAACTCTGCCAATACTAGGGGGACCCTAAATGCATGCATCTATGGAGAGAAATCAGAAATTAAAAGGGTTTAGATATCAGAAATAGCCCCTTAAAAAGCTTCAACACCAAATTCCTATGGTCCAGTCTCTCCAATCCTTGCTAGCTAGCCACTAGAGACTTCTTCTTCACTAGAGGAATGCAATGAAACTGATTTGGTCCAATTTGGAGGTACTTTGAAAAAATGGGGCAAATTTGGGGAAGAACATAAACTAGGGTTAGGGTTCCAATGAAAGAGGCAAAGAGGGAGACTAATGATGTGTTATATAGGGATAGGGGGCTGCTCTTGGCTGGTCATATGGTTGGGCTAGGGTTTGGTTAAGTCACGATAGCCCAAAGCCCCTTTCTAAGTTGTAAAAACAAGCCCTTAAGCTAAAGGCCCAAACTAGCTCCTTAATTCAATTCTCCAAATGGTCTTTAAGTCATTACTAGCTAGATTAGAGTCTAATTACTAACTCAAACTTGTTAGCTAGGTCTCCATGATCATGGTTAGTCTCTAGGCTAAGTTGTTCTAAGTTACACTAGCAAAATGCCAAAATTACATTACACCAATTTAAATAATATTAAAATAATCGAAAAATTTATAATTACCAAAATATCCTTATTCTAGAAAGTGGTAGTGACACATGAAAGATCAACGATCAAAACAAATATCATGTTAAAGGATAAAAAATAAAGAGTAATACGAAGGATATCAATGAAGAGGAATTGTGACTGAGATAACTACCAGCAACCCTTACATATCTGATAAATCAGACCTGCATAGGCCACCAGTAAAACCTATGTCACGCCCCAGAACCAAAATACTGACAAGTAGGGACGCATCAGGCCAGCTACGTATGCCAAAGTACTCCAGTACTCCGAGATAACGTATAAGCTGTATAGATGAGGGTTACTACTACAAACCAACAATCGATCCTAGGTTAAATGATTCCTATATATCTCAATCACATGCATTAATCAAAGTACAAAAAGTATGATCATCGGGCATATAAGACAGTAAAGCATCCCAAACTATAATATATAGATGATCATGAAGCTAGTAATACAAAATAAAGAATTAGCAAGAGTGTAAGTCATACATGATCAAATCTTGCTGCAGTCTAGAAAATATACAATCATGTTTAAGCCTGTAGGTCAAATGTCAAGTCCAAAACAAGAGCTAAACACGTGCTCGGTGGCTAAACGCCTCAAAAGAATAAGTACAGAAAAGAGTGGGTATGAGAAAGAACACCGACTCAGGCATCCTAGTGCTCCGAGTGGTCACCATCGAATGGAATGTCCGGAAGATCCTCGGGCTCCTCAACTAGATCTGGTCAAACAAAACCAGTGGGGTCAGACCCCCAATAGCAAGTACCACAAAGGAAGCCAACTATGAACTAAAACAAGCATGCAAATCATAACAATACTAAATTAAGCAGTAAAAGCAAACAAAAAATAAATAAAGGTACCACAATGTATATGAAAGAAAACTGAAAACATGTAAGAGAAAGCATGTGAACCTGTAAAGGTGAAATTGAGCATGTAAGCATGTAATGAATCTGAGCATGTAGGACAAGTAGTGAAGCCAAGCATGTAAGACATGTAGTAAAGCCAAGCATGTAAGACATATAGTAAAGCCAAGCATTTAGCAGGAATAATAGCATGTACAAGAATAACATGAATCTAAGAACTAAAATAAGATAAACTGGAGCAAGACTAGACTAGACTAGACATGAATGGACTCCATCTATCAATTAAGGCCAAGCAATGAGTACGGCTTTATACATTAGCTAACTAGGGTTATCACAATCCTTATTACTGACATATGTAAGTTGAGAAATCCAATCCAGTTACTTGTCCTGCAGACTATCCGACTTATCCAGGCTAAAGAAAACAAGTATACCAGACACACGCAGTAAGATATGTGTCCTAAAGTAGTGCAACACTCGATGGTATATATATATATATATATATAAATTCTGAGACATAGAGCTGTTCTTCAATCGTCTGTCAGGAGGATCATGTGTGATGGGGCTGGAACTGACCTATGGCTGGATCGTTGGATAGAGCACCAGTCTCTGGTGGACATTATGGGCGATCGAGATCACAGGAAGGTGGGCATAGGTCTGTCTTGTCAGCACATCATCAGGAATGGAGCTTGGAGTCCGGAGTCCTACCGTCATACTGAGGGACTTGGTGAGATTATTCGCGGGATTGAGATTGACCCATCCCAGCCTGAGGATATTTGGGTCTGGGATCCGCCTGGCGTGACTTGAGGTACTACCTCGGGGGAGTTCTCCTTCCAGAGTGGCTACAACCTTATGCGTAGTGCCAATCCTCCAATTGGTGATTATGACTTCATTTGGTGCAAGTATCTGGCCAGAAAAATACAGCTATGTATGTATCGCCTGCTCCTTGGTCGTCTGCTAACCAGGGACAGACTCATCTCTTTTGGGATCCAGGTCCCCAATCCGAAGTGTGCTCTCTGTGATTTGGAGGATGAATCGATGTCTCGTCTATTTTTTGACTGTGGAGTTTCATGGTCAATAATGTCTGAGCAGAACCGTATGCTGGGTGGTGGTATTTCTGGCAGGTCGATTGGAGCAATCATCACGGGTATTCGAGATTGCAGAGGACGAGACATGGTCTGGTTCAAGACTGCTAGGATTCGGCTGGCAGCTGCTGTCTAGCATGTTTGGCGGAAGAGGAATCGGCGCATATTCGAGGGACTTATCACCCCTCCGGTTGGTATTTTCCATAATTTGGAGTTTGATGTAAAAGAAATGGTCGACTGACGGGTGGGCGACCATCCTGTCTGTATGTTTGAGTATTGACTGATTTTGGAATAAAATTTACCCTTTTTCCATATATATATATATATATATATATATATATATATATATATATATATATATATATATATATAAGACCGGAACAAATGGGTGCAGGTAACCGGGAAAATCTTCCTTTCCAATGATCTAATCAATCAAGCTAGTTGTTAATCCTTAACATTTTCATTCAGGATTCCGGGTGTGGCATTCCGCAGAATCCATCCTAGACATGATACATGCGAGACTTGACACGATAAGACAAGCAAGAATGCGCACTATAACAAGCCACAACAAGACATGACAATATTAGGACAATAGTGCGCTACGGTGAGCCACTAAATCAAGCTAGACATGTACAGAAATCAGGAGTGCGCCATGACAGGCTACTATCAAGACAAGACAAGATAAAGTATCAAGACTAGAGTGCGCTACGATGAGCCACTATAGTAAACTAGACATGTACTAGAATCAAGAGTGCGCCATGACAGGCCACTATCAGATAAGCTACACATGTACAGGAATCAGGAGTACGCCATGAAAGGCCACTATCGAGATAAGACAAGATCAAGTACCAGGACCAGACAAGCATGACAGGACAAGACAGTAAAGTGGGCATAGCATGTAAAGTAAAGCAGAAATCAGGAAATCAAGTCAAAATCCAGAAATAAACAACTTAGGTACTGGATCGGTATGTCGACGGTACACATCGGTACGCCGTCGGTATGCCGGTTTCTATAGGCAAAAACTCTTTGTCAAATTCTATCTGCCGCACCGGTATACCGTCGGTATGGACCGCTACACCGTCGGTATGCCGAAAAAAGTCACAACAGCTTTTGAACCAAAATATGGTTCACAAAATCGATATTCTGTCAGTACACACCGGTATACCGACGGTATGCCGATTATGGCCGAGAAACATGACTAAGGGCATGAAACAAGTCCCAGAAACCAAAAGTCGTTCCGAAAGTTGCTAAAATCAGTATAACCATGAAAACAATACTAAAGGAAGGTCGTGCATGGCCTGTATGCTAAGTCTCATGGCATTCACTCCGCTATCGTTCCTGATACGAAGTTTTTCTACTAAAAAATATCATGATTTCACAGGAAATCAAAACCTAGCTCAAACCAAATTTCAAGACGATCAAAATAACAATAATCATGAGAGAAACATATTTAGTAAAGCAAGTAATAGAAAATACTGGACTATCAAGACAGTAAGAAAATAAAAACCATAAGAAAACCATAATACGTCCAGTAGTTCGGCAAGATGTACTTGCCTAATAAAGCTCCAAGTCTAACTCTTCAAATCCACCACCAAAAGGGGTTCAAAAACCACACTCTGAAGTCTCGAGACCAAGCTCCAAGCTCCCGAGGAATACGGAGTGGAAACAAAAAGAAATGAAGAGTAGAGAGAGAAAGTAAAAGAGAAATAAAAAAGAAACATAATCGTATATATAGAGGAGGTGAATTAATCGTGACCGTCCGATTGCAATCCGCGACTCGATCAGGATCAATCTCAACCGTCCAGAAGAAAACCAAATATCTATTGGATAATAGAATATATCATCACTATTCATCAAAATATCTAAACACTATTCACGAAAATATCAGAATACTATTCATGAAAATATCTAGAATCGAAAATATCTATAAAGTGGAAAATCTATCCGGACGGTATACCGTCGGTACAGATCGGTATGCCGGTGGTATGTCGGTTTTACACAAAAGTCTCAAAAATCAAGTTTTCCTCCGGTTCTCCGAAATCCAAGAAAATGTAGAATACAATATAAAATACGTATCCGTATACAAATACGAATACTGTGAGACGAGTCTCAGACATCTTACCAAGAGTAAAGACATCAGGGTAAGCCTATAATATATATGGTTTCAAAAGGTTTGCAGTATCGATATCCAATCCTTCCTATGACGATATCGGCGGTATCGACACTATCGACGGTTTTGGATCAGAGTATTGGATTTATTTCGTATTGAAAAACAAATAGTTGTTAAATTAAAAAATATATATCATATATATATAATTAGGAATTATTTTAAATATTTGTGTTATTTCTTAGTAATTTTGGAATTAAATAAAATATGAGTTGCTCTTGCCGATTGGTTTACTTGCGATAATTAAGTTTTCTTGTTTCATATGCTTTTATAATCTTACTATGCATTTACATCCTTGTTGATTGATCTTTTCGTTCAATTTTTTTTGTCAAATTGACTAAAAAAGAGACCCCCGATATCGGTATCGGTCAGTACGATATCGATCAGTACATATCAAATCGTATTGGTATTGACCATATCGAAACGGTATCGGACGATACTGCAAACTATGGAAGTTTCAAGAGAGATTGAACTTTCCTCTAATGCAAAATCGTTTGCCACATGAAAAGAACTCAATGCATAGAAGTAGAGACAAATGCTGCATCATTAACCAAGTTCAAGCAAGTCTTGCAACACACATGGCAGAAGGACAAACAGCCTATTAAGATGGCCATTGCATATGCTTAATGGTGTATTTGGAACTACAAAAAGTAACAGTACCTCTAGGGATGAAGATGCTACATATCAGCATTCTGCCATTACTGTCAAAGAATAACAAATCCTAAGAAAAAAAGTTACTCTAGACAGTTGGACATTATTTGATTGGTTCCTAACCAAGAAGAGAGTGACAATTATTCAACAAGATAACCATCATAGGAACTAGTTTTAGGTTTTAGCCTTATAGGTCCCCTTCCTTCTTTCTTCTTCATATCTACTAGTTTTACTTCTTTACAACTAAATGGTAAATTATTTATTTATATTGCCACTTCTGAATTTTTTCAGTCATAGAAGATAATTTAACAATGAAAATTCTAAACAAATAGAACTAGAATTACAAAGCAACATAAAAAAAAAAGAACAATGGTATTCTTGCAAAAACTAGTCAACATAGACTTTGTATATTTCTAGGAATGTGAAATGTGTGATAAAAGCTAATAAAATTCACTATCGATGGTGTTAAAGTTTAAACTTGGTAATAGTTTTGCATATCCTACACAAAGATTTAAGATCCCCTCATGATTGTTTGGTTGTTGTTGCCTTGCAACAAAAAAAACTGGAATAAGATCTTAAGTTTGGTGTGCCCTTATAAACTGACCGAAGAAAATTACCTTTGTACTTCCTTCTTTCAAAGTGTTTCTATCCGAAGTTTTTAACTCAGTAGAAGTTGATGGTCATCACTTTATTTCTAAATCAACATTTATCTAAGTTATTTTGTGTGTTTAGTACAAAATCTTAGCAATATGTTAAAAATGCTTTGGGTGGTGAAATTACAATGCAGATCAGGTGAGGGGTAGGGAATAAGGAGCCGGTTAACAATCTACTTGATATATATTATTGGAATTTCTCCCATAGTTAAATCACTTTCAATATTGCAATGTCAAGTATATTTTTTATTTTCTTAATGTTTTCTAGATTCCACTTAAAACCCAACATTAAGAAGACCATACCTGTTTTTCCCTTTTTTTTTAAAGATCAATTCAAGAGATCCACACCAATCCATCACCATTTAACCATCTAAATAGTTTCTACTGCTAAACCTTGTGTTCTTGCTTTCTGTTTTAGTAAGTAATTAACCTAACTTGAGATTTCCACGGCCAACATTTTTAAAAGATATTCTATATTTGTGAGAAATAAAAGCTCATGCTGAGTTGATTTGCTAATCAAGCTCGTCAAGAAAAACCCACTTTTAAAAAAGTACGTGTCAAACTTTTGTTTGGTTATAGATATGGAAAAATAGTCTCCGTATCAATATTGGATCCGTACTTGTATCCATGTCCACATACAAAATATCCGTCTTCATATCGTGCAACATGGATTGTTAGTCTCATTAAACACTATGTTTACATGCATTTCTAAACCTGTAGAAATGCCTTTATGGTGCATTTTCTTTAAATCAAGTGATTTGTCTTCCAGTCAAACAAATTTGTGACGTTTTGAACCATTCTTAGATTTTATTTAACTTTTGAAGAATATAAGGATTTATGGAATTCTGCCACTATACTATTTTCTTTTGGATATAAATTTGGCATAGGAACAGTAAATATCTTATAAAATTGATATAAGCCCTCATTTATATTTCTTGTGATATATTTATGTACAACAATTTTATTTGATTTTACTCTGCAATTTCAGGAACCTGAAGATGAGGAATCGACAAGGCTGGTCCTCGCATGGTTCATACTTATTGTCGCCTTGTTTATAACCCTCACCAGTTGAGTGTGCCTGCTAATTTCTCTGTATTTATAAATTTCTTTGACGGAAAAAAATTGATGTACATCAACAACATTATTCTGTATATTAATGGCCCTTCTCTGTTTAATTCTATCGTCTTGTGAATACCAACTGTGAGAGATTCACTAGAATGAAAGTTGGACATTCTAAGGGGTTGAAATTTACCTTATTGAAATTTGGAACATGGCAGCTGGCCGAAACAACAGAAATCCGCAGGGAAAAGTATTCATCAGTTCAGACTCGGAACAGCCAGCAATCCTTACAAAGCTGAGATTGACAAAGATCTGCAAATAAAGGAATACAGTGATTACTGGAGAAACCTATTATTACTGAATTACTGCTGGCTTGGAGAAACCTAGTATGGATTCATACAGCACATGAACATGAAAGCGAGTTTGAACACAAAGAAATTAAAATTGCAAATGGTAGTTTTGACATCATACAAGTCAAAAACATCATGAACAATGATTATCCATACTATAAGTTTCTCCAGGTCATGTACTGTGTTCCATCTTAACTGGACAATCCTTCACTAACGACGTCATCTGTTCTTCAAAGGATGTTCCATGTGCTTGTATGTTGCAAATTGCCCCTTGCTTGGCCAATGATTAAGAAGGTTAGTAACCATATCCAACAATGGGCAAGGTGGATATGGTAAAGAAGTGAAAAAAGAAAAAAAAAAAATCATATATAAAGGAAAAAAATATCACTGAGCCTACACAAATTTTAATTTGCATATGAAACAAGCATTGTATGCTCTATTGACACATGATATCAAATTGAATTAATAGAAAATGTAATAAATCTGAACACAATTTGAAAAAGTATATAATTATTTAAATTCCTTTAAATAATCATATATATCTTATTTTAAATTTATTTATATGTACTGTTCATCTCTATAAGTATTATAGTTTAACATATATTTTAATAAGATTCTTTACATAATTATTGAACTTATAAAAACTTAAAATTTAAATTAGAAATTGAAGGTAGTATCTGTATATGACAATCCAATAATATAATAACAAATATTAGTGAAAATTCAACGAAAAAAATATTTTAAAAAGCTACACTATGTAACTTAAATGTAAAATTCTCAATAAGTGATAAATAATGAACCACCAGTATCAAAATATACAGAATTAAACTAAAAATTGAAGGTAGTATCTGTATATGACATTCCATTACTATAATAACAAATACTAGTCAAAATTCAAAGAAAAGAAATACTTTATATAGCTATACTACGAACTTATCTAAAATTCTTGAAAGTGATAAATGAAAGAACCTCCAGTATGCCCTCCCTTCAGACTATCCTCAACTAAAGGTAGCTTCTTATGGATCATTTTCAAAGAAGTTCCGTCACCGGGAGTTGAACCCGGGCCTCTCGGTTAGAGCCGAGTGTCTTCACCAACTAGACTACAACGGAAGATGACTGGACTTCAGAAAGTGTGAGAAGAGACCCTATTTTATGTTTCACTAGTTCTCTCTGCTTATTCAAAACTAATATGCATGTAAGTCAGATAATATTGATAATACTTGCATAGGATGCAAGTCCGAGATACTACACAAATCAAAACATACATTTTTGGAACTAAGAATATAGCAACAA
Organism: Iris pallida; assembly: GCA_029216955.1. NCBI lineage: Eukaryota > Viridiplantae > Streptophyta > Magnoliopsida > Asparagales > Iridaceae > Iris > Iris pallida. Next base: position 33,314,446 of record JANAVB010040218.1, on the reverse strand, counting down.
CAACAAAAAATCACAAAATCACAATACATAAATTCATATATAAAGTTAAGTACTATGATCAACATAACATTGACAAACTTATGAATCTAACGATTCTAACCCCCCATATTATAGCTACACATGATCTGTTGATGCAATTTGAAATATCTGACCTCCATAAACCAAAACCAATCTAATAGGGTGTAAAGGAAAATACCAACTCTTCCAAATCTAGTTCTCAACCAATATGTATGTGTCCTGTATTCATTTAATAATGTGGACAAATATGGTTTATACTTAGAATGACATTATAAAAATACAATATCTAAAAATCTTAAGATTATGCCAATTTAAATAGAATATGCACCAGAATTTGTAATCACTGAAGGAAATAGATGACTATTAGTTAATAAATCAAATTGATGACTAGTCAGTTCTCAGAACAGGCGTATTCTATAAAGATAAATTGTTGTTGATCCAAAACTCAGTTCTCGCATGATGTGCTATTAAAATAGATGATCTAATCACGCTGATTGGATTAAAATTACATGATCCACAATAAATCCAATAAAGAAAGTGTACCAACATATTTATAGATCCATGAGAATTTATTAACAATAACAACCTACCCAGGATTAAAAACCTAAACGCCTTTGGGGCCTGAATACCCTCCACTCATGATTCTAAAGATCCAAATAAAATAAAACAAAATCCGTAACCATGAATATCGCAACACTTGAGTATGATTAATCGCATATCAGCAACATTTGATTAGATCATCTATTTTAATAGCACAAAACTTACATGTTCAACACTAAGCGATCAGATCCGACAGTGGTCATTCATCTCAAATATGATTCGTAATATCTTAATGGATTTTAATGGAAAATTCAAACTGTCCCTCAATGAAAAAGTATGGCAACCCGTATAGAAGAGCCAGACTGATTCCCGATTGAATATTTTACAATATATCACATTCAAATATCTTGTTATGTATGTACACCTATATAAGCAACACAAAATTATCCATGGTCAAACTCTACTTATGCTGGAAAGTTCACAAACATCGAAGACCCAGTTGGTACCCATCTCAGTTCAGCATGAAGGCTATGGCTGTGGGTTTTGGAAGTAGACAGCTTTATACACATAGGTTCAAATAGGATTTTGTCCAATCCCTTCACAACCTAATCTGTAAGCTTTCACATACATAGTCACGTTCTTAGTGGTTAAAGAAAAATGCATCCCCCAACCCTGGCCCTTGTCCTATCCAAAATTTTATAAATTGGCTCTTGTCGTATCCCAAATCCTGGTATATTGACTCTCGGCACATCCCAACCTCTATATATTACCTCTTGTTGTATCCCAACCTCCAATTGATATATTGCCTTTGTCGCATCCCTAACCCCGACATATTAGATCTCGACATATCCCTAATCCCTATATATTAGCTTTTGTTGCATCTCCAACCTTAATATATTGGTCATTATAGCATTCCCAAACCCACATTGACCCCAAACCCGCAATGACCCATTATTGCATCCTCAACCCCGAATGTCGACTTATATCTCATTCCCAACACGACATTGTACCTTGTCATCAAGACCCTTTATTGCATCCATACTGGCTCATGTGGCACATTGTTGAATATTTGTAATGATATTTTATTGATAGTCACTTGGCTATATATAGCCTTACAATCCTTCTCATTACATTAAATCATCTGTGGAATATCCTGTGGCATATTCTGACATACCAAATATACCAACAGGATATTCCAATATACTTATTATAATACCAAATATATCAACACTCCCCCTCAAGGTGGACGAAAGATATTCACTAAGTTCATCTTGTCACATCCTCTAATCATGCTCATAGAGCTAAGTCCCTTGGTCAGTCCATCTGCTTCCTTATCCTTGGTTGGAACGTGGCCTAGCACCAGTAGTTCGCGATCCAACTTCTCCTTGATGAAGAACCTATCGATCTCGATGTGTTTGGTCCTGTCATGCTGTACTGGATTGTTGGCGATACTAATAGCTGACTGATAGTCACACCACAACTTTATCTTGGCTCCTTGATCCAGCTTCAGCTCCACCAGCATATTCTTCAACCATAGCAGCTCTGTAACTCCCAAGGCCATAGCTATGTACTTTGCTTCAGCTGTCAATCTGGCTACCACTGACTGCTTCTTACTTCTCCAAGAGACCAAGTTGCCTCTTACAAATATGCATTATCTCGAGGTGGACCTCCTGTCATCAGCACAGCTATCCCAGTCAGAATCACAGTAGCCCTCGATGCTCACGTGATTATTCTTCCTGAATATCAGTCCCTTCCCGGGGGCACCCTTCATGTATCTCAGAATTTGGTACACTGCGTCCATATGACCCTTCCATGGGTCATGCATGTAATGGCTCACCACACTCACTACAAAGCAGATATCAGAACGTGTGTGGCTCAAATAGATCAACTTGTCCACCAGTCTCTGGTATCTGTCTCGGTCAACTGGTTCTCCAGCCTCAACGCTCAGCTTGAACCTTTGATCGATCGACGTCGCTGCAGGTTTGCATCCCAAATCCCTGTCTCTGTGAGAAGGTCCAGCGCATACTTTCTTTGAGAAAGAATAATTTTCTCTGCTCCTCGAGCAATCTCAATCCCAAGGAAGTACCGAAGAAGGCCAAGGTCCTTCACCTCGAACTCCTTGTCAAGCTTTTCCTTGAGTCGGGTAATCTCCTGCTCATCATTTCCTGTGATAATCATATCGTCCACATACACCGCAAGCATGGTGATATGACCTCCACTTCGGCGGAAGAACACAGTATGATCAGCATTGATCTGCCGATATCCCCTTCCTATCATCGCCTTCCTGAATCTGTCAAACTACGCTCGAGGAGACTGTTTCAGTCCATAGAGGGACTTCTTCAACCTGCAGACTTGTCCACTGTCTGATTGGTGTCGAATTCTGGTGGTATCTCCATGTACACCTCCTCCACTAGATCTCCATGAAGAAACGCATTCTTCACATCCAGTTGGTGTAGCTTTCATCCACCATTCGATGCCAGATAAATCAGGGTCCTGACAGTGCTCATCTTCGCCACTGGTACAAAGGTTTCATCATAGTCAATGTTGTACGTCTGACTGTATCCTTTTGCCACCAGTCGAGCTTTGTAGCGCTCAACCTGTCCATCTGGGTTTTGCTTTACAGTAAAGACTTATTTGCATCCGACTGCTCTCTTCCCTTCTAGCAGTTTTATCAGTACCCAAGTGTGGCTCTTCTCAAGAGCCTCAAACTCCTCGTGCATCGCCGCTTTCTACTTTGGATCGTTTTTGACAACCTGCCAATTGTTAGGTACAGTAATACTATCCAAAGACACAATGAATGCTCTATAAGAAGAGGAGATATGATCATATGCAAGGTCCCAACCATATATATCAGGAAACTTTTCCGCATTGTTGCGAGTGGTCCTCTGTACTGATAATTGTGTGGAAGGAGTAGCTGTGGGAGGAGTAGGAAGAATGATATCACCTGAAGGAAAATCTGGTGGTGGTGTAGGTGTCTCAGGAGTCGAGATGGACGCAGGCAAGGGACTTGGCACTGGCACGGTAGGTACTGATCCTGCAGTTTGCTTTCCTCTCCTGCTATAGGTAAGTATTTCCCCCTGAGCCGTGGGCCTAACACCTCTCATCTCCTCCCCCTGTTCCTCTTCACCTTCCTGTTCTTCCTCAACCGCGCCTCCATGCCATACTCCTAAATCGATCATCAGGCTTTCACCAATCTCCCCCTCTTGTCTCATACTCGCAGTATCAGGTGAGTTGTTTGAGGTTCCCTCCTGACGGTAGTATGGCTCATGTTCCCTGAAGTGAACATCCATGCTCACAAACTTCTTCTTCTCTACTGGGCTCCAGTACACATACCCCTTCTAAGTCGCCGAGTAGCCCACGAAGATGCACTTGACTGCTCTAGGATCAAAATTTTCAACTGACGGTCTGTTGTCCTTCACAAAATACACGCAGCCAAACACCTTAAGTGGGAGTATCCCACTATTATTTTCTTGCAATATTTTACATGGAGACTTCCATCCCAGTACCTTCGAAGGCATCCTATTGATTAGTTGAGTTGCTGTCAATACTACATGCCCCCACAGATTCTGTGGGATATTCATATCGATCATCATGCTTCTTGCCACCTCCAGAAGGTGTCTATTCTTTCTTTCTGCTACTCCATTTTGTGCTGGTGTGTATGCACGGGTGGGCTGATGCTATATCCCTTGGGCTGACAAGTATTCCGCAAGTGCTCTGTTGGTATACTCTGTCCTATTGTCAGACCTCAGTACCTTCACCACTGTCCTGTACCGAGTCTAGACATATTTATGAAAGTCCCAAAAACATGTAGATACATCACTCTTATTCTTCATCAAATACAACCAAGTGATACGAGAAGAACAATCAATGAAGGAAACAAAATACTTGTAACCATTCATATTTATGAAAGTCCCTACCATGCTTTCAGTAAATTTTAATTTGTATTAAAAATATAATAAGAAGGCGCGTCTAGGCATGCCTTTTCTTGATTGTGCCTTGCTGAAAGACATGTCTTGGGTGTGCCTGAGGCGCATCTTTGACTAACATAGACTCTAATGAACATAAGTGTAAGAAATCTATGAACCTATCCCCCTAACCCCACATCACAGTTGCACATGTTCTACTGATGCAATTCTAAGTATCTGAGTAGTTTTCAACAAATACAGATGTGTGTCCATTTAATAATGTGTTACAATAATAGGATATGATAATATCTGAAAATTCTGAAGATTAAGTGTAGTATAGATGCAATTTTGTATGCCTAGAAAATAATGTATTGGTATCTGCTCAAAAGAAATAATGCACTGTGTTTACACTTTACACCCACTATGCATACATAAGACATATCCTTGAATATTCATAGTTCATAAAATTAAATTTATGAGTAACCATCATTTTATTATTTTGTATCAATTTTTCTGGTGGATAAAAAGGTCGGCTATAATATGAGGATTTGTTCAGTGGGGCTGGAGGCGAGAATACCTTACTCTACAAAGATAAATTGTTGATGATCCAAGGATCAGCTTTGGCATAATCTTGCTATAAAATAGATCATCTAAACGTGCTTAATGTGCTGACTGGATTTAGACGTACATAATCCATAGTAATTCAATAAAGAAAAGTACCATATTTATAGACCCATGAGCATATATATAAAAACCTACTTAAAATATGATATTGAAAAGCAAAACAATGCATGAATCCTATAAACTATATATTAAATTTTCTTTCTAACTGATTAGAACATCTGCATTTGGTCCAAATCCGTATTATGATATCCACATTTGTATAATCCTCGATGCCAATAAAGTACGAGTACAAAACATGAATCTATCTATACTTCACCCAGATTGCAAAATCATTAGAGTCACCAATTGAATTGGGGAAGGTCAGGGCCTGCACTAATCCAATTGATATATGATAGGAAGAATAAGTAGTAGGATATATAAAAGATATTATTGATATATGAGACATATATACCCCCGTTCACTTGTTCGAGTGCCTCTCTTAGAATCCAAGTCCATCTCTAGGAACTTCGCTTTTATATATCAGTAAAGAAAAACTCTCCAAATACCTAAAGCATCTATGTGTGCACATCCTATTAGGTAAGAGTTAACTAGAAAGTGAGATTAAAATGGATCTTCATCTTGTGATCAAGAAGATAATAAATTCTCTTTGCTAAAGAAGTTGAGTTGCATAAACTTGTGAGTTAGAACTTGCCCAATCTCGTGGTTGGAGCGGCATAAGCTCAATACCAAGCCGTGGTTGGAGTCGGAGAGCACTTCGAACCAAATCTCACTAGTGGAGGATCAAACCAAATCACGCTAGTGGAGGAGCGAAGGAGTCGGTGTAGTATTTTTTGTAACACTTTGCTATAGTGCATTAATTTTGTAGTCCCAGATTGAGAAGATCATGATACATTGTCGTGTTTGTATATTGTATCTTTACTCTTACTCTTATATATTGCAAATAGTTTATAATTTATAATTGTAATTTTTTAGAATCTAGTAAGGCATAAAAAGTATAAGAGTAAAAGGTACATGAATCTAGTAAGGCATAAAAAGTGTAAGAGTAAAAGGTACATGAAAATCCCTTGGTCAAAAGGATATATGAATGTCCTTTGAATGTACATGAATATCATTTGGTCAAAAGGTGCATGAATGTCCTTTGGTAACAAAGTTACATGAATGTTCTTTGGATAAGAAGATGCATAAATGTCGCTAATTATTTAATAAGTCTTAATATTGTAGGAATTATTTTGGCGGTGGTGGAATTGAAATAAGATTAGAATGTCTGGGTAAAGGAACTGGATGTATTGAGGGATGTAGGATGAATTGAGGGATAGATAGTTTAATGAAAATGTGCATAAATATCCTTTGGTCAAAAAGGTGCATGAATGTCTTTGGTCAAAAAGGTGCATCAATATTCTTTGGTCAAAAGATGCATGCATCGTCTTTCATTACAAAGGTGCATGAATATTTTTTGATAACAAAGGTGCATCAACGTTCTTTGGTTACGAAGATGCATGATTGCCGTTGATTATTTTACAAATCTTAATATTGTAGGTAGTATTTGGTGGTGGTGGTGGGATTGGAATAAGATTTAGAATGTCTGGGTCGAGGAAGTGTCGGTCATTAAGACTATTTTTAGTCTTTATTGCACTAGCTTGCAACAAACTAGTCTCCTTTGATAAAACATACACACAAGATTTATAATATTAAGAAATTATAAACAACACTTTCTTAATCCAAAGTAGACTCTAGTGCAACATGAGCAAAGCTAATATAATATCATATAGAATATGTTTTCCCACCATAATCAGGTTCATTTTCAAGAGAACTAGAAACTTTAATCTATACCCATTGAGATGAACAATCCAATTTCGATTAGAGAACCAACAGAAGAACTGAACCTTCGATGATAACTACATATATGAGACAACTAGAGATAATTGAACTACTGAAACTAAATTTAGAGAGAGCATACCTCTACCTGCTTCAGGATTTCTATCAATAATGCTGGGCAAAAGCCCAATAAACATCATATGTTTCAGGGGTAAATCATTGTCTATGACTCCATTTCTCAAAATCAGAATAGGAAGTATTCTAATGGAAGAAATCACCAAGGGTTAAGAGCCAAAATCCATCAAGTCTTTAACATATCTAAACCAACAAAACCAACATACCAACTAGGCATTAGATCTAGCCCCTCCACCATATCATCATATAGAGATTAACGTCTAATATTACGCCCAAAATGTTGTGTCCCACCGAGACGGATTTGCATAACACTTCACGGATCAAGATTATGCTGGAAGCTTCCGAAATTCTCTAGAAGATGGTGGAATCCTCCAAAAGACTCTTATCTTTCTAGATGGCTCATAATCTTTTTACATAGACTAGAAGCTTCCTTGTCAATATCTAGGCTCTAGAATTTCCTAGAATAATTTTTGGAATATGCCGATTCCAGAAGCTTCTTGTAGGCCCTATGAGGTATTATAAATAAGTGAGAGGCTCATTTGTTCCTCACCCCCAAAATTGTAAGCATTCTCCAAGTTAACAGAAAAGTTGTTACAAGTCCCAATCTTCTCCACTAGTTTCTCAATATTTAGCATTCTAGCTATGATCGTCCGGGAAGGTTTGCACGGGTCTTCGAGTAGGAAGCTTGTGCGCCGCACTGGTCTAAGTGTAGGCAAAAACACACTGTCCGTGACACTTCGCTCTAGCTGAATACCTATTAAGAAAGGAAAAGTGAAACACTTATGAGACTATGTATAACATACATACACCATGGATAACTGGCAATAAACAACTTGAAGACCCAATATATCCATTTACCTCTGTGGTAAATCTGTTGCATATAGATATAGCAGCTTTTGAAGTTTGACTGAGTTCTCTTCCGTTGCAACAGTGATGTTCTCCTTTGTAGTCATCATCCAAACCATCTCCAGTCTTCCATCTACCATAATCCAAGCGGTCATCTTTAGACTTGGCACTTGCTTGGAGGGCCTGGAACATTGCCTCAACTCTTTCTCCTTGGAGTGCTGCTTGCATTCCCTGGAAGTACATTCCACACCAGACTCAGAGCGATGATGATGCTTGCGAAAATTTTGTATAAGGGTACCAGGTTTAGAACCTAATTAGACTTTGGGTACTGGGTTTGTCCGTTTTAGACTTTGGGTACTCGAACTTTTTTAGTGACACATTTTAGTAAAGAAGTTACAGAATCTATAATGACAACACAACATTCAACTTCTTATGCACGCCACTTTTGACGTCTGGCTTGATTTCCAAATTATCAGGTTTGTTACAGAAGTTACCCCAACAACTTTTGTCACTGGGAACAGACATGAAAAATAACCACAGCAAAACTCTTTCTTAATAAAAAGTTCATACATAAAAAGCAGCAATGACATTTGCCTTTCAACATAGCTTCACAGTCACTTCTTTGTATGTTTTGATGTCTTGGGATGGAGGCCTTCGAGCACCTAGATCAATGACAACCAATTTAACCCACATTAGATGCAAGAACAATGTGAGCACAGATAAGTTATTGAAATTTAGAAGAAAGAAATGTCTCAAATAATGAACTTGAGCAAATAAATATGTTATTTTATTAGAGGTAGAAAACAACTACATAAGTTACAGGAACTTGGACCATCAAGGAAAACAAACACAATGATGAGAGTTTCACAAGACAAACATGAACCAGGGAGATTTAACATCACCTAACTTGTAAACAGTGTAAAATATGAAATATTGCATCCCTAAAATGCTATTGGGGTAAAAATTTAGCCCGGATCAAAATATTTGAAGGAAAATCTAAATCTCATGATAAAGACAGATAATGGGTCACATCCATTTTAAGTTGTATGGACCACATCAGGTACAACCACTTATATTTTGTAAGTTGGTTGACATTTTCTTTCTTAATATTACTTTGCAGCATCCTAGCCCTATTGAGATCACTCTCTTTCTACTCACTGCTTGAACCAATAAAAGTAATTTGACGACTGCATAAAACTAAAAGTCTGTAACTGCAGCAACTTCCATGAAATGGTTCTCCAAAAAGCTTCTGTCAAACTAAGATTTTGCAGAATAAAAGTTCCAAAACTAAAGAGAGACCTTAATTGTAATCCATGGTAAACATGATGGCACCAGGATTGAAAAATTGAAAAACATAATGTCAAATTCAACTCACAACATAGGTATTACAAACTAACACCAACACAAATTCTGAACCAATAGCTTCTCAGAGAATCACATCTATAAACTGTCATAGTTGGATTGAGTACAGAAAACCCCTCCAAATGCTCACATTACCAAACCTCAAAAAAGGTGTCAAAGCATTTCAAACCTAAAAGTCCAAGTAGTATTCTATATAACGGTCATCCAACCTCACCAGGGTATTGTGTCCCAAAATAGCTCTAAAGTCCTCACAGTTGACTCAGCTAGGAAAAAGTGCAGCTTTCTGCACTGAGTCACCTACTGTATTCTAACAAGCATAAACAAGGGATTCAATGTTGTTTGAGTAAAGCAGAAATTAACAGGAGCCCTTGCCCTGAAAGGACTCTACTGAGCACCTATGCCCGCTTGGACACAAATCTGTCTCAGTTAGGCATGGTCTATTTGTATTTGACTCTCCAATTGTTTTGGATACAAGGCACTCTAAAAGCCCCCCACCTTAGGCTTATCTAGACCCCATATCAAGAACAATGATTAGTTCCTTTTTTTTTCCTCTCTCTCTCTCTCTCTCTCTCACACACACACACACACACACACACACACATAACAGGGCAAATCTCTAGTGTGGTAATCATATTCAAAGGGGAGATGGCTATTGGGAGTCGCAAGGATCCTCCACACAAACCTATACCATGAAGTCTGCTCTAGAAGTGGTTAGAACACAATCCCTAAAGTAGACTGACATCAAGTTGTATGGTTCAAAGGAAACTTCTTAAAGATGAATACTTGCCTTTACAAAGCTATACTCAAGAGGCTACTGATTAAAGATAAACTGATTCGACATGGTGTACAAGTAGACTAAAGTTAGGCCTCCTATTTCATTCAGTTCACGAGAGTATAGATCAGATCTTCTCCACATGCACTATGTAGACTACAGTTAGGCCTCAAATACAGGACTTGTAGACTGAGGAAGAAATTAGGGAGAGAGCATGGAATAGCTCTAAACATTCAACACTTATGAGGATGCATGATAACTGTTGTTGTTTTGCATATACCAAGAGAAACAAACGGTAGGGTATTTGTAAGTGAGCAGATTCAAAGAAACAGTGGTGGGTATTTCTAGGCGATATTCGCCTCCATCTTTCTTACATTGGAAGTAGTCTAGCACCTCCAAAGGAAATTCGTTTGGCTGATTCGAATTTAGGACAATTGGACTGAACCAAGATTTTGACTAGTATCAGATAGTTGGATGTAAAGTTAACACAGCCAGTTGTTGTAAAGTTATGAAAGCCAGTTGTTCAGGAACCCAAGAGACCGACAACTTTAAAGCGGACCATCTAAGCAGTGTGTTAGTTCACCAAATATAGTTTCTTAGCTATAATTTCCATTATGAAGGGGTGCCTAAGCCACTAGCTAAGCCACCTCCGTCTTTCATAACGTTGAAAGTAGTCCGGACCTCCAAAGATAGTTTGCTTGGTTGATTTGAACTTAGGACGGTTGGACTGAACCAAGATTTTGACAATAAGTAACTAGTTGGATGTAATGTTAACAAAGCGAGAGGCAACCAACGGGACCGACCATTTGAAAGTGGCCGGCCTAAGCAGTTTGTTATGTCCACCAAATGTTTGTTCTTCTGTAATTTTGGTTATAAATAGGTATTAAAAATAAGGCGACCATATTCTATCGTTACTGATACACTAGTTTATCAGAAAATAATTATTAATTTATTTACCCATTCAATATTGAATTAAAATTAATGGGGATGGAATTCTTAAGCTAACATTTTCATCTATGATTCTGAAGCTTCAATTCCCAACCTTATTGACTTTTCCTAAAAAGAACAAGAAGAACGAAATCACCTAGTGATGTCCATAATCTGTACAGACCGGCGGCAAACCTATATCCGACTGTCACCCATCATCCAGATGTGTGTTTTTCTTTACCTTCTCACTATTCTTCAACTTGTTATTTTTCTTTTGCTTAGCTTATTCTTCATGTTCTTTTTACTCTCTTTGTCTCTCCTTCATCATTCTTGTATCCTTTGCAATCGTACTTTTATTTTTCTTCTATGAGAGAATAAAGGACTTTTCTTCTTCCCATATTCTATGACTTCTTTCTTGCATTGATTGATGATAAAAAATGAAGATGATCTCCCTTCTATTTTATTATGCCGTGCAACTGTTTTCAGTTTAGATGCTAAATGATGGGAAATGAAATGTCATCTTCTTCAGATGTGTCTTTAATTAGTGATCCTTGAGTCATATATGATACTCTTTTAAGTGTTGGATCATGACATTGAATAGATCATGACATCTTTATACTTATGTTTTAAGTGTCAGATCATGGTTCCATATTATGTCTTTACCTGTCATTGTAACCACCACTAACAAAGTATGGAACATATCTTATTACCTATACCTGATCCCATACACCACTAATGCCATAATCAAGCTAAATACATACACAAAAGTGGGACGCTCACAAGGTGCAAGAAACGGATTAGTTGGTGAAGTTATGAAACCTGATTTCTTCTCACTGTTACTTCAATATAATTAAGGCTCAGCGTAGGAGGAATGTTTATATCTCTGATCTCCATCACTACATAAAGTTAATGAACATAGACATATCCCAACCTGCAGACCCTATGCCAGCCTTCCACTAATGCCACAACCAAGCAGTGTTTGCTGATATTTTGATAGTATAGAAACCAACTGTATATTAGGCGAAAAAGTTTATATTAGTATTCTACAGACCATGCCAGATTGAAATTTTGGTAGTATTTTACTTAATTGTTCAAATTGGACCGAAACCCAAACCTGGCCTGATTTATTACAAAACTTACTCAAAAGAATGCTTAGAAAGGAAGGGGAAAAAGAGAGAAGAAAAATAAAATAATAGGCAATGCACAACAATCCTACAGATAAGATGCATGTGTAGATAAATGAAAGATGAATTGTCAAGGGGGAAATGAAGATTAGAAAAAAAATAAGATGCATCTGTAGATAAATCAAAAGAATGCTTAGATTTTTTATATCAGCATTAAGGCTCAGGTAACGTTCCATGGGGAGCAGGATACAAGTCGATGCCAAAGTCATCTAAGTTCTCCACATCAACATTCTGCCAAAAAATACACTAAATTTAATTTAATACAATATACAATTAAAAATAAGGAAGTAATACGATTAAAAATAAAATTGAATAAGTAAATAAGATGAAAAATACACTTAAAACCTCTCATGAAATTCTAGCAACATTATAAGAAGCAACACATTCAGTGATTATTTGATGTGCCAAAAAGACCATCTAATAACTACGCCTTACATGACATGGATAAAACTATCCATAAATGCTAGGAAGCATTACATTTCCAAAATTGGTGTCATATCCATGACAGAAGCATAAATATACACATGGCTATGCCAAGTCAGTTCTATGTCCATGTCACTGTGGCCATGTGCAATGTAGCATAAACCCAAAGAAGTCCCAGGATAAAAAAAAAGATAAAAATGTCGTTTTTTTGGGCAAAGGTAATTATTAATAGGTTAAAGTCTACTTGGTTTAAATCCACATGGACGCGATATGCAATTAAATATTAAAGGGGAATGAACCGAGATTTGCAAGTAGAGGTTAAATAAGAGCCGGACATCCGTAGATGGAGCACTTTACCCATGTGTAAGTGTGAGCGTTACCGGTTTTCATCCGTGCTCCGTCCATGGGTCATCATCATCATCCAAGTCTTCTCCCATAACAACGGGAACCACTATGGAACACAATAAAGCTCCATGAAAGAATTGAAAGCGTTTTACAACATGACGTTCACCTGACATCAATCCTCTATTTGGTACCAAATTCCTAGCCAAGGTATAGCTATAAGCATGAGAGGATCATGTCATAAAACCTAGAAAATGAGTTAGCATGCAGGTAAACCTACCTTTTGGATATGTAGTTTAAGGTCATGCAACCAAGGAGCATAACACCCTTCAATTCCCCTAAACTATAAATAGTCTAGACAAAGAGGTAAGATAGTACAATTTGCTATACAAAATTACATTTGTTTCTATGACACATGAATCCAAAAGGTGAAATAGAATAGGAATCCCATGTAGTCGCTTTGTCGGTGGTTACTCGCAATTAGGCAACCACTTGGAATTTTTTTTATTAATCAGTTAGGTGCCCAAATACTCGAACGAATAATTACGGACTAATCCTTTCCTAGAACATTATGTAAGCGTGCGTGAGCACACACCATTTTGGTCAATTTTGGTAAAGTGTTAGAAACTTTCGAGTAGTATTGACATCATTTGCGTTAAGTTGCGGTCAATTTTTGCAAATCATTTTACTCATTTTGGAAAGTTCCAGCTGATATTTGGCAATTTTGGCCAGATATAGCTCGTAAATTGACTAGAAATTAGCCGAGACTTTCAATGTCTCTCTAATAAAGGAGTCAGCTAATAGTGGTTTCAAATGTAGTTGTGGATAGTTTTGGTTCAAATTCAATAAGAAATAGTCGGAACTTGGGCATAATTTTTACTAGCTTCCTACTACTCATCAAAGTTACCATTTCCAAACACATGCTAAATAAAAAACCATCTTATTTCATAAAACTAAGTGTGGAAGAAATGGTGTTTCCATGTTGTTCAAGAGTAATGATTGACATATACATGGGGCATGTTAAGCTCTCCTATAGACATTCCTAGTTTTGATAGAAAGGTAAACCTAAAACGGTAACAAAAACAACGGCAACATTCTCCACCTTTGCGTGTAACAAAGATGGTAAAGACATCCCAACAATCACGACCTTGTCTTCTACTCCAAATAGCTGACCTGGGAACTAACTGATGGCTTGAAGTTGTAGTTGTACCTTCGTGGTACTTGTCACAACCCATCGTCCGATATTGAACAAAATCTTGAACATTGTAGAACTTTTATAAATACAAGACATCCAAACAATTTCCACATGGAGTTGTATTCTGTATAACCTACTTGGAAAGTAACCTAATATGTCATGAACATGTAGTTGTGTTTCCATGGTACCTGTCACAACCTCTGGGTTGAGTAAATCTTCAAAACAGTAGAACTTTTATTAATACAAAACATCCCAACATCCTATTGGTATCAGAAGCAACAATTTAAATCCACTCAAAAAATATTCTTCTAGATAAATGGTGTTGAAACACAACTCTTAGTAAGCAATTGCACCTATGTTGCTATTTTGTCATGTAGGATCCAATTTAGGGGAGGTTGCAATTATTAATATTCATCAAGAGGTGAAATAATTCTCCGATGAAATAACTATCCTAAAATATAGTCCTACATAGAAAGGAGTTGAAGGTGAAGCTGCTAATAGAGAGATGGACACCACCATTTCTTACTTTTTATTGTACCCCATCTACCATCTTTCACTACTAATTTTGGCTTTCAGTATTTTCCATCAACCACCTGAAATGCTTAAATCAAAAAAATGGAGTAACATATATAGCATAGACACTCATTGTAACATATATAGCATAGACACTCATTAGTATTCATCAACATATGAAACAACTCTCTAAAATCTAATTCTAGTCCTTCACAAAATGGAGAGTTACAGGTGAAGTTGCTGAAAGAGAGATGCTACTATTGGTTCTAATTATTTTATTGTACTCGAGTGCTCCATCGGCCACATTTCTTTACTAACTTGGATTTCGGTCTTTTTCATCAACCAACCAAATTGTACCAAGAAATGGAATAACATATTACATAGCCGCTCAGTAGTCCATTAATTTCATATTGACGGTAACACAATTCCTATAAGATATTGTATGAAACTTTTAACGTTCCTTCTTTTGGCATTAAACATTCTAAAAAACATATAATAACCGATTCTCACAAGCATTACCTTGGTACCATGATTCACAATATCGATATCAAACCTTTGCTAATTGGTACCACGATTCACAATATCGATATCAAACCTTTGCTAATCGGTACCACGATTCACAATATCAATATAGATTTTGTCAGAAGCGCATCAAATGTCATATTAACGCAAGGGACTGAGTCAACCAAATACTACCAAATACTACCCCTATATTAAAACGTTGTATCGCTCAGTGCTACAACAACACAGAACCCAAATGTTGCCACCCACGCATGTGTCGATGCCACAACATCGACTGCCACAACACAGAACCCACATGTTGCCTCCCATGCCTATGTCGATGCCACAACATCGACTGCTTTGTTCTACAACCAACGCCGACACGTGAACTACTCACCAACGTCCAAATCGTGACAATACCACCTGGCGTCACTCACTCACACCAGCACTAGATCTCAGGTCCAGTGAACAATAACGGCAGCAAGATATTATTATTGCAAACTTTGAACAGAAAAATATTAAAAAACAAATGCAGAAACAAATAAATCCAAAGATAATTAATTCTTTCTAAACAAACCCTCTGTATGTAACCGTCCTCTACATAGTTTTCTCCACCATTCTCCCCTCTCCCAAATTCACAATTCCTAAAATCCTAACCGTAGAATTTCGTCAAGCAAATGTCCATCAGCTTTCGATTCCGCAGCTCTGTCTCCACCGAGTTGGTCGATTGTGGCGGCCGGCCGACTGCCACCGTCCGCAACCTCTGCACCATGATCGCGGCCAAGAAGAAGCTATATGTCGGCCAACACATTCATCGACTCCAACATTGACATAGGTCTTTCGACGGGGACTCTCTTGAATAGAAAAATATTAAAAAACAAATGCGAAACAAATAAATCCAAAGATAATTCTTTCTAAACAAACCCTTTGTATGTAACGGTCCTCTACATAGTTTTTTCCTCCATTCTTCCCTCTCCCAAATTCTCAATTCCTAAAACCCTAATCCTAGAATTTCGTCGAGCCAATGTCCATCAGCTTCCGATTCCACAGCTCAGTCTCCACCGAGTCGGTCGATTGCAGCGGCAGGCAACTATCACCGTCCGCGACCTTCGCACCATGATCGCGGCAAAGAAGAAGCTGCAGGTCGGCCGGCACTTTGATATCACCGTCGTCAACTCCAACACTGTCGTAGGTCGTGTTTCGACAACGACTCTCTTGATAAAGGCAGTTGAGCCTGCCTATATTTCAAGATCCTCCTCAAAGCTAAAGTTTTCTATCAACCAACCGATAAATCATCATAAAGAACTAGAATTTCCAAAGAATAAACAAACTTGAGGTACCTATGGCGGTGTTGGAGACGACGACGATGATATCAAAGTGCCGGCCGACCTGTAGCTTCTTCTTGGCCGCGATCGTGGCGCAGAGGTCGCGGACGGTAACAGCGGTCTGCCGCCGCAATCGACTGATTCGGTGGAGAAAGAGCTGTGGAGTCAGAAGCTGATAGAAATTGGGTCGACGAAATTATAGGATTAGGGTTTTAGGAATTGTGAAATTGGAAGAGGAGAGAATGGAGGAGAAAACTATGTAGGACCGCTATATGTAGAAGGTTTGTTTAGAAAGAATTAATTGTCTTTGGATTTATTGTTTCTGCATTTGTCTTTTAATATTTTCCTGTTCAAATTTTGCAAGAAAAATATTTTCTTGCCGTTACATACAAAGGGGTTTGATCTCAAAAAAGACATTTAGAAAGAATTAATTATCTTTGAATTTATTTGGCAAAATACAATTCATTTTTTTAAGAATACATTGTACATATGGGTTTATATGTTGTATATATCAATCAATATATTATTCAAAATACATTGCACAAAACGTGACTCTTTCACAATTTGGGTTTATATGTTGTAAATTGTCATCTTCTTCAGATATGTCTTTAATTAGTAACCCTTGCGTCATATATGATACTCTTTAAGTGTTGGATCATGACATTGAATTGATTAATAGATCATGACATCTTATACTTATGTTTTAAGTGTCAGATCATGGTTCCATATTATGTTTGTACTTGTCATTTTCATTTAATGTTCATCTTTGATTGAACATATATATATATATATATATATATATATATATATATATATATATATATATATATGCGCCGAGGGAGCAAAGCGCCTTTGTGCGCGAAAGGAAAATTGTGGATAACATCATCCTAGCTCAGGAGCTTGTCAGTTACATGGGGAATGGTCAGAGAGGAGGGAATGTGGCGATCAAGCTAGATGGAGAAGGCGTACGACCGCGTGGATTGGAGAGTTATGATATGGGCCTTCCGGGCTTTTGGCTCGTGGAAGAGTGGATCGATATCATCTGGAGGTCGATGTCGAACTGCTGGTTTATCTCGGTTATAAATGGGATGGCTTCTGGGTTTTTTAAATCGCAGATGGGTCTTAGGGAAGGAGACCCGGTATCTCCGACCATTTTCGTCATTATGGCGGAGTTATTCAGCTGTTGCCTCAACAAGCTGGAGGAGGGTCATCGATTCAGTAGGTATTACTTGACGAGCGGTTGCCCCTTGGTGACGTACCTGGCGTATGCGGATGACGTCTTGATTTTCTGTGCTGGAGATAAAGAGACTATTCCAGTGGTGGACAAGAGCATTAGGAGGTACGAGAGTGCTACTGGGCAGAGAGTCAACAAGCAGAAAAGTGTCATTTTCGTGCACCACTCATTCCCTGAGGCGAGGAGTACTCTACGACGTTTGACGGGGTATGATGTTCGTTGCCCCCCTTTCACATACCTCGGGTGCCCCATGGCGTACGGGAAAAGGAGGGCAGATCTTTTCATGATTTTGATTGATAAAATCAAAAGTCGCATCGAGGGTTGGCACAACAACATCCTTTCTCCTGGTGGCAAGCTCATTCTTCTCAAGCATATATTAGGCGCAATCCTGATGTACTCTCTCGCAATGTGCAACCCTCCAAAAAGGTAGTGAAAGGATTGAGAATCTTTTTGTTTCCTTCTTTTGGAGGCGTCATGACGGTGCATGGAAGAGGATCTGGTCTAGCTGGCAAAATATGGCGAAAACCATCGAAGAAGGAGGGATGGGGCTCCGTAAAGTCAACGAGGTGATCGATGCCTATTCGGTGAAGCTATGGTGGAAACTTTGCGTAACGACCGTGGTTCGTATTACGTATTTTTGTATACGTGTACGTATTTTGATTCATGGCATGTCTCATTGCATGGTTATCTTGGTATTTCAATTGCTTGGTTCGGCTTGGTTGGCTTGGTTCGGCTTGGATTAGTTCTTCATGTGGACCAACCCCACCTACCCCCATTCTTCCTTTATTAGCCGCCCCCTCTTTCTCTCTCTCTCCTCGTTACTTCTTTTCATTTACTCTTCTTCTTCCTCACCATTACTCTCTTCCACCTAACAGGAGGTTTAGGCAAGTGCAACTTGCTTCATGGAGGAACTCAAGTTTTATTGTTCCATTTTCTTCTCCACAAAATTCTAAGTCACTTTAGTACTTAGCATTTTCGAATTCCATGACTCATTTCATGTAGATCTAAATTTTTAGTATTTTGATCTTCTTGGTTTTGATCTTCTAAACTTGGTTGTTTCCGAATTGGAGAGTCCCATGTAGTAGAAATTTCGATTTTACGCAAGTTTGGTTTTGAGATGGCCGGATTTCACCAAATCTTGGCCGAGATGGAGTTCCTCGAGTCCCTGAGCTTTTACGCGTGCTTGTCTTGGCCATGGGGAGAAGACGGAGTTTTACGCACACGTTCTAACGTGTTAGCGTAGTGTTTAGCCCTTTTTACGCCCACGCATTGCGTGCCAGCGTATTATGCAGCCTTTTACGCTCACGTCTTAACATGCCTGCGTAGTGCCACTTTTACGCACACGCAATTGCGTGCTAGCGTATTCGTTCTACGCCGAGTTCATTCGAACTCTACGCCGGGACCCTCCCACTCGCGTAGAATCGCACTCGCGTAGACTTTGGCTCGAGTAGATTCTCGCGTGCGTAGAATCTCGCTCGAGTGTTCGCGCGCGTAGGATTCTACTCGCGTAAAATTCTTACGCGCGTGTAATTTCACTTGCGTATAACCCGGCTAGCATAGAACCCCACCCACGTGCATCTTCACTCGCGTAGAGCTCTCTCTCCCTTGCTCTTGCTAGCGTAGAGCCGCTTTACGCTTGAGGCCCTCGGCCTAGCGTAGAGGCTCACTCGCGTAGAGCCTTGAGCCCTTGTGTACCCGATTGTCTTTTATGCCTTGCACTATTCATGAATTGACAAGCACGGATTGAGTGATATGACCGGACTAATAATGGTGCATGACATGACATGACATGGCATGACATGGCATGACATAGCGACATAACGAGATATGACAAGTACACACCATGGTAACTATTGAAAGCTGTTGCGACGGTTTGCTTGACATGACTATAATAAATGGCTTGGACACCGTGGACGATTGTGTTTGTACAAATAAACCAGCGTTGTCTTGCATCATGTCTAGGACAGGGACCCCTGAATACCACGGTCAGGGGTACCTACTGAAATTGACTAAGGCTAATAACTAGAGAATTCCAGTAGACATGGAGAGATTTCCCAGCTACAGGCAATCCCGTTATCTGGGCCCCCATCATGGATCTGTAGCCTACCGTCGAGTAGGACACATTTTCAGCACACTGACATGTGTTGCAACCACCAAATTACTTAAGGGTACATGCGTTTCTTGGACGATGAACCCAAATGAATTCAATCCTCTAATTGCGTCTAGATAACCTGGATGGTCTGCAGGGCTTGTGGCTGTTGGAATAATCTCATTGTATCTTGCTAGTAACTAGGCCTGTGATAACCCTAGTTAGTTAAAGTATCAAGCCGTACTCCTTGCTTGGCCGTGATTGATTGGATGGAGTCTAGCCCAGCTTCGTCTCGTCCTGATCCTGTACAAGATTGCAACATGACATGATTTCTTGTGCCTTATCGATAAATGATGAGATACCAAGTTCTGTTCAGATGAAGGGTTACAACCCCGGTCCTTGTTTGGTTTAAGGGTTGTAACTTGGCTATCTGAATAGTCCCATGATTATCTTATCATATATCGTCCTGATTATTTATGCTTGCCTTAACAATAATAATCAGGGGACCAGTCATGTTCAGGCGAAGGGTTACAACCTCGGTCCTTGTTTGGTTTAAGGGTTGTAACCTGGCTTCCGGAGCAGTTCGGTGTCCTCTTTTCGTTTATTGTCATATTGTACCCTATGTCAAGCTCATCATGTTTTACTTTATCAACAGTATTTGAGACGGGTTTCTATTCAGGTGAAGGGTTGCAACCTCGGTCCTTGTTTGGTTTAAGGGTTGTGACCTGGCTACTTGAATGGTTTCCTCGTACCCAATTCACTGTTGTTGTTCCTGTTATTATCAGTTTCCTTTATAATTATCTTTAATATTCATTTTATTATATGCTGGTTTTAGTTCCTAAGTGAAGCCTCCCTTGTGGCACTTGCTCTTTCTGGGGTCTGACCCAGCTGGTTTTGTATGGCCAGATATCGGAGCAGCTCCAGAGGATCTACCTACCTTCCAGCCAGATGGTGACCATCAGGCGTAACCCTGGCAACGAGTGGGTTTATTTTTGGCTCTCCCACTCTATTGTAAAATTATTCTTTTGATGCGTTTAGCCGACGAGCACGTGTTTAGCTCGATTGCACCTTTATTTACTGTCTGCCTATGGGCTGTAACATGATTGACAAATCCTAGGGTTGATCATGTATGACTGAAACTCTTGCTTATCTTGACATTTTGTACGACTAGCTTCATGATCATCCAAATATGTAATGTATGGGACGCCTTACTATTGTATATTTGGTGCTCTGACATCTTGTAACTGTTATTACTTGCTTGAGATTGAGACAATAGGCTTGTTCATGACCATAGGAGACTGATGGCATGTAGTTAAACCCTCATGTATCTAGACAGCCGTGACCGTATAGCGAGGTGGGTTGCACTTCAATATACGTAGCTGGCTATGTAATCCCCCGCTCTCCAGTATTCTGGTTCTGGGGCGTTACACTTTGACTCCAAGCGTCGTTGTGGAGTGACTATTTCAAGGGAAGACATTTCTCGAGACGACACCTGTCGATCGCTACGACCAACAGTAAGGCGTCTCATGTGTAGCGTAGGCTCCTGCGCGGGAGGGAGCTCGGGGAAGGGCATATCCGTCCATGCATAGGAAATGGGGAGAGCTCGATCATTCATGAAACTTGCGTAGGCGAGGGGAGGCTGCTGCCAGTTGATGAGGAGTGTCCTCCGGTCTATATACACCAGGCGTGGAAGGAAGGAGAAGGGTGGGACTACGGTCTGCTAGCAAGATGGTTCGGAGAGGGGGTCCCTCAAGAGGTCAGGGAAGGAGGACGTGGGATATCCGTGGAGAGGGACTCCCTCATGTGGATGGCGGACGCTATGGGTCGCTTCACGCTGAGATCGGCATGGGAGACTGTCCGGGTCAAGCACCAGGCGTCCAGGCGACTGGCAGAGGTGTGGGGTACGTCAGTTCCTGTTGAAATGGAGGATCACCCTTTGGAGGACATTGAAAGGTAAACTTCTGACCGATGACGTCATCAAAAGCATGGGATTTGCCTTGGCATCCCATTGCCACTGCTGTCTTGACGCAGAGGAGGAGACCATCAGTCATGTGTTGTCGGAGGGAGGTTTGGCTTGCGGGGGTTGGGAATGGCTAGGATTGCTATTCGGCGTGACGGGGAGGAGAATGAACATTGTGGATAGGTTGGAGATGGGGTGGGCGACTAATCATAAAGATGAGCCTAAGGTTCACGCAGCGGCGGTAGTTTGGCTGTTATGGAAGAACAGGAACAAGAGTAGGTACGAAGGTCGTATTTTCTCAGTTCAAGCGCGCATCTCTGAGGTTACGAGGCAGTACAACAAAGCGAGGAGGGGATTGAGTCCGGCGGTGGGGGCTCAGGAAGGTTGAGTGTGTATAAGGGGGATAGCATTTTGTGAGTTTTTCTTTTGTTATGTCACTGTTGGGGGTTTGCTTGGTGCTCGCTCATTTTGTACAGAGCCCGGTTTGGTTCCCCATTTTGTAACCCTTTATTTCTTTTTGCTATAATATCGTACTTTTTGTAGCCCTTAACCACCTCTAACAAAGTATGGAACGTATCTTACCTATATACCTGATCCCAAACTCCACTAATCCCATAATCAAGATAAATACAAAAGTGGGATGCTAAACAGATTAGTTGGCGAAGTTATGAAGCCTGATTTCCTCTCACTCTTACTTCAATATAATTAAGATGCACTGTAGGAGGAATGTTTATATCTCTGATCTCCATATTGAATTAAAATTAATGGGAATTCTTAAGCTAATATTTTCATCTATGATTCTGAAGCTTCAATTCCCAACCTTTTTGACCTTTCCTAAAAAGAACAAGAATAACGAAATCACCTAGTGATGTCCATAATCTGTAAAGATCGGCGGCAACCCTATATCTGACTGTCAACCATCATCCAGATATGTGTGTTTTTCTTTACCTTCTCATTATTCTTCAAATTGTTAATTTTCTTTTGCTTAGCTTATTCTTCATGTTCTTTTTACCCTGTGTCTCTTCTTCATCATTATTGTATCCTTTGAAATTGTACTTTTGTTTTTCTTCTATGAGAGACTAAAGGACTTTTCTTCTTCCCATATTCTATGACTTCTTTCTCGCATTGATTGAAGATAAAAACTGAAGATGATCTCCCTTCTATTTTATTATGCCGTGCAACTGTTTTCAGTTTAGATGCTAAATGATGGGAAATGAACTGTCATCTTCTTCAGACGGGTCTTTAATTAGTGACCCTTGCGTCATATATGATACTCTTTAAGTGTTGTATCATGACATTGAAGTGATTAATAGATCATGAAATCTTTATACTTATGTTTTAAGTGTCAGATCATGGTTCCATATTATGTCTTACCTTTGATTTTAACGACCACTAACAAAGTATGGAACATATCTTATTACCTATACCCGATCCCATACACCACTAATGCCATAATCAAGCTAAATATATATACAAAAGTGGGACACTCACAAGGTGCAAGAAACAGATTAGTTGGTGGAGTTATGAAACCTGATTTCTTCTCACTCTTACTTCAATATAATTAAGCTGCACTGTAGGAGGAATGTTTATATCTCTGATCTCCATCACTATATAAAGTTAATAAACATAGACATATTGCAACCTGTAGGCCCTATGCCAGCCTTCCACTAATGCCACAACCAAGCAGTGTTTGCTGATATTTTGATAGTCTAGAATCCAACTGTATATTAGGTGAACAATTTTACATTAGTATTCTACAGATCTTGCCAGATTGAAATTTAGGTAGTATTTTACTTAATTGTTCAAATTGGACCGAAGCCCAAACCTGGCCCGATTTATTACAAAACTTGCTCAAAAGAATACTTAGAAAGGCATGGGAAAAGGAGAGAAGAAAAATAAAATAATAGGCAATGCACAACAATCCTACAGATAAGATGCATGTGTAGATAAATGAAAGATGAATTTAAGGGGGAAATGAAGATTAGAAAAAAAAAAAGATTTATTATTGAGATGTTGAAGTAACCTTCTCATAACATCCTTCTTGGTGGTTAAAGTTAGATTGTTGATATCAGCATTAAGGCTCAGCTAACGATCCATGGGGAGCAGGATATAAGTCGATGCCAAAGTCATCTAAGTTCTCCACATCAACATTCTGCCAAAAATTACACTAAATTTAATTTAATACAATATACAATTAAAAATAAGGAAGTAATAAGATCAAAAATAAAATTGAATAAATAAATAAGATGAAAAATACACTAAAATCTCTCATGAAATTCTAGCAACATTATAAGAAGCAACACATTCAGTGGTTATTTGATGCGCCAAAAAGACCATCTAATAACTACGCCTTACATACATGGATAAAACTATCCATAAATGCTAGGAAGCATTACATTTCCAAAATTGGTGTCATATCCATGACATAAACATAATATACACATGGCTGTGCCAAAGTCAGTTCTACGTCCATGTCACTGTGGCCATGTGCAATGTAGCATAAACCCAAAGAAGTCCCAGGATAAAAAAGATAAAAATGTCCTTTTTTGGGGCAAAAGTAATTATTAATAGGTTAAAGTCTACTTGGTTTAAATCCACATGGACACGATATGCACTTAAATATTAAAGGGGAATGAACTGAGATTTGCAAGTAGAGGTTAACTAAGAGCCGGACATCCGTAGATGGAGCACTTTACCCATGTTTAAGTGTGAGCGTTACCGGTTTTCATCCGTGCTCTGTCCATGGGTCATCATCATCATCCAAGTCTTTTCCCATAACAACGGGGTCCATGGAGCACAATAAAGCTCCATGAAAGAATTGAAAGCGTTTTACAACATGACGTTCACCTGGCATCAATCCTCTATTTGGTGCCAAATTCCTAGCCAAGGCATAGCTATAAGCATGAGAAGATCAATGTCATAAAACCTAGAAAATGAGTTATCATGCAGTTAAACCTACCTTTTGGATATGTACTTTAAGGTCATGCAACCAAGGAGCAGAGCACCCTCCCAATTCCCCTAAACTATGAATAGTCTAAACAAAGAGGTAAGATGGTACAATTTGCTATAGAAAATTACAATTGTTTCTATGACACATGAATCCAAAATGTGAAATAGAATGGGAATCCCATGCAGTCGCTCTGTGGGTGGTTATTCGCAATTAGGCAACCACTTGGAATTTCTTTTATGAATCAGCTAGGTGCCCAAATACTCGAACGAATAATTATGGACTAATCCTTTCCTAGAACATTGTGTATGAGTGTGTGTGTGCACACACAATTTTGGTCAATTTTGGTAAAGTGTTAGAAACTTTCGAGTAGTATTGACATCAATTATGTTAAGTTGTGGTCAATTTTTGCAAATCATTTTACTCATTTTGGAAAGTTCCAACTGATATTTGCCAATTTTGGCCAGATATAGCTTGTAAATTGACTAGAAATTAGCCGAGACTTTCAATGTGTCTAATAAAGGAGTCAGCTAATAGTGGTTTTAAGTGTAGTTGTGGATAGTTTTGGTTCAAATTCAATAAGAAATAGTCGGAACTTGGGCATAATTTTTACTAGCTTCCTTCTACTCATTAAAGTTACCATTTCCGAAACACATGCTAAATAAAAAACCATCTTATTTCATAAAACTAAGTGTGGAAGAAGTGGTGTTTTCCATGTTGTTTAAGAGTAATGATTGACATATACATTTGGCATGTTAAGCTCTCCTATGGACATTCCTAGTTTTGATAGAAAGGTAAACCTAAAACGGTAACAAAAACAACGGCAACGTTCTCCCCCTTCGCTTGTAACAAAGTTGGTAGAACTTTTATGAACAATCCCAACAATCACGACCTTGTCTTCTACTCCGAATAGCTGACCTAGGAATTAACTGATGGCTTGAAGTTGTGGTTGTACCTTCGTGGTACTTGTCACAACCCATCGTCCAAGATTGAACAAAATCTTGATCATTGTAGAACTTTTATAAATACAAGACATCCAAACAATTTCCACGTTGAGTTGTATTTTGTATAACCTACTTGGAAAGTATTAAATATGTCATGAACATGTAGTTGTGTCTCCATGGTACCTGTCACAACCTCTGGGTTGAGTAAATCTTCAACACGGCAGAACTTTTACTAATACAAAACATCCCAACATCCTATTGGTATCAGTAGCAACAATTTAAATCCACTCAAAAAAATATTCTTCTAGATAAATGGTGTTGACACGCAACTCTTAGTAAGCAATTCCACCTCTGTTGCTATTTTGTCATGTAGGATCCAATTTTAGCGGAGGTTGCAATTATTAATATTCATCAACAGGTGAAACAACTCTCCGATGAAATAACTATCCTAAAATATAGTCCTACGTAGAAAGGAGTTGAAGGTGAAGCTGCTAATAGAGAGATGAACACCACCATTACTTATTCTTTTATTGTGCTCCATCTACCATCTTTCACTACTAATTTTGGCTTTCAGTATTTTTCATCAACCACCCGAAATGCTTAAATAAAAAAAATGGAGTAACATATAGCATAGACACTGAATAGTATCCATCAACAGATGAAACAACTCCCTAAAATCTAATTCTAGTCCTACACAGAATGGAGAGTTACTGGTGAAGTTGCGGAAAGAGAGATGCCACTATTGGTTCTAATTATTTTATTGTACTCGAGTACTCCATCAGCCACATTGCTTTACTAATTTGGATTTCGGTCTTTTTCATCATCCAACCAAAATGTACCAAGAAATGGAATAACATATAACGTAGCCGCTCAGTAGTCCGTTAATTTCATATTGACGGTAACACAATTCCTATAAGATATTGTATGAAACTTTTAGTGTTCCTTCTTTTGGACACTCAAATATGGCATTAAACGTTAAAAAAATGATAATAACCGATTCTCACAAGCATTACCTTTTATGGTACCATGATTCACAATATCGATATCAAACCTTTGCTAATTGGTACCATGATTCACAATATCAATATAGATTTTGTCTGAAGCGCATCAAATGTCATATTAACGCAAGGTACTGAATCAACCAAATACTACCCCAATATTAAAACGTTGTATCGCTCAGTGCTACAACAACACAGAACCCAAATGTTCCTTCCCACGCATTTGTCGATGCCACAACATCGACTGCCACAACACAGAACCCACATGTTGCCTCCCACGCCTGTGTCGATGCCCCAACATCGACTGCTTCGTTCTACAACCAACGCCGACACATGAACTACTCGCCAACGTCCAAATCGTAACAATACCACCAGGTGTCTCTCAAACCAGCACTAGATCTCAGGCCCAATGAACAATAACGGTAGCAAGATATTATTATTGCAAAGTTTGAACAGAAAAATATTAAAAAAACAAATGCAGAAACAAATAAATCCAAAGATAATTAATTCTTTCTAAACAAACCCTCTGTATGTCACCGTCCTCTACATAGTTTTCTCCACCATTCTCCCTTCTCCCAAATTCACAATTCCTAAAATCCTTAACCTAGAATTTCGTCGAGCCAACGTCCATCAACTTTCGATTCCGCAGCTCCGTCTCCACCGAGTTGGTCGATTGTGGCGGCCAGCCGACTGCCACCGTCCGCGACCTCCGCACCGTGATCGCGGCCAAGAAGAAGCTACATGTTGGCCACCACTTTCATCGACTCCAACAACGACATAGGTCTTTCGACAGGGACTCTCTTGAATAGAAAAATATTAAAAAAATAAATGCAAAAACAAATAAATCCAAAGATAATTAATTCTTTTTAAACAAACCCTCTGTATGTAACGGTCCTCTGCATAATTTTCTCCTCCATTCTTTCCTCTCCCAAATTCTCAATTCCTAAAACCCTAACCCTAGAATTTTGTCGAGCCAATGTCCATCATCTTCCAATTCCACAGCCATGTCTCCACCGAGTCAGTCGATTGCAGCGGCAGGCAGCTGTTACCGTCCGCGACCTCCGCACCATAATCGCGGCAAAGAAGAAGCTGCAGGTCTGCCGGCACTTTGATATCACCGTCGTCAACTCCAACACCGTCGTAGGTCGTCTTTCGACAACGACTCTCTTGATAAAGGTAGTCGAGCCCGCCTATATTTCAAGATCCTCCTCAAAGCTAAAGTTTTCTATCAATCAACCGATAAATCATCATAAAGAACTAGAATTTCCAAAGAATAGACAAACTTGGGGTACTTATGGCAGTGTTGGAGACGACGACGATGATATCAAAGTGTCGGCCGACCTGTAGCTTCTTCTTGGTCGCGATCGTGGCGCGGAGGTCGCGGACGGTGAAAGCGGTCGGCCGCCGCAATCGACTGATTCGATGGAGGAGCTGTGGAATCAGAAGCTGATAAAAATTGGGTCGACGAAATTCTAGGGTTAGGGTTTTAGGAATTGTGAAATTGGAAGAGGAGAGAATGGGAAGAAAACTATATAGGAGCGCTATATATAGAAGGTTTGTTTAGAAAGAATTAAATGTCTTTGGATTTATTGTTTCTGTACTTGTCTTCTAATATTTTTCTATTCAAATTTTGCAAGATAAATATTTCATTACCTTTACATACAAAGGGGTTTGATCTTAAAAAAGACATTTAGAAAGAATTAATTATCTTTGAATATATTTGCGCAAATTCAATTCATTTTTTTCAAAATACATTGCACATATGGGTTTATATGTCGTATATATCAATCAATATATTATTCAAAAAACACTGCACAAAACGTAACTTTCTCACAATTTGGGTCTATATGTTGTACATCAATCAATAGCAACATCATAAAAGTGCTTAGGCATGACTTTGGGTTCCTCCATCTTCATCATCTTTTCATAGGCAAAAATAGCATCTGGCATGCTCTGCATCTTCAAATAAAAAGAAATATATAAGTACAAAAGAGTTCAAAATAGAACCTGAAAAGTTAATTGATAGTATTAGGGCTGCCAAAATTTTAGTAGTCATCACTACAATGAGGACTGCCAAAAATGATAGAAACTCTCAGTCTTAAGACTGCCAAAATTTTGGTTTGGCAGTCCTAATACTGATATTTTCGATTTATGCAAAATCCCAACGATTCAGTGGAGAAATAAATTACCAAAACTTCTTCGGAAGGTTCAGAAATGCGAGATAATGTATTCGGCGAGCCGATAACTTCATCGAATTAATTCTTTATCATCCCTTCTATATTATTAGAATACATTTTTATTGGAGAATGACCCAAGGTTTGAGAAGTTTCATCAGAAAACTTTGGAAAATACATGGTTATAAATTCCCCGAAGATTCGCCGGAGATCCGTAGGAATGATGGAGATTTGTTAGGTTTATGAAAATTAGTTTAGAGGTTAGGGATTTGGAAAAGGAAGAAGAAGACAAAAAAGGCAGGTGACAATATTTTTATATATACTTTAGTTTTTGTTGTACCCAAAAAAATTTCAACGACATTTTGGTAATTAATTTTGTTAACATTCGTGCCGCCCCGAGTAAACTGTGTACTGCTCTTAACATTTGCCATATTTTATAGGCACCTTGTCACAAAGCCCCTATGATTTTTCATGTATCATTTTATCCATCTTAGCAAGATCCAAGATGCAACATAGTTGATAAACTAATGTCTAAAACTAAATTTGATGTGGGACCATTATTTTCGGTCAATCCAAACCCATCAAGAATTATATTTTTGTTGTTTAAATTTAAGTTAGATGTGCCTACTATCCTTTGATATAATCTTCTAGTTTATGTTTGTCTTTATCTTTTTTAAGATTTGGTTTTCTATAAGTAAAGTTTTATGGACCTTTTGTTTAGTAGAGGAAAATTAATTTATAGTAAACATTTGAGTATAAAAAGAGCCAAAGCCTAGTTTTTATCTCTCTGCTAATTGAGTTTGACATCGCCTTCGCTACCTCACCTTGTCACATCCGCGTCTGGTTGATTAGGCATGAGTTGTGAATGTGTCTAGCCTACGTCACGGATTCAACGGTTGTAAACTGTCTAGACCTCAATAGCCGCCAAATATTCAAAGTAATCAATCATGCTCAATCACATAAACTAACAAAACAAGGAACAAAACACACACGATCACCACAGTCCTCTAGTATGGTTTGAGTACATCATACAAATCATAACTCCGATGAAAATTCGGTAGAATTATCATATACATGTCTCATCAATATTCATCATATCAAACACATTTGATACATCAAAAGTATCTATCCGAATTTGTAAATCTTCCAAATACCATCATCCGATTCGAGATGTTGATCTATGTCCTCCCTTAATATGTCAACTATCCAGTCAGGAATTGTACAAAAAGTACATTTATACAAAATATTGCACAATACAAAAGAAAGAATAAAATAAATCAGAGAATGAGACACTAAATGTTGTAATGGAATAAAACCTGCAACACAAAAGATCATGAGAAACAGACTATAATCAAGAATAAACACGGCTACCACAGTTTCCAATATGTGGACGGGTGAGCTTTTACTCTGATTTGTCCGACTCGGACATACGTATAGTATATGTTGAA
This sequence comes from Iris pallida, assembly GCA_029216955.1. Classification (NCBI taxonomy): domain Eukaryota; kingdom Viridiplantae; phylum Streptophyta; class Magnoliopsida; order Asparagales; family Iridaceae; genus Iris; species Iris pallida. The sequence continues at coordinate 33,284,225 of JANAVB010040218.1, read as the reverse complement.
CTATTATTCATATTCTCATGGTTTGTCCACATACCTACTTGGCGTTTTCCCTTCCCATGATTCAAAAATTATGTCAAACAATATTCAGTTTTGATATCACAATACAGAGTCACAAATTCATTATTTAGAGTCATAAACAAGTACCGTGTCAGAATCGAGTCGCAATACGAAACATGACTAGTCAAGAAACAAATGCAGCAATTATAATGTATTGAAAAATATCTTAAATGGAGTACTCGCCTCATGTCCAAAGTGAAAGTCGCACCCAATCCACCTATAGAATAATGAATCAATAGATTTCATTCAAGTTCAAAACCCTATCTATCTTCATTAAATCCTATTTCATATTTTATGCTAGAATAGTCCAAACTTCGATTATCTACATATACAGAATCTTGGCCCACAGTTTCTTAGTTCCTTCCTTTTTATTATTAATCCAAAACCTGTAAAGAAAATTCTAAAAAGATCATCACCTAATAAACTTGGCCCAAAACATGTTCTTAAATTCTCTTCTAAGTCTACTACTTATTCAAAGGACGAAACCCAAGTCTACTGTTCATTTGAAACAACCCTTAGGCCCACTGAACTAGTCCTAAAATAAATATTATGATTTCTTTATACATGGGCTTAGGCCCGGGGAGCATACCAGCTTTCCATGTTATTCAGTCTCATTCCTTGTCCCCTCTCTGTGATTTTTTCTTTTTTCTTTTTAAACAACTGTGGACTAAGCTATTGTTTTGGGGGGGGGGGGGGGGGGACAAGGAATGTGACTGAATAACAGGGACAACTGATCTTCACCCTTAGGCCCGACCCAAAGACATTAATTCAGCCTATATATAAAAATAGCCCAAGGCTCAAATCAGTTATTATTCATCTCCTCTTCTTTAGTTCATTTTGGTTTCTAAAACAAATTCTTAATACATAAGCCCATGGCCCAAAAGATTAATTAAATGCTCAATTTATTTCAATCGGCCCACATAATTCTATTATAGCTCAGCTCGAGGACGGTGAGGGAGACCATGCTTTATTTTATTTTTCAGACTATGCACCACTATGTAGTACTTTTCTTATTTTAGTCATACTTCTAGGCTATGTTTATGCTCATTTTATGATTAAGTTCATTGTTTGGTACTATACTGTTATTTCATATATGATGTATTGTTTTTCATGTATCTCCTATGTGTTGTTTCTTCACTCTTTTGTTTTATATGTTACTTCACCGTTTACGGGAAGTTATACCATTTAGATAAAGTGACAAAGGGGGAGAACACAATACAAATTATGCAAGATAGTACCGATGAATTTGCTCACGATTTACAGGGGAGCTTCACACCACTGATACAATCGCATCGTACCATTTTTATTTGTATTGACGTATCAACAATGGTTTGTCAAATTATCAAAATTAGGGAGATTGTTCACCCAAACTATTTATAGTCAACTCGATTTTGATATTTGACTAAACAAGGTTTGATATAACTTAGTACAAAACATTGAAGATTGTTACATCAACATACATCGCTACACGCTCACATGATAGGACAAGAATGTAACAAAGTTTGGTCACAGAGTTTTTTATATATATAACTTTTTTTGTATTTTGATCTTTATTTTGAGTCTAAGATTCGCACTGGCATTCTACAAGACTTAATCCCATTAGTCCACTCAAATAAACAAGTTTTACTTCACAACCCAAAATCAAATCTGAACTCCACAAACTGTCTAGAACCCAACATAACCATTCTGGAACCAAGGAGACCGAACTCGGTTCCTAACCGAAATCAGGTCAAATTCGGTCTCTATGGACTCAACGTTCATATACGTTTGAGGACCGAACTCTGGCCGAGTTCTGTCCCTAGTTCACCCTATTAATACCCATGAGTTCTTCTCATTTTTCATTCAATTTAATCAACTCATTTCTCATTTGCTTATCTATTCTCACTGAGCTACAACCTTCTCAATCACCAAAAAACTCTCCTAATTAGCATTCTGGTGCCAAGTGCGATCTCGGTTAGAACTTTACAAGAGTTGTAAAAGCTTGGAAATTCAAGTTTCACTTTACAAGTGTTGAAGTCGGTATGCTCTTCTAATCAAAGCATGTGGTTGTTGAAGTCGACAAACTCTTCGGATCAAAACTTGTGGCTGTAAGAAATCAACGAGGACTTCGGATCAAAGCTCGTGGTGTACTGCTATTTCACAAATAGTTGATTAATAGCGGACAATAGTACGTGGGACTGGATTGTCTTCCACGAAGGACACCAGTATACATCACAAGTTTTGTGTTTGTGACTTCTTAACTATGTCTATTTTCAATATTTGCTTCTTGAATTGCTAGTTAGTTTTTAGTTGGTAATTTTTATTGGATATATTCCGCTGCACTCTATTTATCCCCTTCTAGAGTTGCCTTCAGTATGCAAATATAAAGTCAAACATATCCTTGACCATTCATAGTTTCATAAAATTAAATTTATGAGTAACCATCATTTTATTATTCTGTATTTTTCTGGTGGATAAAAGGTTGGGTATTCTGTGGGGTAGAAGCCGAGAATACCTTACTCTATAAAGATAAATTGTTGATGATCCAAAGATCAGATTTGGCATAATCATGCTCTTAAAAATAGATCATGTAAACGTGCTAAATGTGCTTATTGGATTTAGACGTACATAATCCAAAGTAATCCAATAAAGAAAAGTACCATATTTATAGACCCATGAGCATATATATAAAAACCTACTTAAAATATGATATGAAAAGCAAAACAATGCCTGAATCCTATAAACTATATTTTAAACTCTATTTTCTTTCTAACTGAATTGAATGACTGTATTTGGTCCAAATTCATATTATGATATCCATATTTGTATAATCCTCGATGCCAATAAAATACGGGTACAACAAAACGTGAATCTATCTATGCTTCATCCAAAGTGCAAAATCATTAGAGTCACAATTGAATCGGGGAAGGTCACGGCATGCATAATCCAACTGATATATGATAGGAAGAATAAGTAGTAGGATATATAAAATATTTTATCAATATATGAGACATATATACTCCCGCTCACTTGTTCAAGTTCATCTCTTGGGAACTCCGCTTTCGTATATCATAGAGAAAAACTCTCCAAATGCCTAAAGCTTCCATTTGTCCACATCCTATGAGGTGAGAGTTAACTGGAAAGTGACATTAAAATGGATCTTCATCTTGTGATCAAGAAGTTAAAAAATTCTCTTTGCTAAAGAAGTTGAGTTGTGAGCACTTGTCATAAACTCGTGCGTTAGAACTTGCCCAATCTCGTAGTTGGAGTGGTGGAAGCACAACACCAAGCCGTGGTTGGAGACGGAAAGCACTTCGAACCAAATCTCACTAGTGGAGGATCAAACCAAATCACACTAGTGGAGGAGCGAAGGAGTCGGTATACTATTCTTTGTAACACTTTGCTAATTTTGGAATAGTCCCATATTGAGAAGATCATGACACATTGTCGTGTTTGTATACTGTATCTTTACTTACCCTTGTATATTGCAAATAGTTTATAATTTATAATTGTAAGTTTTTACAATGTATTAAGGCATAAAAGTTTGAGTAAAAGGTGCATGAATATGCCTTGGTAAAAAAGATATATGAATGTCCATTGGTCAAAAATGTACTGGAATATCATTTGGTCAAAAGATGCATGAATATCCATTGGTAACAAAGGTGCATGAATGCTCTTTGCATACAAAGATGCATAAATGTTGTTAATTATTTAATAGTCTTAATATTGTAGGAATTGTTTTGGCGGTGGTGGAATTGAAATAAGATAAGAATGTCATGGTAGAGAAACTAAATGTATTGAGGGATGTAGGATGAATTGAGGGATAAATAGTTTAAAATTAAAAAGGTGCATAAATATCCTTTGGTCAAAAAGGTGCATGAATGTCTTTGGTCAAAAAGGTGCATGCATCATCTTTGGTTACAAAGGTTCATGAATGTTCTTTGGTAACAAAAGTGCATAAATGTTCTCTGGATACGAAGATGCATAAATGTCGTTAATTATTTAATAGTCTTAATATTGTAGAAATTGTTTTGGCGGTGGTGGAATTGAAATAAGATAAGAAGGTCTCGGTATATGAACTAAATGTATTGAGGGATGTAGGATGAATTGAGGGATAAATAGTTTAAAATTAAAAAAGGTGCATAAATATCCTTTGGTCAAAAAGGTGCATGAGTGTCTTTCGTCAAAAAGGGGCATCAATATTCTTTGGTCAAAAGATGCATGCATCGTCTTTGGTTACAAAGGTGCATGAAAATTATTTGATAACAAAGGTGCATCAGCGTAGATGCATGATTGCCGTTGATTGTTTTATAAATCTTAATATTGTAAGAGGTATTTTGGTGGTCATTAAGACTATTTTTATCCTTTATTGCACTAGCTTGCAACAAACTAGTCTCCTTTGATAAAAACATACACAAAAGGTTTTTAATATTAAGAAATTATAAACAACACTTTCTTAATCCAAAGTAGACTCTAGTGCAGCAAATAAAGTATAAACCAAACGACATCAGCAAAAGCTAATTTAATACATATAGAACATGTTTTCCCACTATAACCAGGTTCATTTTCAAGAGAACTAGAAACTTAATCTAACCCATTGAGATGAACAATCCAATTCCGATTAGAGACCCAACAGAAGAACTGAACCTCCAAAGATAACTACATATATGAGACAACTAGAGATAATTGAACTGCCAAACCTAAGTTAGCGAGAAAGCATACCTCTCCCAGCTTCAGGTTTTCTATCAATGATGCTGGGCCAAGCCCAATAAACATCAAATGTTTCAGGGGTAAACCATCGTCTATGACTCCATTGCTCAAAATCAGAATAGGAAGTATTACGAACTAACACCCACACAAATTCTGAACCAATTGCTTCTCAGAGAACCACATCTGTAAACTGTCATAGTTGGATTGAGTACAAAAACCCCCTCCAAATGTTCACATTATCAAACCTCGAAAAAGGTAGCAAAGCATTTCAAACCTAAAATTCTAAGTAGATTCTATATAACGGCCATCCAACCTGACCAGGGAATTGTGCCCCAAAATAGCTCTAGAGTCCTCATAGTTGACTCAGCTACGCAAAAGTGCAGCTTTTTGCACCGAGTTACCAACTGTATTCTGCCAAGCATAAACAGGGGATTCAAAGTTGTTTTAGTAAAGCGGAAATTAACAGGGGCCCTTGCCCTGAAAGGACTCTATCTGGGACGCCTATGCCCGCTTGGACACAAATCTGTCTCGGTTAGACATGGTCTATTTGTATTCGACTCTCCACCCTTTGATTGCTTGATTTAATTTCTTTACTGTAGCCAAGAACTCTTATATATATATATATATATATATATATATATATATATATATATATTAGAATAATGGAAGAGGTGACAGGAGATCTAGGGTTTACGGCGGACGGAACCTGGGACCCCGGTGAGGCAGGCAGAGACCCATCGACGGTAGGAAGGATGTTGGCCTCATGGCGGGGGGAGGATGGTCAACGGTGGTGCGACGAAGGAGAAACACTGGCCCCAACTCGCAGCTGTCGTCAACAGGGGCGGGAACGGCAAAGCGTCGGCGGTGGCGACAAGAAGTGGAGATGCAAGGAGACGAGGAGTTGGGGCAGGCAGACCTAGGGTGACGACGAGCATCCAACACCTGAAGACGAAGACGCGCGTGGAAAATACGGAGGCGGCTACACGAGGCCAAGCACATGGTCGCAGACCCGATCAACCGGAGGGGAGTATACTGACAAAGAAGATGGATACCAACAAAGGGAAGGGAGTGTGTGATACGAGTCCTGAAGATACTAGAGGACGGGTCGAGACAGTCGATACTCCGATCAAGAGCAGATCGTGGGCGGATGTTTGTTGCCCTGATCTCACGACTTCGGATACGATTATGAATTATGTGGAACCCACGAAGCATGGCAATGGCTTCAGAGCGTCGTTCCCGGCGGAGGAGATCCAGGAGGTAACGGAGTTTTGGAAGAATACTTTGATTCTATATGTACTCGGCAACCGGCCATTTTATGGACAAATTCGTGCATATGCAAATCGTGTATGGAAACCAAAGGGTAGTATGGATTTCTATGCTCGAGAGAAAGGATTCTATTTTGTGAAAAGACATGGTTCGCATACTACAAGGAGGACCATGGACATTTGATGGTCGACTAATCATATTGAAAGAGTGGAAGCCAGACTCGGTTTGCGAGAGGGATGTGCTTCACTCGGTCCCAGTATGGATCAGATTCCCGGGCTTTCCTGCCAAGTATTGGAGTGTTCCGCTATTGACAAGATTGGCGAGTCTCGTCGGGGTGCCAATAAAAACAGATGATGCTACTGCTCATCGAACAAGATTAATGTATGCGAGAGTTTTTGTGGAGATTAGGGCGGGGCAGGACCTTCCACGTTGTATCGAATACGATGTGCCGTCCAGGAAAGTGATGCAACAGGACGTCGAGTACGAATGGGTCCCTCCGAGCTGCTCGAGTTGCCGATGCTATGGGCATTCCACCAAGGAGTGTAAGGCCGCGTAAATGAGCCTCAGAAGGAAGATGAAGGCCCCTCCATGCACAAGCAGGCGGATCCCTCTGGCTCTGTTGTAGGCGCTGCTGCTAGCGTCCCTGTTCCAGCTACAACGATCCCGTCCCAGGCGCCTGAGACGAAGAGAGAGGTCCCTGACACGCGAGGGAAAAGTATGGAGGCAAAACAACGGCAGATGGTGATATTCTCGGCCCAACATGGCGTTAGTACGAGGAGCATGACACCGACCAGTCGTGAGGTTCCGAGAAGAAATAATCAACAGGCGGAGGGTCCAACTAATACCAGGAAAAGGCAAGCAGTAGTCAGGATTAATGATGACCGCGATTTCAATGGTGAAGGAGCTCATTCATTAGCGATATGTGTCGATAACCCGAAGTGGAATGCACAAATCCTGAATGAGAAGCGATGTCCAGAAGATGTAGATATGACGTCTACGCGACAGGAGATGAATGCTCCAGTGCGACCCTCTAGCACTGGTTCGGGTGACTTCCAGAGGGACCCCTCTAGAAATTAAATGTCTATACTATCTTGGAACGTCCGGGGGGCATGTTCCATTGGTAGATGGAAAGAGATTAGTTCAGTGTTGCGGAGAGAACATGCATCTATTCATGCTCTTCTGGAAACTAAGATTAAGGCGGACTCGATACTCCAAAAAAGGACTCCTGCAAACTGGGAATAGATTCATAATCTAACCCTATGCAACATGGCGCTGATTTGGCTACGCTGGGATCGGAGAAGTTGGGATGGCTTGGTGATGCTTCGATCAGAACAGGTAATAGCTGTTGAGTTATCTAACAAAGGTGGATTTAAATTCATTTTTGGGGCTGTGTATGGTAGCAACGACCGCAGGTGCAGAGAAGGACTATGGCGGGAGTCACGCATCTGAGTACTGTTGCAGAGGTTGCCAAACTTCCACTCTTGCTTATGAGGGACTTCAATGCTATACTGTATGCAAGCGAGAAGGTGGGTGGAAGGCCTGTTCCCGACCCTATTCTTTATGACTTCCAGCGCTGCCTTACTATGTCGGGTCTAAGGGGTTTACAGAGGAGCGACCACATATGGACCTGGCATAATAAGGCAATGACAAATCGGGTGGCTTACCAACTTGATAGGGCGCTTGGAAACAGTGCTTGGTTCACTACTTTTCCGCACTCTTTGGCTAAGGGGCTCAATGCAGGTACAAGCGACCACTGTCCTATTATTGTGGACATAGCCGTAAGACCAGTCTGGAAACCAAGACCATTCAAATATGCGAACAACTGGCGGTTACAGGAAGGCTACTATGAGGCGGTGGCACAAGGGTTAAACAAAACATTCAGCGGATACCCTCAGTTCCGTCTGGTTCAGAGATTGAAGGCGACCAAGGAGCCAGGCTCTGAAGACATAGTGGCAGCATCGGCCCAAGGCCGACCTGGCGGTAAAGGAGGGGGAGCTCCGTTTAGTCCAAAACAAGTTGCAAGGCGATATTCTCAACCCCCTACTGGCGGCCCAAGAAAAATCGCTTTCTGAAGACGTGAGAATGCTTCGACTTCAACATGAGATCATGATGGCCCAGAGAGCGAAATGCACATGGCTCAAAGAGGGAGATCGTTGCAGCAAATTTTTCTATGATGTGATCAGGGCACGACAACACCGCAATAGTATTTCGGGGTTGCTTGGTAAAGATGGACAGCTGGTGGACACACAGAGGCATCCAACAAGAGGCCGTCAGGTACTACTCGGAGCTATATAACCAATCTGATTATATAACTACTTTTCCCCCTCTTGTTTGCAAGAAAATAGTCACTGGATATGGTAACAGTGAACTGCTTGCGCCAGTCACTATAAAAGAGTTTGAGGCTGTCATCAAGACCGCAGATCCTAATAAAGCCCCTGGACCGGATGGGTTCAATAGTCAATTCTACAAGACTCACTGGGATGATTTGAAGCATCAGGTACTCGAAGTAGTGCAAGATTTCTTCCTCAATGGTCGACTTTTGAGGGAGTTGAACCATACGTTCCTTACCTTGGTTCTAAAGACCGAAGGGGCGACGTCTTTATCGGACTTCCGGCCGATTGCTTGCTGTAATTATTTATACAAAATAATTACACACCTCATGTGCAGAAGAATGAAAAAAATCATGCAGGGCCTCATTTCTTGGAATCAAGCAGCATTCATAAAGGGGAGATCTATTTCTGAACATAGCTTGTTAGCCCAAGAGTTGGTGAGAGACTTCAACAAAGTTGGAGGAGCAAAAGCCTATCTGAAACTGGATTTGCGGAAGGCGTACGACACTGTCAATCGGGAGTTTACCTGCAAATTGATGCTTGATAGGGGCTTTTTGATAGTATTTGGGTTGACAGGGTACGCGAGTGCATCACTACGACATCATTCTCCGTCCTCATCAGAGGACAACTGTAGTGCCCCGTCCCGCTCAGTCAATCGGAGGAATCGAAACGCCGACGGCGTTCGAACTTAGCCTTGCAACGGCTACTCGAAGACTCGCTCGGTAAAGGCGACCCCTCGCTCAGGTAGGTGGCTTAGGTGAACTTGCCTCAGCTTAGCCTTCACACTAATAAAACGAAAGTTTTCAAATACACAAGTAGGCTTGATAATAAAAGAGATGCATCCACATAGCTAAGGGAATAATCCCAACTTGGGTCAGACTGAGTTAGAATATGGAAAGGTCCTACGGCCGGCTTAGAAGTTTGCTCAGCGTACTTTCAAAATGACAATAGGTCCTTCGTCCCGTGGCTTCGGAGAAAGAAGTTGGTCTAAGTTGCTAAGTTGCCACAATGCTGGAATTAGCCTAAGTCATAGGCGTCGCCCGCGTAAATGCTTGATAAAGTATGCACGGTCCCATCGTCCAGGGCTTAGCATTGCCTTGTTCGTCCCACGGATTAAGTTACAGTGCACGTTGCAGAGCACGGCTTGTGGCATAAGTCTAGGCACCCAAAGAACTTGGTTCTTCAAGTCGAACGTGTGTATAGCACGTTCCCTCGATGCAAGGCTTGCACCGTCCCACTCAGTCAATCGGAGGAATCGAAACGTCGACGGCGTTCGAACTTAGCCTTGCAACGGCTGCTCGAAGACTCGCTCGGTCGAGGCGATCCCTCGCTCAGGTGGGTGGCTTCGGTGAACTTGCCTCTGCTTGGCCTTCACACTAATAAAACGAAAGTTTTTAAATGCACAAGTAGGCTTGATAATAAAAGAGATACATCCACATAGCTAAGGGAATAATCCCAACTTGGGTCAGACTGAGTTAGAATATGGAAAGGTCCCACGGTCGGCTTAGAAGTTTGCACAACGTGCTTTCAAAATGACACTCGGTCCTTCGTCCCGTGGCTTGGGAGAAGGAAGTTGGTCTAAGTTGCTAAGTTGTCACAATGCTGGAATTAGCCTAAGTCATAGGTGTCGCCCGCGTAAATGCTTGATAAAGCATGTACGGTCCCATCGTCCAGGGCTTGGCATTGCCTTGCTCGTCCCACGGGTTAAGTTACAGTACACGTTGTAGAGCACGGCTTGTGGCATAAGTCTAGGCACCCAAAGAACTTGGTTGTTCAAGTCGAACGCGTGCATAGCACGTTCCCTCGATACAAGGCTTGGCATAGTCTTTGCTAGTCAAGTCGTTGCACGAATAAGTTAGACAAGAGTTTGGCTGGGCTATCGAAGTCATAGCAAGCACTGTCCCCTGTTGTCTGCGGTTGTCAAGTCACATAGTCCCACGAGAACAAGGCTCGTCATATAAAGTATGTGACTTGAGCGATAGTGTCGCTAGAGAGTATAAGGCACGAGCCACGGTTGGTTTAGTGAAAAGCATGCCACGGACAAAGAAGCACACGAGATTGGTCCCGCTACTTGGGAGTCTCGATAAGGAAGCACACGAGATCGGTCCCGCTACTTGGGAGTCTCGATAAGGAAGTCCACGCGACTGGTTGTCGCCGAGATCGGTCCCGCTACTTGGGAGTCTCGATAAGGAAGCACACGAGATCGATCCCACTACTTGGGAGTCTCGATAAGCAAGCACACGAGATCGGTCCTGCTACTTGGAAGTCTCGATAAGGAAGTTCACGAGATCGGTCCCGCTACTTGGGAGTCTCGATAAAGAAGTCCACGCAACTGGTTATCGCCGAGATCGATCCCGCTACTTAGGAGTCTCAATAGAAAGTTGGAAAGCATGGTCATGATTAAGGAAGGACTTGGTAGATCGAGTTGAGTCTTGCATGGTCATTGGACAACTTGCGCGCAAGGGAAAATTCCTCGAATGATCCCGGGGCGCGGGGTTCGTGTCGGCCTAGGAGGAATTGCAGATATTGTACGGCCTTCATCGACGGTACGACTCGATTGAAGTGAACCGTTACAATATAGGCTGCAGGTCATTCAGTAGGAGCTCGTACCTCGCACACGAATGGTCACCGTATGCAAAGATCCAGTATAGCTTGACATTGCTAGTAACTGCTCATATAGATGTGTCGGCATAAGAGCGGCTATCCGCATGTATGTCTTTGGATTGCGTCGAGTACTAGCAAGTTACGAGTTGGATTAACAAGGTATAATTATAGCAAGCGCTAATCTTGAATCGGCGCGGGTTAGGTGTGCACGGTTACAACACCATTCTGGAGCCTAAGATTTGGCTATAGCAAGGACACGTGCTTCGGCATGAATGTGGCGTCGTCATCGAGTCGTCTCAAGTTAAGTCAGGAAGGGCCGTAAGGTAAGTTGGTTAAGTCTGGTTGATACTTGGGAGGCACGGCCTCAATCTTAAGGAACGATCAAGTCTAGTGGCACGACCAGCACGAGCCATCCCCTTGACGTCATTGGCACGAGAATGGTCTAGAGGCACATAGAACAGGTGAAAGTCTTGGCACGGTCGAGTTTACATAAGTTTCTACTTGGCGAGGCACTGCCTCAAATATATATTGAAGCCACGAATAGAGTATAGCACGACCCTGTCGTTGCGTTGCCAAGTATAGGTCAAGGCGTCTTTGTCCTAAAATTGATCCTAAGACAAGACTAGAAAGACAATCAAAAGGGTTTAAGCTGCACAAAGTAAATGAACGTGTCGGTTTTGTACGGATGGGCGAGGAGCTCACTCCACCAGTACAGTTGAGTACTGACACCCACACAGTTTTCATGTGCAGGCACTGGTAGAAGTCCGATGGCGCTGAGCTCGCTTAGATGCATCGAGGCATGGAGTTCCTTGGCGTTTCAAGGCGTGCGGCCACATAGAGTCAGAACTTATACAGGACATAATGTATGGACATCGCCATTGCAAAGAATCTGCCACCCGTCGCCTTGAAGCTTGTATTGAGAAATGAGATAGAGCATAATGACTTGTAATACGAGAAAAAGTGAGCTTGAGAGACTTGTAATTTGGCCTCGTGCCCACAATTGTAATCTTTGTTCAATAATCAATAAAGTGCATTTTGAATGACTTGTATTTTGCTTTAAATTTTCGCTGCTGTTATTCAATGTTTCTGCTTGGGACTTCTGTGCGACGACCCCGTCGCCTAGCCTGTAATCGGCCGTTATGGACCTGCCTTGCGTGAGCGCAATTTAGCCTCACGCGGCATCACGCCTTAGCGAGGGCGATCGCTCCTACGGGAGGGGGCGTGACATAATAGTATCAGAGCACGGCTTTACGTCCTTGGACTTTCGATTGAATTCTTTAACTCGGATGTTTCCGCAAACTCTGAAGTGTTGCTTCCGCAAATTGATATCGTTGATGCGCTCTCTCTCAAATGTCCACGGCATGTCCATACAATAGGTCTAAATATTTTGCAAAATCGTACGAAAGAAATTCGATTGAACAAAAGTTCAAGTAAAGAACGGTTGGCTAAGTCGGGCTGGGCATATACACCAAGAATCATGTCGACCTTAGCAAAGTCGCGTACGGGATACAAATTGTGTCGAAGAAGAATGAGTTAGACTCGATTCATAGAATATGGGATGACTGTAGAAGTGCTATCGAATGATATTATCGTCGATGTGAAATGGGCAAATCGTGCTTGGATTTTTAAGGAATGGCTCGAACGAGAATTCGAAATAATCGGTTGTGATTCATAGCTTGTTTCGAGGATTTGTTGATTGACTTCATCCCTGAGTGGTGTATGGGATAGCCTCGGGGATGTAGATTGATTGAGGATGCGGGGTCCCAATGAATCTATCAGCAAGCGTCACATGCATGCAAAGCCTTAGATCGAGTATCGTTGAGAAAGTTATAATCTTGAAGATTTCGACGAGTGATTCGAACGGAATTATAATCGACACGCACGGGATTGGAATTTGCATTGAGCGCGAAATGCAAGTGATAAGGAAAAAAGATAGATTAAATCGAGGAAAACGATATGAATCGTATGCGAAAAGTTAGCACGATTGGATGATAGCGTGCATGAAAGTGATTTTGAAGTTACAAAAATGACTCTAAGGATTTGGAATATATGTTGCTCGATGACTCAAGTTAGTCGGATGTGCATACGTGATTTTGTGTTGGACGAATTGAACATGTAACTAGTTCGGAGGATAACGATCGAATATGATCTTGAATATTGAGGAGACTATCCAGTTTGGACAATAGCATTAGTCGCACGACTCGAAATTCGTCGCAAATGAAGATCGTCAGGTTATGCATATCAGCGATGGTATTAAGGCGTATCAAAGATCGATATGTGATAACTCGGGGGTACTCTGAATCGGGAAATGATGATCGTGCAAGATGGTATTGTTCCGATGGATACTATGCTTGGAATTTTGAGGAAATGAATATTTGGATGAAAACGAACGTGTCTTGATGGTTACGCCGATAACCATAATGTCGACGTTCTTGTCTTGCGCGAGCGCAACTTCAGCCTCGCCAATGCGTCACGTCGAATTTGGGGACGATCGTTCCGCGTGAGCGCGGACATGGTGATTCATGTCGCGGGAACGATCGAACTCGAGAAATCAAGATGTGGCAATTTGGATTGCTTCGACTTGTGGTTTGAGGTGAAGGTGGATTTAAGGATTGATCGGACTTGTGATTGATGATTGAGTAAACTCGAGGTTTGAGGACATCCAATCTGTGTATCGAGAATGAATTAGTTTAGACCCAAAACAAGAGTTACGCTCCGATGGGAACGATTATTCCGTGGGAGTGTTGCATGGTGATTTCATGCCGACCATGGATAATCGGACTCGCGTGAGATTGGGGCATGACATATTGTTAAAGTCAGATGACTTTGTGATCAATTACATGAATTGGGATAAATGACTTAAGAAATATGAAATGAGAATTATGGTTTAGCGACAAGTGGTGTCGTAGTGTGCTTGACTTGGGAAGAATAGATAGGCGGATTATATCGAATATGTTTGAAAAAGATAGACTATGCAAGTTGCTTGTTGGATGAACGATATTGATATATCGAGAAAATGGTTGAACATGACTCAGTGTAGGATAGCTTTGATGAATGACTCGGACCCCTTGGACTAAGTATTGCAAGTGCGAATAGGAGAAATATATGCTCGATGTTTAGAAATCTGAGTGATGCTAGCTTGGGTAGAAAACCCCGTACTATCAACTTGGTTTGACCCTAGGATTGGGGTCAGTGTTGGCATTATTGTTGGAGAACTATGATTCCAATCCTGACATTGACTTTAGCCTTGGGAAATGGCCTAGCAAGTTAGGCGAGACGTCCATGTTGCAAGAGTTAGCATTGGAAGGATTGATCTTGAGGATTGGTATAGATGGATAGAATGGTTCTAGAACATAAAAATACCCCTCACGAGACTCGGCTGACATGCATGTATTTCAGGGACGCCTGAATATGTGCACGAAACGACTCGAGTGAGAATGACGAATTCTCTATCACAAGGCTTGGCTGAAATGCATGTATTTTGGGGACGCCTGGAATATTTGCACGATCCAACTAAGTGATTGTTGAATTCAAGTGAGACTTGAGGAATGGAAAAGTGTCGAGGATTTCGAAATCGTGTTAAAGGAAAGATTGATAGTAGTGCGAGTGTGGCTCGGTTTGAAGAAACGCATAGGCGGAGTGTGTACGAGAGTCCTTGGATCAAAGTGGTCTATAAGTAAGTACTCAGTTAGTTTTGAGGACGAAACTTTTTCTGAGTGGTGTATGATGTAGTGCCCCGTCCCGCTCAGTCAATCGGAGGAATCGAAACGTCGACGGCGTTCGAACTTAGCCTTGCAACGGCTGCTCGAAGACTCGCTCGGTCGAGGCGACCCCTCGCTCAGGTGGGTGGCTTCGGTGAACTTGCCTCTGCTTGGCCTTTACACTAATAAAACGAAAGTTTTTAAATGCACAAGTAGGCTTGATAATAAAAGAGATATCCACATAGCTAAGGGAATAATCCCAACTTGGGTCAGACTGAGTTAGAATATGGAAAGGTCCCACAGTCGACTTAGAAGTTTGCTCAGCGTGCTTTCAAAATGACACTCGGTCCTTCGTCCCGTGGCTTGGAAGAAGAAAGTTGGTCTAAGTTGCTAAGTTGTCACAATGCTGGAATTAGCCTAAGTCATAGGTGTCGCCCGCGTAAATGCTTGATAAAGAATGTACGGTCCCATCGTCCAGGGCTTGGCATTGCCTTGCTCGTCCCACGGGTTAAGTTATAGTGCATGTTGCAGAGCACGGCTTGTGGCATAAGTATAGGCACCCAAAGAACTTGGTTGTTCAAGTCAAACGCGTGCATAGCACGTTCCCTCGATGCAAGGCTTGGCATAGCCTTGCTAGTCAAGTCGTTGCACGAATAAGTTAGAAAAGAGTTTGGCTGGGCTATCGAAGTCATAGCAAGCACTGTCCCCTGTTGTCTGCGGTTGTCAAGTCACATAGTCCCACGAGAACAAGGCTCGTCATATAAAGTATGTGACTTGAGCGATAATGTCGCTAGAGAACAAGTCCGTCTAAGGCACGACCCACGGTTGGTTTAGTGAAAAGCATGCCACGGACAAAGGAAGCACACGAGATCGATCCCGCTAATTGGGAGTCTCGATAAGGAAGCACACGAGATCGGTCCCGCTACTTGGGAGTCTCGATAAGGAAGTCCACGCGACTAGTTGTCGCCGAGATCGGTCCCGCTACTTGGGAGTCTCGATAAGGAAGCACACGAGATCGGTCCCGCTACTTGGGAGTCTCGATAAGGAAGCACACGAGATCGATCCCGCTACTTGGGAGTCTTGATAAGGAAGTTCACGAGATCGGTCCCGCTACTTGGGAGTCTCGACAAGGAAGTCCACGCGACTGGTTGTCGCCGAGATCGGTCCCGCTACTTGGGAGTCTCGATAGAAAGTTGGAAAGCATGGTCATGATTAAGGAAGGACTTGGTAGATCAAGTTGAGTCTTGCATGGTCATTAGACAACTTGCGCACAAGGGAAAATTCCTCGAACGATCCCGGGCCGTCGAGTTCGTGTTGGCCTAGGAGGAATTGCAGATATGGTATGACCTTCATCGACGTTACGACTCAATTGAAGTGAACCGTTACAATATAGGCTGCGGATCATTCGGTGGGAGCTCGTACATCGCACGCGAATGGTCACCGTATGCAAAGATCCAGTATAGCTTGACATTAATAGTGACCGCTCATATAGATGTAGTGCCCCGTCCCTACATCGTGCCCCGTTTCTCGTCCACGGGGTGCACGAGAAAGGAATACTGTCTCCGTTTCTCGTCCACGGGTCATTCGGTCGGGACCGATAGGTCGGGATCGATCGAATCGATCGAACAGGAACGGTTGAATTAAGATCCATTCTCCGTTATGGAATAGCTTCTTTGGAACCAAGTCCCATATTCAGCGGGTTGCGCCTCGAGAATAGACTCTGCGGCTGAGTCGGGAGAGACCTCCCGTTGCTCTGCTTTTCATGCCGCAATTGCTTCTTTGGCTTTGGTTTTCGGAATGCGTTTTCGTGAATATTTTCGATGGTTTTCATGGCTTGCATTTCGAACTTCGCATTCGTATCGAATTTTCTTGAATAACACAGTGTTCTAATCGGTTGCTTGTGCGATTTCAGGTGATCGCGTAGGCAACGTCTAGCGCGGTCAACCAGTTTCTCACCTCAAGTAAATACTAAGGTGAGTGGCTGACCTCCTTCGTCTCGACCCTCTATTTCAAAAATGAGAACTCGGATAATGACATCGAATTAGAATGATTCACTTGAAAAATACAAGTCCTATGTTCTAGAAGAGAAAAGATGAGATGTGTAGAAAAAGAGAGAATTATTACAGGCCTGCAAAACAACCAAGTAAATGGATCGATTTCATAACAAGCCCCAACGATACCCTAAAATATACCTTGTTAACTTATCACAGCCATGGACAACTTGTCGACAAGGGCGATGGTTTCTTCGAGCGGCAACCCGGGGCCACGGGACCGACTCGGCCTAGGAAGAAACAAATTATAGCCGAGCTGGGTAATAGGCAATCGGTAGTATGGGGACTGGCATCGGAGCTCGCTACTTGCGTTGCAAGGGTCCCGTTTACCAGGCTATGTCCAGGATGGCTAGTTAATGCCAGTGACCTCCACATCAAACACTTGATATAAATTGTTATCAACTAACAGGGAAGGTGATGTTAAGTTTTATGTTGCACGGCGCGCTCTGCCGAGGGAAATTCTGGTGTAAATTACTTGGTTTATGTTTCGTCAAATTGCTTCGCATGAAAATATCTAGGATGGCTAGAAAGATCACTAAAAGCAAGTCGTATAGTTTTTATGTAAATTCTTGAACCAAATGAGAGCCTGGAAATTAATTAGCCACTCGCCAGTACATGTTGATTGTACTGATCCTCGCTCTCTCTACAGGTACGATAAGTCGGGAGGAGCGTGCCGCGTGAAGGGAGGCAATGCTCGTTTGTTTTGAAGCTTCGTCCGTGCAGTCGAAGCTTAGATCCAATCCCTTTTGAAGACACCGCTGTTGAAGATCAGAAGACAGATGGAGCGACTTCCCACCATCCCAGGTGGTTTTGTAATGCTGGTTGTATAATCAATGGATGAAATGTATGAAATGGCTATCTCATCGACGTGCATTTTGTAATGGAGTCAGTTTGTAAAAAGTCCGCGCGGCGCCCTTGTATCGAGTCTGTAAAATGATGTTCATTATCAATAAAGCTTAAGTTTCCTTCTTTATAATGTGTGTTCAATTTACTCTGCGCATTCTCTTGTTGTTGTGTTTCGGATAACCTTATGACTATGCCTTGTGCGAGCGCAATTTAGGTTCGCACGGCATCACGCCCGGGGGACTATTATCGATTCTACGGAATCGGGGCGTGACATAATGGTATCAGAGCACGGCTTTATGTCCTTGGCCTCCAGTGTCGAGTTTCTAGTCTCAAAACCGTTGGTCTCGTGTCGATGAGATATGTCGTTCCATACGAGTGAGTCCGTAATAAGTTTCGTGACTAATGTATTTTGCCTTCAAAAATCCCAGAAGGTGCGGCGGTGAACGTGGCAGCGAACGAAAAAAGTGCTTCGAGCGGCTCGAGTAGCTCGAGGCCCGGACCCTCTAACGATGCCATGGAACGGATGTTGCGTATGCTGGAAGCGCAACAACGACAAGCTCAGGAGAGTCAACGCCAGAATGAGCAACATCGACGGCAGACAGAGGCACGCCAGACTCAGTTCGAAGCCCGATTCGATGCACAATTTAAGTTGCAGCAGAAGCAGCTTGATACTCTTCAGCAGATTGTTCAGACAGTTGTGGCCAACAACAACAACTCCGCGACAACCCATGCCGTAACCGAGCCTGCGGCCAGACAAAGTGAAGTCGAACCGGAGGTACCCGAGCCTACACCTGCAGCACCTTGAAGTTCCAACTTTGAGATGTCAAAATTCAGCAAAAGTTTCCGCACTTCCTTCTGCGGTACTGAAGACCCTTCTTTGGCGATCGATTGGTTGGAGGAGTTGGAAGACCGGTTCGAGCTTCTGGGCGTCGATGAGTCCAAAAAAGTCGCATGCGCTCAACTTCTACTCCGATTGAACGCGCACGACTGGTGGGCCGTGCAAAAGCGAGCGATCAGACGCGACGACGAGACAGCGGCAATTTCTTGGGCCACCTTCCGAGAGGCGTTCGAGATCGAGTACCTCCCCGAAGTCGTTCGATAAGAGAAGGAAAATGAATTTATGCAGCTAAGGCAAGGGAATATGACGGTGCGACAGTATGCAGCAGAGTTCAACAAGTTAGCCAAATTTGCTGGAGAATTCCTGCCCTCCACAGTGAGTCGTGCTCGACGGTTCGAAGTGGGTCTACGACCATCTATTTACGCCCACGTGTCTGTTCCGCAATACAAAACGATGGGGGAGTCTCTCAACCACGCCCTCTGCCTTGAACGCCAATACCCGCCAGGTGCTGCCGGCGCTGTGCATACATACAATCACAAACGCCCTAGCCACGTAGGAGGAAACAATGTGACCAAGCGTCCAAACAACGGGCAACAAGTCGAATATCAAGGACGTAATCCATGGCCTTACTGAATCCGTTGTCGCCAGTCCGGTCACACTATCATCGATTGCCGGATACTAGAAGATGGATGCTGGAACTGTGGTAAAATGGGCCACGTTCGTGCTAATTGTCCGACCAGAAGGCCGAACCCAATGGCGCCCGAACAGCACCGTCCAGGGAATCAAGGCCCAGCGCCTCGAGCCCATCAACCCGCACCGCAAAATGGCCAAGACCGTCGCCCCAATACCCAGGACCGCGTCTACGTCATGACTCGAGATGATGTGCTTGCATCAGATACGGTCGTGACAGGTATACTAAATTTCAATAATGTGCCTGCTCGTGTACTATTTGACTCAGGCGCTTCGCATAGTTTTATATCGGCGGACTTTGCCGCCGAGCACAAATTTTCTATAATATCATTAGATCTCGACCTTAGCGTAAGTACACCTTCGGGCACACCACTACTCACAAACTTAGCCTGCGACGACGGGATTATCTGTATCGGCGGTCAGAAGATCGGTCTTGACGTGATAGTTCTAGACATGAAGGACTTTGATATCATTCTGGAAATGGAATGGCTCGGGCCGTGCAACGCAACCATCGACTGCGCCAGAAAGACGGTCACCTTCCGTATACCAGGAGTGCCTGAATTCTGCTTTTCGTGTGGTGAGGCGTCGTCGACCTGCATGCTGATCTCGGCAATTTCTGCTCGGAGGATGCTGCATTCTGGGTGCGAAGACTATTTGGCGTCCGTTCGATACACGCGACAGGATGGTGCAAACGCGGGTCAGACCGACGTTGTGGCAGAATTTTCCGATGTGTTTCCGGACGAGCTATCCGGCATGCCCCCCGACCGAGAAATCGAGTTCAGCATCGATACATTCCCCGATACTCGACCGATTTCCAAGGTCCCGTACAGAATGGCCCCCGCCGAGCTGAAGGAACTCAAGGTCCAGTTACAAGATTTGCTTGACAAAGGGTTTATCCGGCCTAGTGTTTCACCGTGGGGAGCGCCCGTGTTGTTCGTGAAGAAAAAGGATGGGTCTATGCGTCTGTGCGTCGATTACCGAGAGCTGAACAAGGCAACCATCCGGAACAAGTATCCATTGTCCCGCATAGACGACTTATTCGATCAGTTGCAAGGCACCTCGGTATTTTCGAAGATTGATCTCCGCTCGGGCTATCATCAACTCAAGATCAAGTCAGACGACGTGCAAAAGTCAGCCTTTCGCACTCGGTACGGCCACTACGAGTTCCTGGTGATGCCATTCGGCCTGACGAACCCCCCTGCCGCCTTCATGGATCTGATGAATCGGGTATTTCGACCCTTTCTTGATAAATTCGTGGTAGTCTTTATTGACGATATTCTCGTCTACTCGAAGGACAGGGCGCAGCATGCAGAACATCTGCGAACCGTGCTCCAGACACTTCGAGAGAATCAGTTGTATACAAAGCAGAGTAAGTGCGAAGTTTGGCTAAGCAGCGTATCCTTTCTTGGTCACATCATTTCGTCCGAAGACATTGCAGTCGATCCGAAGAAAGTGGAAGCTGTTGCTGATTGGAAGCGGCCTGCGTCTGCTAGTGAGATTCGAAGCTTTCTTGGTTTGGCGGGATACTATCGACGCTTCGTGAAAGACTTCGCGAAGATTGCATCGCCATTAACTCGCCTCACTCAAAAGGGAGTCGTGTACGAGTGGTCGGATGACTATGAAGCTTCCTTCCAAGAGCTAAAACAGCGACTAATTTTGGCCCCTATACTCGCACTTCCGGATGGGCCAGAGGGTTTTCAGATATTCAGCGATGTTTCAGGCCAGGGCTTGGGATGTGTGCTCATGCAGCGAAACAAGGTGATATCTTTCGCCTCCAGACAGTTGAAGCCGCACGATAAGAACTATCCTACGCGCGATTTGGAGTTAGCGGCGATTGTGTTTGCGTTGAAATTGTGGTGTCACTATCTATATGGCGTGACTTGCGCAATCTATACCGACCACAAGAGCCTCAAGTATCTCTTCACCCAGAAGGAATTGAACTTGCGACAGAGGCGTTGGCTCGAACTGATCGAAGACTATGACTTGACGATCGACTACACTCCGGGCAAGGGAAATGTTGTGGCGGACGCTCTGAGTCGAAAATATCTTGCCTCGCTATCCATCAACCGCAGACTACTACGGGATCTAGAAGAAATGGGTATCGACCTCCGGGTTCGATTCAGGGATATACGGTTGGCGCAACTGCAGTTAGAGCCGAGTTTGCTGGAAAAGATCAAGACCGCTCAGAAGGATGATCCGTACCTAAAAAAAATGCGCGAGCGAGTTTCAACAGGTAGTGCGACCGACTTTGCGGAAGATAAGACCGGCGTGCTGAGATTGAATGGCCGACTATGTGTTCCGGATGATTCAGAACTACGAAAGAAGATATTGTCGGAGGCGCATTATGCAAAATATACCTTGCATCCAGGCAGTACCAAGATGTATAAGGACCTCCGCACGACCTTCTGGTGGCACGGGATGAAGAGAGATGTGGCGCTCTTCGTGTCACAATGCATGGCCTATCAGCAGGTGAAAGCTGAGCATCAGCGACCGGGCGGAGAGATGCAGAACCTTGCTATTCCAGAGTGAAAATGGGATCATGTCACTATGGACTTTATTGTTGGCCTGCCGAAGACACCACGGGGGAACGACGCCATCTGGGTCATCGTCGATCGACTAACCAAGTCAGCGCACTTCATTGCCATCAAAGTTACTTGGAACGTTGATCGCCTGGCGCAGATTTATCTTGACGAGATAGTACGGCTGCACGGAGTTCCAGTATCCATCGTCTCTGATCGGGATTCACGGTTCATGTCGCGATTCTGGAGTAGCCTTCAGTCGGCGCCGGGTACCAAGTTGCAGTTCAGCTCAGCTTACCATCCTCAGACCGACGGCCAAACGGAGCGCGTTAATCAGATTCTCGAAGATATGCTACGACTCTGCGCAATTGACTTCAAATCAAGCTGGAACGTCCATCTACCGCAGGCGGAATTTGCATATAACAATAGCTACCAGTCCAGCATCCAAACGGCGCCGTATGAAGCCTTGTACGGCCGGACGTGCAGATCGCCCATTTTCTGGAATGAAATCGGGGAACGGCAGATACTCGACCCGGAGCTGGTGGAACAGACTGTGGAAAAGGTCAAGCTAATTCGGGAAAGACTGAAGATTGCACAGAGACGGCAAAAGAGCTACGCCGACACCCATCGAAGACCACTTGAGTTCCTGGAGGGCGATTACGTGTTCCTGAAGGTGTCGCCCATGCGAGGAGTTACTCGGTTCGGCGCGAAGGGAAAGTTGAGTCCGAGATTCGTTGGGCCGTTCGAAATACTCGAGCGGGTCGCCCCAATGGCATATAAAATTGCCCTACCGCCGGTGCTTGAAGGTGTGCACAATGTCTTCCACGTCTCCCAGTTGCGGAAGTACGTGCACGACCCTAGCCACGTGGTGGATTTTGGCCAGCTGGAGCTGAAATCCGACTTATCCTACGTTGAAGAGCCAGTTCAAATCTTAGAACGCAAGGATAAGCTACTGCAAAATCGGACAATCCCTCTCGTTCGCGTACTTTGGAGGAACCATGCGGCGGAAGAGTCGACATGGGAACTCGAGTCAGAGATGAATGAAAAGTTTTCTTCATTATTGTCATAGAGGTAGGTTCTGTTCTTAAGTTTCGTGGACGAAACTTTTTTTTAGTTGGTTATGGTGTAGTGCCCCGTCCCTACATCGTGTCCCGTTTCGCGTCCACGAGGTGCGCGAGAAAGGAACACTGTCGCTATCGACTCGATCGGGACCGATAGGTCGGGATCGATCGAATCGATCGAACGGGAACGGTTGAATTAAGATCCATTCCCCGTTATGGAATGGCTTCTTCGGAACCAAGTCCCATATTCAGCGGGTTGCGCCTCGAGGATAGACTCTGCGGCTGAGTCGGGAGAGACCTCCCGTTGCTCTGCTTTTCATGCCGCAATTGCTTCTTTGGCTTTAGTTTTCTGAATGTGTTTTCGTGAATGTTTTCGATAGTTTTCATGGCTTGCGTTTCGAACTTCGCATTCGTATCGAATTTCCTTGAATAACACAGTGTTCTAATCGGTTGCTTGTGCGATTTCAGGTGATCACGTAGGCAACGTCTAGCGCGGCCAACCAGTTTCTCGCCTCAAGTAAATACTAAAGTGAGTGGCTGACCTCCTTCGTCTCGACCCTCTATTTCAAAAATGAGAACTCGGGTAATAATATCGAATTGGAATGATTCACTTGAAAAATACAAGTCCTATGTTCTAGAAGAGAAAAGATGAGATGTGTAGAAAAAGAGAGAATTATTACAGGCCTGCAAAACAACCAAGTAAATGGATCGATTTCATAACAAGCTCCAACGATACCTTAAAATATACCTTGTTAACTTATCACGGTCATGGACAACTTGTCGACAAGGGCGATGGTTTCTTCGAGCGGCAACCCGGGGCCACGGGACCGACTCGGCCTAGGAAGAAACAAATTATAGCCGAGCTGGGTAATAGACAATCGGTAGTACGGGAACTTGCATCGGAGCTCGCTACTTGCGTTGTAAGGGTCCCGTTTACCAGGCTATGTCCAGGATGGCTAGTTAATGCCAGTGACCTCCACATCAAACACTTGATATAAATTGTTATCAACTAACAGGGAAGGTGATGGTAAGTTTTATGTTGCACGGCGCGCTCTGCCGAGGGAAATTCTGGTGTAAATTACTTGGTTTATGTTTCGTCAAATTGCTTCGTATGAAAATATCTAGGATGGCTAGAAAGATCACTAGAAGCAAGTCATATAGTTTTTATCTAAATTCTTGAACCAAATGAGAGCCTGAAAATTAATTAGCCACTCGCCAGTACATGTTGATTTACTGATCCTCGCTCTCTCTACAGGTACGATAAATCGGGATGAGCGTGCCGCGTGAAGGGAGGCAACGCTCGTTTGTTTTGAAGTTTCGTCCGTGCAGTCGAAGCTTAGATCCAATTCCTTTTGAAGACTCCGCTGTTGAAGATCAGAAGATAGATGGAGCGACTTCCCACCATCCTAGGTGGTTTTGTAATGCTGGTTGTATAATCAATGGATGAAATGTATGAAATGGATATGTCATCGACGTGCATTTTGTAATGGAGTCAGTTTGTAAAAAGCCCGCGCGGTGCCCTTGTATCGAGTCTGTAAAATGATGTTCATTATCAATAAAGCTTAAGTTTCCTTCTTTATAATGTGTGTTCAATTTACTCTGTGCATTCTCTTGTTGTTGTGTTTCGGACAAGGTTGTAAAAATCGCTAGTCGGCCGCTAGTCGGTTTGTGGGGACTACGAATTAATCGGACTACTCGAGGACTAGTCGGGGACTAGTCGGTTTAGAATTTTTTATGAATATATATATGTAATATGTTATAAAAATATTTTAAAAAATAATATGTTAATTGTTGAACTTTTAGTTATTGCAGTGCATTTTCTTATTCATTATTTTGCACACATTTCTATTTCGATAAATCTTTAAATAATATGTTAACAACTTACTATTTTGCACGGAGAGTTACAGCCGCAGTAGCAAGCAAAAGCAAAAAAAAAGTAACAAGCAAAGATTAAAAAAAGAGCCACAACAACAGTAGCAAAGAGATAACAAAGAAAAAGTAAAAATAAAAAAAGAGTAGGCTAGTCACTTTTTTCAAAAATAGAAAAAAGGCAGCAACAAAGTAAAGAGTCGACGGCGACTGCCTTGATGAAGTCGACGACAGTCCAGACTAGTACCAATTTAGCCAATTTTTGGATGGACCAGCCTCTAATCGAGTCGACGGTGGTCGACAAGTGACTAGTCGGGGACTAGCCCCTAGTCGAGTCGGCGGCGGCCGACTAGCGACTAATCGGGGACTAGTCGGCCGCCTAGAGGGATTTTTACAACACTGGTTTCGGATAACCTTATGACTATGCCTTGTGCGAGCGCAATTTAGGTTCGCACGGCATCACGCCCGGGGGACGATTATCGATTCTACGGAATCGGGGCGTGACAATAGATGTGTCGGCATAAGAGCGGCTATCCGCGTGTATGCCATTGGATTGCGTCGAGTACTAGCAAGTTACGAGTTGGGTTAACAAGGTATAATTATAGCAAGCGCTAACCTTGAATCGGCACGGGTTAGGTGTGCACGGTTGCAACACCATTCTGGAGCCTAAGATTTGGCTATAGCAAGGACACGTGCTTCGGTATGAATATGGCGTCGTCATCGAGTCGTCTCGAGTTAAGTCGGGAAGGACCGTAAGGCAAGTTGGTTAAGTCTGGTTGATACTTGGGAGGCACGGCCTCGATCTTAAGGAACGATCAAGTCTAGAGGCACGACCAGCACGAGTCGTCCCCTTGACGTCATTGGCACGAGAATGGTCTAGAGGCACGTAGAACAAGTGAAAGTCTTGGCACAGTCGAGTTTATATAAGTTTCTACTTGGCGAGGCACTGCCTCGAATATATATTAAAGCCACGAATAGAGTATAGCAGCATGACCCTGTCGTTGCGTTGCCAAATATAGGCCAAGGCGTCTTTGTCCTAAAATTGATCCTAAGACAAGACTAGAAAGACAATCAAAAGGGTTTAAGCTGCACAATAAATAAACGTGTCGGTTTTGTATGGGTGGGCGAGGAGCTCACCCCACCAGTACAGTTGAGTACTGACACCCACACAGTTTTCATGTGCAGGCACAGGTAGAAGTCCGATGGCGCTGAGCTCGCTTGGATGTGTCGAGGCACGGAGTTCCTTGGCGTTTCAAGACGTGTGGCCGCATGGAGTCAGGACTTATACGGGACATAATGTATGGACATCGTCATTCCAAAGAATCTGTCACCCGTCGCCTTGAAGCTTGTATTGAGAAATGAAAGAGAGCTGAATGACTTGTAATACGAGAGAGCTTGAAAGACTTGTAATTTGGCCTCGTGCTCACAATTGTAATCTTTGTTCAATAATCAATAAAGAGCATTTTGTATGACTTGTGTTTTGCTTTAAATTTCCGCTGCTGTTATTCAATGTTTCTGTTTGGGACTTCTGTGCGACGACCCCTTCGCCTAGCCTGTAATCAGCCGTTATAGACCTGCCTTGCGTGAGCGCAATTTAGCCTCACGCGGCATCACGTCTTAGTGAGGACGATCGCTCCTACGGGAGCGGGGCGTGACAACAACCACATGGATTCTTCCAGAGTAGTCGGGGACTACGACAAGGTGACCCTCTTTTGCCATATTTATTTACGTTGGTCATGTAATATTTCACTTGCATGATGGATATAGCACTCCTTAGACGACAGATTCAACCGTTATATAAGAAGGTGGTACCGCATATCACTCATTTAATTTATGCGGACGACCTACTTGTATGCTTGCAACCATCAGTGGAAGGCATGACAACTTTAGCCTGGATCATGCAAGAGTTCGGAAGACTATCTGGCTTGCATCTCAACCGAGATAAAAGTCGAGTGTACTTCAATGCTTTATTCAACAGGAAAGAGGAGAGAGCGACATTACTGGGGGTCGAGAAGGGAGAGCTCCCTGTCTGATATCTCGGTATCCCATTATGTGTCAACTATGCAAGGGATACCGATTGCTCTACTTTGGTAGAGTACACGCAGAGAAGAGTAGAAGGTTGGCAAGCACAGTGCCTTTCCTTCGGAGGACGCATAGAACTATTGCGATCTGTTATCACTGCTCTCACCATGTATTGGCTACAGGCGCTGCTATTGCCAAGATCCATAATACAAAAAATTGAACGGTTATGTGCGAACTTCTTGTGGAGGGGCGGCATAAACGCAATTGCATGGAACCAACTATGTCGTCCACACAAGGAGGGGGTGTCGGACTGCGCTCATTTCACACTCTGCGAGATGTGTCCGGTATGAAGCTTCATGGAAGTTTGTAACAGGAGGGTCGCTATGGGCTGAATGGATGAACCATCGCTACCTCAAAGGAGAGAACTTTTGGACGTACAAATTGAACAATAATGATTCGGTGACGTTCAAGAGTATTTTACGGCATCGGACTCACATCAAAGGAGCCATCCGACGGGTAATTGGCAATGGGAGAAACAGGGATCTCTGACATGATCCGTGGATATCACATCGAAGCCTATTAGAAGCGGCAGGGGTTCACTACTCCAGGGAGGCGAACAAGAAGGAAAAGGTTGCATGCCTACTACAAAATGGAAGTTGGCAGCTTGGGCGGCATTCGGCGGCCGCTAGGGTGGCGGCGGACATTGGCAAAGTCCCGAGAGGTGATATAACTGTGGATGATAGGTGGGAATGGAGAACTAACCACGCGATGGCGAACACAAGCACAGGGTGCTTCACTTTCAGCTCGTGTTATGAGCTCATGAGGGAGAAACATTCGAATATGGAGCACGGAGAGTTCGCGTGGGTTCATGGCCTTTCAAGGAAAATGCAGTTGGTTATGTATCGTCTGATGCTTGGTAGACTATTGACGAAGGATAGACTGGAGAGATTCGGCGTACAGGTAGATCACAAGAAGTGCGTTCTATGTGGCCAACATCAGAAATCAATAAACCACATCTTCCTGCAATGCTCGTTCACCGCGAAACTGCGGGCAGAACAGGATCAGCATATTCGAGGAGGATTCAGCGGTGCACTACCAATAGGAGCGGTCATAGGAAGGATCAATGCCCAGAAAAAGAGAGGCTTGCTATGGTTCCGAGAGGCTAGGCTTCGATTGGCGGCTACACTTTGGCACGTATGGAGAGAACAGAACAGGAGAATTTTCGAGGGACTCAGTACCTCTCTTTTTGGTATACTACAAAATATAAAATATGATGTAAAAGAGATGAGATAAGGGGGCGACTTGGGTGATAGACGGATGTATGAGTTATATTTTTCGCAATTGAAATAAAATTACCTTTATTTCAAAAAAAGAAAATGTATATATATATATATATATATATATATATATATATATATATATATATATATATATATATTCTTTTTTTTTTCTTTTTTTTTTTCTTTTTCTTTTTTTTTTCCAGCACGTGCGATATATATATATATATATATATATATATATATATATATATATATATATATATATATATATATATATATATATATCGCACGTGCTGGAAAAACAAACAAAAAAAACAAACAAAAAAAAAGAAAAAAAAGAATATATATATATATATATATATAAAAGAAAAAAAAAAAAAAATATATATATATATATATATATATATTTATTTATTTATTTATTTATTTATTTATTTATATTTTCAAGGGGGTAAAAAATAAATAAATATATATTCAAGGGGGTAGAACCGTAGAAGACGACTATTGGGAGTCGCTAGGATCCTCCACACACACTTATACCATGAAGTCTGCTCTAGAAGTGGTTAGAACACAGTCCCTAAAGTAGCCTGACATGAAGTTGTATAGTTCAAAGGAAACTTCGTAAAGATGAATACTTGTCTTTACAAAGCTATACTCAAGAGCCTACTGATTAAAGATAAACTGATTCGACATAGTGTACAAGTAGACTACAGTTAGGCCTTCTATTTCATTTAGTTCACGAGAGTATAGATCAGATCTTCTCCACATGCACTATGCAGACTACAATTAGGCCTCAAATACAGGACTTGTAGACTGGAGGAAGAAATTAGGTAGAGAGCATGGAATAGCTCTAAACATTCAGCACTTATGAGGATGCATGATAACTGTTGTTGTTTGGCATATATTGAGGGAAACAAACGATAGGGTATTTGTAAGTGAGCAGATTCAAAGAAACAGTGATAGGTATTTCTAGGCGATATTCGCCTCCATCTTTCGTACATTGAAAGTAGTCTAGCACCTCCAAAGGAAATTCGTTTGGCTGATTCGAATTTAGGACAATTGGACTGAACCAAAATTTTGACTAGAATCAGTTAGTTGGATGTAAAGTTAACAGAGCCAGTTGTTGTAAAGTTATGAAAGCCAGTTGTTCAGCGGACCATCTAAGCAGTTAGTTCATCAAATATAGCTTCTTAGCTATAATTTCCATTATGATGGGGTGCTTAAGCCACTAGCTAAGCCACCTCCGTCTTTCATAACATTGAAAGTAGTCCGGACCTCCAAAGATAATTTGCTTGGATGATTTGAACTTAGGACGGTTGGACTGAACCAAGATTTTGACTATAAGGAACTAGTTGGAAGTCATGTTAACAAAGCGAGTTGTCCAGGCAACCAACGGGACCGACCGTTTGAAAGTGGCCGGCCTAAGCAGTTTGTTATGTCCACCAAATGTTTGTTCTTATGTATAATGTTGGTTATAAAAGGTATTAAAAATAAGGCGACCATATTCTATCGTTACTGATACCCATTCTATATACCCATTCTACATTGAATTAAAATTAATGGGGATGGAATTCTTAAGCTAATATTTTCATCTATGATTATGAATCTTCAATTCCCAACCTTTTTGACTTTTCCTAAAAAGAACAAGAAGAACGAAATCACCCCTATATCTGACTGTCAACCATCATCCAGATATGTGTGTTTTTCTTTACCTTCTCATTATTCTTCAACTTGTTATTTTTCTTTTGCATAGCTTATTCTTCATGTTCTTTTTACCCTCTTTGTCTCTTCTTCATCATTCTTGTATCCTTTGCAATTGTACTTTTGTTTTTCTTCTATGAGAGACTAAAGGACTTTTCTTCTTCCCATATTCTATGACTTCTTTCTTGCATTGATTAAAGATAAAAAATGAAGATGACCTCCCTTCTATTTTATTATGCCGTGCAACTGTTTCCAGTTTAGATGCTAAATGATGGGAAATGAATTGGCATCTTCTTCAGACGTGTCTTTAATTAGTGACCCTTGCGTCATATATGATACTCTTTAAGTGTTGGATCATGACATTGAATTGATTAATAGATCATGACATCTTATACTTATGTTTTAAGTGTCAGATCATGGTTCCAAATTCGAGGGAGCAAAGCGCCTTTGTGCGCGGAAGAAAAATTGTGTATAACATCATCCTAGCTCATGAGCTTGTCAGTTACATGGGGAATGGTCAGAGAGGAGGGAATATGGCGATCAAACTAGATATGGAGAACGCGTACAACCGCGTGGATTGGAGAGTTATGATATGGGCCTTCCAGGCTTTCGGCTTGCGGAAGAGTGGATCGATATCATCTGGAGGTCGGTGTCGAACTGCTCGTTTACCCCAGTTATTATTGGGGTGGCTTCTGGGTTTTTTTAAATCGCGGAAGGGTCTTAGGGAAGGAGACCCGATATCTCTGACCATTTTCGTCATTATGGCGGAGTTATTCAGCCGTTGCCTCAACAAGATGGGGAGAGTCATCGATTCACTAGGTATTACTCGATGAGCGGTTGCCCCTTGGTAACGCACCTGGCGCATGCGGATGACGTCTTGGTTTTCTGTGTTGGAGATAAAGAGACTATCTCAGTGGTGGATAAGAGCATTAGGAGGTACGAGAGTGCTACTGGGCAGAGTCAACAAGCAGAAAAGTGTCATTTTCGTGCACCACTCATTCCCTGCGGCGAGGAGGAGTGCTCTAAGGCGTTTGACGGGGTACGATGTTCGCTGCCCCCCTTTCAGGTACCTCGGGTGCCCCACGGCGTACGGGAAAAGGAGGGCAGACCTTTGATTGATAAAATCAAAAGTCGCATCGAGGGTTGGCACAACAACATCCTTTCTCCTGGTGGCAAGCTCATTCTTCTCAAGCATGTATTAGGCGTAATCCCGATGTACTCTCTCGCGGCGTGCAACCCTCCAAAAAAGGTAGTGAAAGTGATTGATAATCTTTTTTTCCCTTCTTTTGGGGGCGTCATGACGGTGCAAGGAAGATGTAAGCCCCCTGGATTTTTGGGTTCTTTTGAAAAAAATTTAAATGAATTATTTTCAATAAATATCTTATTATAATTAGTTTTGATCATTAAATGTACCTTTCCGTGACTTTGACTTTTGCAGCATCTGGGACGCCAATCTCTCGAAACTTCCTTCATGAGTTTTGTAGTAGACAAAATTATCTTTATTTTAGTATATTATGTCCCACTCAAACTTGCTCTATTGTATTCTATTTACATCGTACAACTTTCTGATCAATTTAGGCCATTTGACCAGCTACCGAAAAACTTGACCTAATTCTAATTTAATTTCAGGACTCGACATCGATCCAACCTAATCGACCCAATATATGATTTTGACATATTTCGAGTCTACTACGCACATGCCACTTGTGTGACATCCAATTGAGCTCCTGCATGCTGTTATTTCATCAATGATCATAAATGACTTAATTTGTAATCATTATCGCACCAAGTCCAAACCTTGCCCAACCTAACCCAAACCACCAACCCAAGTGCCAGTAAACCCCCATCCTTTTCTTGCTATTAGTACTAATATTCCTGTTTTAATATATAATTAATTAAGTTGGAATGGGTAAATCATTGTATTCATATATAAATATATTTTTGAGTATAGGTATACATATATATTTTGGAGTATATATATATATTTTTTTTTTATTTTTTTTTTGGAGTATATATATATATATATTTTGGAGTATATATATATATATATATATATATATATATATATATATATATATATATATATATATATATATATATATAATAGAGATTATGCATACACTTATATATGATTTAGAGTATAAATCTTCATATATAATTGTAGGGCATATATATACTTATATTATATACTTATATATGATTTAGAGTATAAATCTTCATATATAATTGTAGGGCATATATATACTTATATTATGTGGTTATATATATATATATATATATATATATATATATATATATATATATATATATATATATATACATTTCATATATGTATACTTATATTAGGAGTACATATATGTATACATTTCATTCCCTCTCCCTTAAACCCTAAAACCACTCCACTTAAATACTCACACTTCCCCCCTCTCCAACAACAGCAGCCACAACACCCCCCCCCCCCCTTTGTAGCCGACAGCATAGCCACCCCCCCTCCCATTCATATTTTTTCTTCTCCTTCTTCACTTCTTCTTTACAAACAACTTCTTCCCCACGCCTTTCCTCCTTCCTCCCTACCTCCTTATGACAGCAGACCGCAGCCCACCACCGCAGCGCGCCACCCGCACGCTATCCCGTCGTCATGTGACGATCCCCCCGCTGCAACAAGCAGCACGCCATCACTGCTGCCACACTTGCAACTAGCCGCACGGCCGTCGCTAGCCGCCGGGAGGTCGCCGCCGCACCCCCTCGTCACCGTGCATCGCTCGCCGCACTAGCCGCCGCCCCTCACGGCCGCAACAACAGCACAACCGTTGCTATTCGCTGCGGTATCCCGATGCGCGCACCTCCGCACGGTCGCGCCTCCGGCCGCCGCGCCACCGCAGCATGCTCCCTGGCCATCGGCGAACTTCCCGCGCACCACCACGTACCCCCCGACAGCAATCAGTGCCACAGTAACTCGATTTCGACTTTGAAACCAAAATTCCGCCGTGACACGCGATTTCAAAAGTCAGATAGCATGTCTCAGGACAACAACTATGTGCGTATTTTCTGGGCGATCCGACTGTAGGATCGTCGAACCGCTTCTTCCATCGCAATCTCAGTATATAGCTCTACCCCCACCAAAATTTTCAGCCGTTAATTTTATCGTTTGCTACGTCAAAACTGGCCGCAAAGTTGGACGAATAATTGTGTTTATTTTTCACAGGTTTATGGAGCCAACTTCGTGGATTTGTTTCTCCGCCGTCGTAACTTCGTTTGACGCACCACCAGTTATTGTGCACGGCTGGTATAACCAACATCTTGTGATTAAATTTTTATTCCATTGTGAGGTCGTTTGAATGGTTGAATTCGTCGTCAAAGTTGGTCATCCAAATTCGTAATTTCCAATTTGTAAAATTCTAATTTTGGATTCCAGGACTCCGGATTCTAATTCCGCCGCCACCAGTGGACTCGTGGCGTCGTTCTGCCTTAAATTCATATATAATTTGCTGAGTTTCGAGTAACGTGGCCCCGACACGCATTACGGTGCAAACCGGATACCACAGTCTGGATCAATGGGTCATTTTGAGATCGACACATCGGAATCCAATTCTGGATATACCGTTGGGTTCGTATCGTCATTCTGGACTCGCTAGCATATACTTTATTAGATTTGTAGACTTTGACTCCGGCACGCATTTCTGTACAAATCCAAAATGCGGGTCAACGGGTCATTTTGAGATCGGCTCATCGGAATCCAATTCTATATACTGTTGGGTTCGTATCATTATTTTGGACTCGTGGACATATAGTTTGCTAGGTTTAGAGGACTTTTATCCTGGCACATTTTTTGGTGCAAAGTGGGTCCAACGGGCAACGGCGGACCGTATTTTGACCCAAAATTACCGTTTGCTCTTGTGTCCATAATTGGATATTTGGGTAGTCTATCCTAGCTATTTTTCTTATTTCGAGAACGTTGGTGATGTTTGTTTCAGCATCCGGAAACGTTTGCGGAAGTCCCACTGTTGCTATTTTTATTTGGCTTGAGGATTTTGAGTGCAGGACATCATCAGATCATTGCCTCACCCGAGGCAAGTATACCTTGCCACTATGTCATTTCTTTTTGTTACATTTTATATCTTGCTACTTTATTGATGCCTTACAATTGCGCGTCCGAGTATAACTCTGGGTGCAACCAATGAGATACGTTAGTCGTTACAGTTAGCCTAGTCCATTAGAGACTACCCATGTACTGCAAAACGGATACACTAGTATCTCGCTGGACCCTGACACGTGCTTGGACACGGTGATGTGATACAGAGATACAGGGCAAGTACCACCGTATTCGACTGATCATCAGTGCGGCCAGGACGTGCGACGGTATAGTTCATGCTAGATGCTTTCATTATGACATATTAGGTCCCGTACTGGAGATTGTGCGTATCGTGGAGTCGACTCGCTCTAGATACATTGGGTGGGGAGGACAGTTACTAGACGAAGGGGCTGCTATTGGTATTTGGTGTTGACAGGGAGGCGGTTCGGACGAACCCCACTGCGAGATGATCTCATGTTCGGAGAGTCCCATTCATCGAAAGTTGTTCTCATTGCATTTATACATAGTTGATAGAGTACCCCTGATCTTTATGTATTTCATACCATAGTGGCTTGTATATTATGTATCTTGTTGCATCCCTCTGAGGACCTGATTTTTTTCCAGGTTGGCTGAGTTGGTTGGCAGAGTTCCTTGTCAGATATTTGTTGAGCACCCACTTCATTGCAGGTATTACTCTTCTTTAGTATGCATGTTTCATTTCTATATTCATACCTGCTTGATTTACATAGTATTTATACTCTTTTCCTCTCGAGTCTACTCGGACTAGTATGATTATTGGGCTGTAGACTAGTATTCATATTTACCTTTCCTTATGCTTCAGTTATATGGATTGAGATATAGAGTGATATAGTAATAGTTACACAATTTTAAACAGCTTATACGTATTTGAGTCGGACTAGAGTCTGGTTGAATACGTAGCTGGCCTATGCCACGTGGCTCGGTCCCGCATATTTTGGGACTGGGGCGTGACAGAAGAGGATCTGGTCTAGCGGGCAAAATATGACGAAAACCATAGAAGAAGGAGGGATAGGGCTATGTAGAGTTAACGAGGTGATCGATGCCTATTCGGTGAAGCTATGGTGGAAACTTAGACTCCAAGCGTAGTTGTGGAGTGACTATTTCAAGGGAAGACATTTCTCGAGACGACACCGGTCGATCGCTACGGCCAACAGTAAGGCTCTCATGTGTGGCGTAGGCTCCTGCGCGGGAGGGAGCTCGGGGAAGGGCATATCCGGCTATGCGTAGGGAATGGAGAGAGCTCGATCATTCATGAAACCTGGGTAGGCGACGGGAGGCTGCTGCCAGTTGATGAGTGTCCTCTGGTCTATATATACAAGGCGTGGAAGGAAGTAGAAAGGTGGGACTACGGTTTGCTAGTAAGATGGTTTGGAGAGGGGGTCGCTCAAGAGGTCAAGGAAGGAGGACGCGGGATATCCGAGGAGAGGGACTCCCTCGTGTGGATGGCGGATGCCGCGGGTTGCTTCACGCTGAGATCGGCATGGGAGACTGTCCGGGTCAAGTACCAGGCGTCCAGGCGACTGGCGGCAGTGTGGGGTCGTCAGTTCCCGTTGAAATAGAGGATCACTCTTTGGCGGACATTGAAAGGTAAACTTCTGACCGATGACGTCATCAAAAGCATAGGATTTGCTTTGGCATCCCGTTGCCACTGTTGTCTTGACGCAGAGGAGGAGACCATCAGTCATGTGTTGTCGGAGGGAGGTTTGGCCTACGGGGTTGGGGAATGGCTAAGATAGCTATTCGGCGTGACGAGGAGGAGAATGAACATTGTGGATAGGTTGGAGATGTGATGGGTGCCTAATCATAAAGATAAGCCTAAGGTTCACGCAGCGGCGGTAGTTTGGGTGTTATGGAAGAACATGAACAAGAGTAGGTACAAAGGTCGTATTT
This sequence comes from Iris pallida, assembly GCA_029216955.1. Lineage (NCBI taxonomy): Eukaryota > Viridiplantae > Streptophyta > Magnoliopsida > Asparagales > Iridaceae > Iris > Iris pallida. The sequence continues at coordinate 33,248,700 of JANAVB010040218.1, read as the reverse complement.
TCTCGGTTCAAGCGCTCATATCTGAGGTTACGAGGCAGTACAGCAAAGCGAGGAGGGGATTGAGTCCGGCGGTGGGGGCTCAGGAAGGTTGAGTGTGTATAAGGGGTATAGCATTTTGTGAGTTTTTCTTTTGTGCTGTCACTGTTGGGGGTTTGCTTGGTGCTCGCTCATTTTGTACAGAGCCCGGCTTGGTTCCCATTTTGTAGCCCTTCATTTCTTTTTGCTATAATACCGTTCTTTTTTGCTTATATTTTTTTTTTTTTTGCTTATATATATATATATATATATATATATATATATATATATATATATATATATATATATATATATGTGTGTGTGTGTTTGTGTGTGTGTGTGTGTGTGTGTGTGTGTGTGTTGTATCATTGCGTTATTGCATTATTCAGCAAATTGGTCTTCAACATTATATACTTCTTGTTAGACCCTTAACCACCTCTAACAAAGTATGGAACGTATCTTACCTATATACCTGATCCCATACTCCACTAATCCCATAATCAAGATAAATACAAAAGTGGGATGAAACAGATTAGTTGGCGAAGTTATGAAACCTGATTTCCTCTCACTCTTACGTCAATATAATTAAGATGCACTGTAGAAGGAATGTTTATATCTCTGATCTCCATCACTATATAAAGTTAATAAACATAGACATATCCCAACCTGTAGACCCTATGCCAGCCTTCCACTAATGCCACAACCAAGCAGTGTTTGCTAATATTTTGATAGTCTAGAAACCAACTGTATATTAGGTGAAGTGGTGAACAAGTTTACATTAGTATTCTACAGATCTTGCCAGATTGAAATTTAGGTAGTATTTTACTTAATTGTTCAAATTGGACCGAAACCCAAACCAACTGTATATTAGGTGAACAAGTTTACATTAGTATATTACTAAACTTGCTCAAAAAAATGCTTAGAAAGGCAGGGGAAAAACAGGGAAGAAAAATAAAATAATAGGCAATGCACAACAATCCTACAGATAAGATGCATGTGTAGAAAAATGAAAGATGAATTGACAAGGGGGAAATGAAGATTAGAAAATAATAAGATTTATTATTGAGATGTTGAAGTGACCTTCTCATAAGTCATAACATCCTTCTTGGTGGTTAAAGTTAGATTGTTGATATCAGCATTAAGGCTCAGGTAACAATCCATGGGGAGCAGGATATAAGTCGATGCCAAAGTCATCTAAGTTCTCCACATCAACATTCTGCCAAAAATTACACTAAATTTAATTCAACACAATATACAATTAAAAATAAGTAATAAGATTAAAAATAAAATTGAATAAGTAAATAAGATGAAAAATACACTTAAATCTCTCATAAAATTCTAGCAACATTATAGGAAGCAACACATTCAGTGGTTATTTGATATGCTAAAAGACCATCTAATAAGTACGCCTTACATACATGGATAAAACTATCCATGAAGGCTAGGAAGCATTACATTTCCAAAATTGGTGTCATATCCATGACAGAAACATAAATATACACATGGCTATGCCATAATCAGTTCTACGTCCATGTCACTGTGGCCATGTGCAATGTAGCATAAACCCAAAAAAGTTCGAGGATAAAAAAGATAAAAATGTCAATTTTTTTGGTCAAAAGTAATTATTAATAGGTTAAAGTCTACTTGGTTTAAATCCACATGGACGCGATATGCACTTAAATATTAAAGGGGAATGAACCAAGATTTGCAAGTAGAGGTTAATTAAGAGCCGGACATCCATAGATGGAGCAGTTTACCCATGTGTAAGTGTGAGCGTTACCGGCTTTCATCCGTGCTCCCTCCATGGGTCATCATCATCATCCAAGTCTTCTCCCATAACAATGGGGTCCACTATGGAGCACAATAAAGCTCTCTATAAGCATGAGGATCATGTCATAAAACCTATAAAATGAGTTAGTATGCAGTTAAACCTACCTTTTGGATATGTACTTTAAGGTCATGCAACAAAGGAGCAGAGCACCCTCCAATTCCCCTAAACTATAAATAGTCTAGATAAAGAGGTAAGATGGTACAATTTGCTATAGAAAATTACATTTGTTTCTTTGACACATGAATACAAAAGGGGAAATAGAATGGGAATCCCATGCAGTCTCTCCATGGGTGGTTACTCGCAATTAGGCAACCACTCGGAATTTTTTTATTAATCAGTTAGGTGCCCAAATACTCGAACGAATAATTACGGACTAATCCTTTCCTAGAACATTGTGTATGAGTGCGTGTGCACACACCTTTTTGGTCAATTAATTTTGGTAAAGTGTTAGAAACTTTCGAGTAATATTGACATCATTTATGTTATGTTGTGGTCAATTTTTGCAAATCATTTTACTCATTTTGGAAAGTTCCAGCTGACATTTGCCAATTTTGGCCAGATATAGCTCGTAAATTGACTAGAAAGTAGCCGAGACTTTCAATGTCTGTCAAATAAAGGAATCAGCTAATAGTGGTTTTAAGTGTAGTTGTGGATAGTTTTGGTTCAAATTCAATAAGAAATAGTCGGAACTTGGGCACAAATTTTACTAGCTTCCTACTACTCATCAAAGTTAGCATTTCCCAAACACATGCTAAATAAAAAACCATTTTATTTCATAAAACTAAGTGTGGAAGAAGTGGAGTTTCCATGTTGTTCAAGAGTAATGATTGACATATACATGGGGCATGTTAAGCTCTCCTATGGACATTCCTACTTTTGATAGAAAGGTACACCTCAAATAGTAACAAAAACAACGGCAACATTTTCCACCTGTGCTTGTAACAAAGATGGTAGAACTTTTATGAATAAAAGACATCCCAACAATCACGAGCTTGTCTTCTACTCCAAATAGCTGACCTGGGAATAAACTGATGGCTTGAAGTTATAGTTGTACCTTCGTGGCACTTGTCACAACCCATCGTCCGAGATTGAACAAAATCTTGAACATTGTAGAATTTTTATAAATACAAGACATCCAAACAATTTACATTGAGTTGTATTTTGTATAACCTACTTGGAAAGTAACCTAATATGTCATGAACATGTAGTTGTGTTTCCATGGTACCTGTCACAACCTCTGGGTTGAGTAAATCTTCAAAACAGTAGCACTTTTATTAATAAAAAACATCCCAACATCCTATTGGTATCAGTAGCAACAATTTAAATCCAATCAAAAAAAATATTCTTCTAGATAAATGTTGTTGAAGCACAACTCTTAGTAAGCAATTCCACCTCTGTTGCTATTTTGTCATGTAGGATCCAATTTTAGAGGAGGTTGCAATTATTAATATTCATCAAGAGGTGAAACAACTCTCCGATGAAATAACTATCCTAAAATATAGTCCTACGTAGAAAGGAGTTGAAGGTGAAGCTGCTAATAGAGAAATGAACACCACCATTACGTATTCTTTTATTGTACTCCATCTACCATCTTTCACTACTAATTTTGGCTTTCAGTATTTTTCATCAACCACCCGAAATGCTTAAATCAAAAAAATGGAGTAACATATAGCATAGACAATAGTATTCATCAATAGATGAAACAACTCCCTAAAATCTAATTCTAGTCCTACACAGAATGGAGAGTTACAGGTGAAGTTGCTGAAAGAGAGATGCCACTATTGGTTCTACTTATTTTATTGTACTCGAGTACTCCATCTGCCACATTGCTTTACTAATTTGGATTTCGGTCTTTTTCATCAACCAACCAAAATGTACCAAGAAATGGAATAACATATAACATAGCTGCTCAGTAGTCCATTAATTTCATATTGACGGTAACACAATTCCTATAAGATATTGTATGAAACTTTTAGCGTTCCTTCTTTCGTGAACTCAAATATGGCATTAAACGTTCCCAAAAAAAAAAACCAATTCTCACAAGCATTACCCTTTATGGTACCATGATTCACAATATCGATATCAAACCTTTGCTAATTGGTACAGTGATTCACAATATCAATATCGATTTTGTCTGCAGCGCATCAATTGTCATATTAACGCAAGGGACTGAGTCAACCAAATACTACCCCGATATTAAAACGCTGTATCGCTCAGTGCTACAACAACACAGAACCCAAATGTTGCTTCCCACGCATGTGTCGATGCCACAACATCGACTGCCACAACACAAAACCCACATGTTGCCTCCCACGCCTGTGTCGATGCCCCAACATCGACTGCTTTGTTCTGCAACCAACGCCGACACAAGAACTACTCACCAACGGCCAAATCGTAACAATACCACCAGGCTTCTCTCAAACCAGCACTAGATCTCAGGCCATGGTAGCAAGATATTATTTTTGCAAAGTTTGAACAGAAAAATAATAAAAAACAAATGTAGAAACAAATAAATCCAAAGATAATTAATTCTTTCAAAACAAAACCTCTGTATGTAACCGTCCTCAACATAGTTTTCTGCACCACTCCCCTCTCCCAAATTCACAATTCCTAAAATCCTAAACCTAGAATTTCGTCGAGCCAACGTCCATCGGCTTTCGATTCCGCAGCTCCGTCTCCACCGAGTTGGTCGATTGTGGCGGGCAGCCGACTGCCACCGTCCGCAACCTCCGCACCATGATCGCGGCCAAGAAGAAGCTACATGTCGGCCAACACTTTCAACAACTCCAACACCGACATAGGTCTTTCGACGGGGACTCTCTTGAATAGAAAATTATTAAAAACAAATGCAGAAACAAATAAATCCAAAGATAATTAATTCTTTCTAAACAAACCCTCTGTATGTAACGGTCCTCTACATAGTTTTCTCCTCCATTCTTCCCTCTCCCAAATTCTCAATTCCTAAAACCCTAACCCTAGAATTTCGTCGAGCCAATGTCCATCAGCTACCGATTCCACAGCTCTGTCTCCACCGAGTCGGTCGATTGCAGCGGCAGGCAGCTGTCACCGTCCGCGACCTCCGCACCATGATCGTGGCAAAGAAGAAGCTGCAGGTCGGCCGGCACTTTGATATCACCGTCGTCAACTCCAACACCGTCGTAGGTCGCCTTTCGACAGTGATTCTCTTGATAAAGGCAGTTGAGCCCGCCTATATTTCAAGATCCACCTCAAAGCTAAAGTTTTCTATCAATCAACCGATAAATCATCATAAAGAACTAGAATTTCCAAAGAATGGACAAACTTGAGGTACCTATGGCGGTGTTGGAGACGACGACGATGATATCAAAGTGTCGGCCGACCTGTAGCTTCTTCTTGGCCGCGATCGTGGAGCGGAGGTCACGGACGGTGACAGCGGTCGGCCGCCACAATCGACTGATTCGGTGGAGAAGGAGCTGTGGAATCAGCAGCTGTTAGAAATTGGGTCGACGAAATTCTAGGGTTAGGGTTTTAGGAATTGTGAAATTGGAAGAGGAGAGAATGGGAAGAAAACTATGTAGGACCGCTATATATAGAAGGTTTGTTTAGAAAGAATTAATTGTCTTTGGATTTATTGTTTCTACACTTGTCTTTTAATATTTTTCTGTTCAAATTTTGAAAGAAAAATATTTTGTTACCGTTACATACAGAGGGGTTTGATCTCAAAAAGTACATTTAGAAAGAATTAATTATCTTTGAATTTGTTTAGGCAAATTCAATTAATTTTTTTCAGAATACATTACACATATGGGTTTATATGTTGTATATATCAATCAATATATTATTCAAAATACATTGCACAAAACGTGTCTCTTTCACAATTTGGGTCTATATGTTGTACATCAATCAATAGCAACATCATGAAAGTCCTTAGGCATGACTTTGGGTTCCTCCATCTTCATCATCTTTTCATAGGCAAAAATATCATCTGACATGCTCTGCATCTTCAAATAGAAAGAAATATATAAGTACAAAAGAGTTCAAAATAGAACCTGAAAAGTTGATTAATAGTATTATGGCTGCCAAAATTTTAGTAGTCATCACTACAATGGGGGCTGCCAAAATTTGATAGAAACTCTCAGTCCTAAGACTGTCAAAATTTTGGTTTGGCAGTCCTAATATTGATATATTTTTATTTATGCAAAATCCCAACGATTCATTAGAGAAATAAATTACCAAAACTTCTTCGGAAGGTTCAGAAATGCGAGATAATGTATTCGGCGAGCCGATAACTTTATCGAATTAATTCTTTATCATCCCCTCTATATTGTTAGAATACATTTTTATTGGAGAATGACCCAAAGCTTGAGAAGTTTCATCAGAAAACTTTGGAAAATACATGGTTATAGATTCCCCGAAGATTCGCCGGAGATTCACAGGAATGATGGAGATTTGTTAGGGTTTGTGAAAATTAGTTTAGAGTTTAGGGATTTGGAAAAGGAAGAAGAAGACAAAAAAGGCAGATGACAATATTTTTATATATACTTTAGTTTTTGTTGCACCGAAAAAAAATTTCAACGACATTTTGGTAATTAATTTTGTTAACATTTGTGCCGCCCCCGAGTAAAATGTGTACTGATCTTAACATTTGCCATATTTTATAGGCACCTTGTCACAAAGCCCCTATGATTTTTCATGTATCATTTTATCCATCTTAGCAATATCCAAGATGCAACATAGTTGATAAACTAATGTCTAAAACTAAATTTGATGCGGGACCATCATTTTGGATCAATCCAAACCCATCAAGAATTATATTTTTTTGTTTAAATTTAAGTTAGATGTGCCTACTATCCTTTGATATAATCTTTTAGTTTATGTTTGTCTTTATCTTTTTTAAGATTTGGTTTTCTATAAGTAAAGTGTTATGGACCTTTTGTTTAGTAGAGGAAAATTAATTTATAATAAACATTTGAGTTTGAAAAGAGCCAAAGCCTGGTTTTTATCTCTCTGCTAATTGAGTTTGACGTCGCCTTCGCTACCTCACCTTTTGTCACATCCGCGTCCGGTTGATTAGGCACGAGTTGTGAATGCGTCTAGCCTACGTCACGGATTCAACGGTTGTAAACTGTCTAGACCTCAATAGTCGCCAAATATTCAAAGTAATCAATCATGCTCAATCACATAAACTAACAAAACAAGAAACAAAACCCAGCACACACACGATCACCACAGTCCTCCAGTATGGTTTGAGTACATCATACAAATCATAACTCCAATGAAAATTCGGTAGAATTATCATATACATGTCTCATCAATATACATCATATCAAATACATTTGATACATCAAAAGTATCAATCCGAATTTATAAATCTTCCAAATACCATCATCCGATTCGAGATGTTGATCTATGTCCTTCCTTAATATGTCAACTATCCAGTCAGAAATTGAACAAAAAGTACATTTATACAAAATATTGAAATACATTTGATACATCAAAAGTATCTATCCGAATTTGTAAATCTTCCAAATACCATCATCCGATTCGAGGTGTTGATCCATGTCCTCCCCTAATATATCAACTATCCAGTCAGGACTTGAACAAAGCACATTCATACAAAATATTGAACAATACAAAAGAACATAAAATAAATCAGAGAATGATACACCAAATGTTGTAATGGAATGCAACTTGCAACACAAAAGATCATGAGAAACAGACTACAAACAAGAATTAAACACGATTGGCATCTACGTGTTTTAAAATACCGTTTTCAATATGTGGACGGGTGGACTTTTACTCTGATTTGTCCGACTCGGACTGTAGTATATGTCGAACTATTATTCATATTCTCATGGTTTGTCCACATATGTACTTGGCATTCTTCTCCTCCATGATTCAGAAATTATGTCAAACAATATTCAGTTTTGATATCACAATATAGTCACAAATTTATTATTCAGAGTCATAAACAAATATCGTGTCAGAATCGAGTCGCAATATAAAACATGACTAGTCAAGAAACAAATGCAACAATTATAATGTATTGAAAAATATCTTAAATGGAGTACTCGCCTCATGTCCCAAGTGAAAGTTGAACCCAATCCACCTATAGAATATTGAATAATTAGATTTCATTCTAGTTCAAAACCCTATCTATCTTTATTCATTAAATCATATTTCATATTTTATGCTAGAATAGTCCTAACTTTGATTTTCTACATATACAGAATCATGGCCCACACTTTCTTAGTTCCTAGTTTATTTTTTATTAAATCCAAAACCTGTAAAGAAAATTCTAAAAAGATCATCACCTAATAAACCTGGCCCAAAACATTTTCTTAAATTCTCTTCTAATTGTCTATTACTTATTCAAAGGACCAACCCAAGTCTACTGTTCATTTGAAACAACCCTTGGACCCACTGAACTAGTCCTAAAATAAATATTAAGATTTCTTTATACATGGACCTAGGCCCGGAGAGCAGACCAGCTGTCAATGTTATTCAGTCTCATTTCCTGTCCCCTCTCTGTGATTTTTCTTTTTCTTTTTTAAACAACGATCCCACCAAGCTATTAGGGGGGACAGGGAATGGGATTGAATAACAGGGACAGCTGACCTGCACCCTTAGGCCTGACCCAAAGCTATTAATTCAGCCTATATATAAAAATAGCCCAAGGCCCAAAATCAGTTATTATTCATCTCCTCTTCTTTTAATTGGTTTTGGTTTCTAAAACATTCTTAAAACGTAAGCCCATGGCCCAAAAGATTTATTAAATGCTCAACTTATTTCAATAGGCCCACAGAATTCTATTATAGCCATCTCTATTATTACTAACATACATAGAAAGAGAAAAGATCAAAGAAACTCACCGAGCTTTGGAAACCGAGGCACTGGACACTCGGCCGAGGCAAGTTTGTCAGAGCCGGAAGGGTTACACGTTGGTGCCTGGCTGCGATGAGGCCGGATCTGCGAGCGGCGGTCGCCGAAGGCTCGACTGGCTGAAACACATTCGTCGGTCAGGGATGGGGTCTGCGGTGATTGAGCGGAGACACCACTAGAGACTGGTGATGCGGTGGGGGCCGATGGATGATGGCAGCGGTAGCTGTCGACGCTACGTTCGACTGTGGCGAGTGCATAGGGGGCGGACGACCGACATAGGAGTCGTCTCTCGGTGGGAGTCATGGTCGGACACGGTGGCGCCTGGATGAGCTCGGCTCGAGGATACGGTGGTAGAGACTATGTACTTTGGTTTTACTTCATTTTATTTTTCAGACTATGCACCACCACGTAGTACTTTTCTTATTTTAGTCATGCTTCTAGGTTAAGTACTTTGGTTTTTCTATTATGGATTTTTGCTATAAAATGTTTTGCACTACTATGTTTAGATAAAGTGGCAGCAGAGGACATGGATTAACACCTCGAATCGATGCCGCGGCAGTCAGAACTCGGGAACGGGACGGTCCTGAGATTCAAGCAGCCCCTAACCTCCAACTTTTGGAGCGACGGTAGATGGCCTGCAGCTGTGCAAATGCTCCTCAGCTTGGGCTGCTGACAGAGGTGCAACCTTTCGAGCTTCGGCAGCACAATGTCTGCAGTGAACAAGTTCTGAAGCAGAGAACAAAATCGTATTTCCATCACTTGGAGTTTCGGAAGGCTGACGGAGACAGGGAACAGGTCAAGCAGGTTTGGGCAGTACTCCAAATAGATGGATTTTAGAAGCCCAAAGCTCCTTCCCTACAGAGAGAACCTGTCATTGCATATTGTTGCTAGTTTCGTGTTGCTGGATAACCAGAGTCTCTAGACCTTCTAGATGTTCCATCCAGCTAACCTTTCTCGGATTAGGAGAGTTGAAGGTGTACTCCATGTCGTTGCAGCACTTGATGCAACAATCTTTCAGCTCCACAGTAGGCCATATCCCTTCTTGAGCATTTAGGTAATTGTGTAGGGAGAGAAGTTGAGGTCGTAACATTATGATTAGGTTCATTGTTTGGTACTATAATGTTGTTTCATATATAATGTATTGTTTTCCATGTATCGTCTCCTATGTGTTGTTTCTTCACTCTTTCGTTTGATATGTTACTTCACCGTTTACGGGGGAGTTATACCATTTAGATAAAGTGACAAAGAGGGAGAACACGATAAAAATTATGCAAGATAGTACCGATGAATTTGCTCACGATTTACGGGGGAGCTTCACATCACTGATACATTCGCATCGTACCATTTTTATTTGCATTGACATATGAACAATTGTTTGTCAAATTATCAAAAATGGGAAAATTGTTGACCCAAACAATTCATAGTCAACTCGATTTTGATACTCGGCTAAACCATGGTTCGATATAACACAGTACAACACGATATAACACAACATTGAAGATTGTAACATCAAAAGACATTGCTACACACTCACATGACAGGACAAAAATGTAACAGTTTGGTACCGAGTCTTATATATATATATATATATATATATATATATATATATATATATATATATATATATATATATATTGTGCAAGTGACCTCTAGCCTAGTGGTTAAGAGAGATGCATGTGGCCCGAGTGGTCAGGAGATCGATTCCCGGCGGGAGCGTTCGCCACAATTACCTTCTTTCAAAAAATATATATATATATATTGTATTTTGATCTTTATTTTGAGTCTAAATTCGTGTAAACGAAGTCGCACTTGCATTCTACAAGACTTGAGCCTATTAGTCTACTCAAATAAACCAAAACCAACTTTTACTTTACAACCCAAAATCAAACCTGAACTCCACAAACTGTCTAGAACCCAACAGAACCATTCTAGAACCAAGGGAGACCGAACTCGGTTCCTAACCAAACGCAAGTCAAATTTGGTCTCTGGGGACTCAGTATTTAGGGTTCCCTAATTTGACTCCTTCACCCTCGAGAACAGGGACTCAACGTTCAAATTTTTGAATGTTTGAGGACCGAACTCTGGCCGAGTTCTGTCCCCAGTTCACCCTATAATCACCCATGAGTTCTTCTCATTTTTCATTCAATTCAATCAACTCATTTCTCATTTCCTTATCTATTCTCTCTGAGCTACAACCTTCTCAACTACCAAGAAACTCTCCTAATTAGCATTCTAGTGCCAAGTGCGATCTCAGTTAGAAGTTTACAAAAGTTGTAAAAGCTTGGGAATTCAAATTTCACTTTACAAGTGTTGAAGTCGGTGTGCTCTTCGAATCAAACCACGTGGTTGCAGACAGGAACGAAGAAAGTGGTTTGAGTGGCTCAAGGCCTGAACCCTCAAACGCCCTCATGGAACGGAAAATGCGTATGCTGGAAGCGCAACAACGACAGGCCGAGGCCAATCAGCGCCTGAACGAACAGCGTCGACAGCACGTTAAAGACCAGCGGAGACAAGTTGAGGCACGGCAGGCCCAGTTTAAGGCCCGATTCGATACGCAATTCAAGTTGCAGCAGAAGCAGCTGGATACTCTTCAGCAAATCGTCCAGACAGTTGTGGCCAATAGCAACTCTGCAACGACTCATGTCGTAACCGAGCCTGCGGCCCGACCAATCGAAGTCGAGCCGGAGGTACCCGAGCGACTACCTGCAACACCAAGAAGCTCCAACTTTGAGATGTCAAAATTCATGAAAAATTGCCTTACTTCCTTCTGCGATACTGAAGACCCTTCTCTGGCGATCGATTGGTTGGAGGACTTGGAAGACCGTTTCGAGCTTCTGGGCGTCGATCAGTCCAAGAAAGTCGCATGCACTCAACTTCTACTCCGATTGAACACGCACGACTGATGGAATGTGCAAAAGCGAGCGATCAGACGCGACGATGAGGCAGCGGCAATTTCTTGGGCTACCTTCCGACAGGCGTTCGAAATCGAGTACCTTTTCGCAGCCGTTCGACAAGAAAAGGAGAATGAATTTATGCAGCTGAAGCAAGGGAACATGACGGTACGACAGTACGCAGTAGAATTCAACAAACTGGCCAAATTTGCTAGATCATTCTTGCCTACAATGGAGAGTCGCGCTCGGCGGTTCGAACTAGGTCTGCGGCCCTCTAACTTTGCTCATGTGTCAGTTCCGGAGTACAAGACGATAGGCGAGTCCCTAAATCACGCTCTCTGCCTTGAACGCCAATATTCCCAAGCCGCTGTCGGCACTGTGCATACATACAATCACAAACGTCCTAGCCATGCGGTAGGAAACAATGCGACCAAGCGTCCGAACAATGGACAACAAGGCGGGTATCAAGGGCGGAACCCATGGCCTCGCTGCACCCGATGTCACCGGCTCTGCCACACTATCAAGGACTGCCAGATACCTGAAGGCGGATGCTGGAACTGTGGTAAAAAGGACCACATACGTGTTGATTGCCCGATCCGAAGGCCGAACCCAACGGCGCCTCAACAGCAGCAACATCGTCCAGGAAACCAGGGTCCAGCGTCTTGAGCCCAACAACCCGCACCGCAAAATGGCCAAGACTGTCGTCCCAATACTTAGGGCCGCGCCTATGCCATGACTCGAGATGAGGCGTTCGCCTCTAATACAGTCGTGAAACCCGATTCCCATACTCCACTAGTGCCATAATCAAGCTAAATACATATACAAAAGTGGGATGCTCACAAGGTGCAAGAAACAGATTAGTTGGCAAAGTTATGAAACCTGATTTCTTCTCACTCTTACTTCAATATAATTAAGACTCACTGTAGGAGGAATGTTTATATCTCTGATCTCCATCACTATATAAAGTTATAAACATAGACATATCCCAAACTGTAGCCCCTATGCCAGCCTTCCACTAATGCCACAACCAAGCAGTGTTTGCTGATATTTTGATAGTCTAGAAACCAACTGCATTAGGTGAACAAGTTACATTAGTATTCTACAAATATTGCCAGATTGAAATTTAGGTAGTATTTTACTTAGTTGTTCAAATTGGATCAAAACCCAAACCTGGCCTGATTTATTAACAAAACTTGCCCAAAAGAATGCTTATAAAGGCAGGGGAAAAAGAGTGAATAAAAATAAAATTATAGGCAATGCACAACAATCCTACAGATAAGATGCATGTGTAGATAAATGAAAGATAAACTGACAAGGGGGAACGAAGATTAGAAAAGAAAAAAGAAAAAAAGATTTATTAGATGGTCATTGAGATGTTGAACCTTCTGATAACATCCTTCTTGGTGGTTAAAGTTAGATTGTTGATATCAGCATTAATGCTCAGGTAACGATCCATGGAGAGCAGGATATAAGTCGATGCCAAAGTCATCTAAGTTCTCCACATCAACATTCTGCCAAAAATAACAATAAATTTAAATTAATACAATATACAATTAAAAATAAGGAAGTAATAAGATTAAAATACAATTGAACAAGTAAATAAGATGAAAAATACACTTAAATCTCTCATGAAATTCTAGCAACGTTATAAGAAGCAACACAGTCAGTGGTTATTTGACGCGCCAAAAAGACTTTAAGTGTACATGACATGCATAAAACTACCCAATGCTATGAAGCATTACATTTCCAAAATTGGTGTCATATTCAATATGACAGAAACGCATACTTGTCACTATACCATAGTCGGTTCTATGTCCATGTCATTGTGGCCATGTGCAATGTAGCATAAACCTAAAGAAGTCCCAGGATAAAAAAAGATAAAAATGTCAATTTTTGGTCAAAAGTAACTGTTAATAGGTTTAAGTCTACTTGGTTTAAATCCACATGGACTCGATATGCACTTAAATATTAACGGGGAATGAACCAAGATTTGCAGGTAGAGTTTAATTGAGAGCCGGACATCTGAAGATGGAGTGGTTTACCCATGTGTAAGTGTGAGCGTTAGAGTTATCGATTTTTATTCGTGCTCCGTCCATGGGTCATCACCATCATCCAAGTTTTCTCCCATAACAATGGGGTCCACTATGGAGCACAATAAAGCTCCACGAAGGAAATGTAAGTGCTTTACAAAACGATATGTCCACCTGACATCAATCCTCTATTTAGTGCCAAATCCCTAGCCAAGGTACAGCTATAAGCAGAGAGGATCATGTAATAAAACCTAGAAAATAAGTTTAGCAGGCAGGTAAACCTAAATTTTGGATATGTAATTTAAGGCCATGCAACCAAGGAGCAGAGCACCCTCCAATTCCCCTAAACTATAAATAGTCTAAACAAAGAGGTAAGATGGTACAATTTGCTATAGGAAATTATATTCATTTATATGACACATGAATCCAAAAGGTGAAAAAGAATGGTAATCCCATGCACTCGTTCTATGGGTGGTTACTCGCAATTAGGTAACCACTTGGAAATTTTTATTAATCAGTTAAGTGCCTGAATACCCGTACGAAACTACGAATAATCATGGACTAATCCTTTCCTAGAACATTGTGTGTGAGTGGATGCACACACCATTTTGGTCAATTTTTGGTAGACTTTTAGAACTCCTATCTACATAGGACTATATTTTAGGAGAGTTATTAATATTCATCAAAAGGTGAAACAACTCTCCGGTGAAATAACTCTCCTAAAATATAGTCCTATGTAGATAGGAGTTGAAGGTGAAGCTCCTAATAGAGAGATGAACACTATCATTTCTCATTATTTTATTGTACTCCATCTACCATCTTTCGCTACTAATTTTGGGTTTCAGTGTTTTTTCATCAACCACCCGAAATCAACAGAAGAAACAACTCCCTAAAATCTAGTCCTACAAAGAATAGAGAGTTGCAGGTGAAGTTGCTGAAAGAGAGATGCTACTATTGTTTCTAATTATTTTATTGTACTCTAGTACTCCATCTGCCACATTTCTTTACTAATTTGAATTTCGGTCTTTTTCATCAACCAACCAAAGTATACCAAGAAATGGAATAACATATAACGTAGGCACTCTGTAGTCCATTAATTTCATATGACGGAAACAAAACTTATAAGATATTGCATGAAACTTTTAGCATTTCTTCTTTTTTGCACCCAAATATGGGCATTAAATGTGCTACAAACAAAAATATAATAACCGATTCTCACAAGCATTACCTTTTATGGTACCATGATTCACAATATCTATATCAAACTTTTGCTAATTGGCAATTTATGGACAATTTTGAAGGTTTGAAAGGGTTTGGTGGTTTTGAATAGGTTGATTTCGGTACTCGCAACATTTTTGACGGTTTCAAGGTATTGACCGGTACTGCAAACTATGCACATTGTAAATCCACTTCTACCATATATTTTGGTAGAAATAATGACATGCAACCGAGTTAGCAACTCCTTTGCCACTTTCCTAGGTATGATCAAATGATTTAAATTTTACAACAGGTAGCAATAATTAATATTCATTAACCGGTTGAAACAACTCTCTTAAAATCTAGTCCTGCATAGAACAACTTAAAAGAAGTTGCACATGGAGTTACTAATGGAGAAATGCACGCTATCATTTCTTACTTTATACCACTTCATCCACCACATTTCACTACTAATTTAGGAATTTCAGAGTTTCATCCACCATCCAAAAAGCTTAACCAAGAAACTGCAGTAACATATATCGTAGGCAGTAACTAGCCCTTCAATTTCACATTGATGATAACACAATTTCTACATAATTTTGGCATCTAAAAAGTTTCTAATCCCTTCTTTTGTGGCATTCAAATATGACATTTATGCGCTTCAGACAAAATCTAACATAAAAAATCATAATAATCAAACCTCACAAGCATTAGCATTTATGGTTCTAGTAGCAAGAACTAAATAACTTTCGCCATATTATTTGAAAGAAATAATGTTGTGCAACTCCGAGTACCGAGTTGGTTACTTCTGCACATCTGTTGCCATTTTTCCATGTAGGATCAAATTTTACAAGAGCTGGAAGTCATTAGTATTCCTCAACATATTGAAACAACTCTCATAAATTTTATAGTACTTAAATCAAAAGCAATAAAGTTGCACGTAGAGTTCCTTACAAGAAGATATGCGCTAGTATTTCTCATTACTTTTGAATACTGCAACCACAAACGGTCAAGAAGACTACTAATTTGACTTTTAATGTTTTTCATAAACCATCCAAATTATTTAACCACAAAATTACCATAGCATATATCATAGGGACTCAAAGGACTTCGGTGTTATAGATACCGATGATATCGGCTGATATATAGCTTTGAGGCTTAAACCAACATATATCAGCCATATATATCGTATATATGGTTTTTGAGAAAAATCCGCCAATATATCGGTCGAAGTCCGATATATCGACCAATATGATATCGGTCGATATCTACCGGTATATTGAAATAACGGATATTAGACATATTCAATGTTTTCGAGTCAGGTCAAATTCCTACCAATTAATTAAACTTAGACCTAAAAAACCCTAAACCTCTCCATCAAGCCGCAAGGAATCTCCCCCGCCCCCCACCCCCCCCCCACCCGACCCCTTCTGTGTCGAGCCGTGATCGCAAGCACCTGACTTCCATTCAACGCCTGCTTTGAAGATCTAATTCATGTGATGACATTGTCAAAAAATCACAAGGCAAACCTTTTGGCCAATAGCAACGGTGATTTCATTTCATGACTCAGTCCCTTGCCCATTGAGCACTTGAGTTCTACTTAGGGTGTGTTTGATTGCATGGTGGAAAATACGTGAAAAAGAAATTAATTTCATGGAATCATTTTTCTAGGAAAAAAATTTCATGAAAATTTAAAATTTTCCATGGAAAATTTAATTTTGGTGTTTGTTTGTCATTATTTTCCACGAAAAATAATTATTTTTCATGGAAAATGATATTTTCCTATGGGTTGGACAAGTTTCATTTTCCACCATTTTAGAAGAAAATATGAAAAATGATAATTTTTTGGAAAATAATTCCATGAAAAATATAAGCTATCAAACACTACAATTGGTGGAAAATTTATGGTGGAAATATTTTTCATGAAAGAAAAGTCCAATCAAACACAGCTTTAGTGAATTGGCTTTTCATTGAATAAAGACTTGGGTTCAAGTTAATGACTCTTTTCCTTGGTACTCGCACCTCGCTTCTCGCTAGTGACTGAGCCCTCATCGAACTTGCATTCGAATTCCCGTTGGGCTTTATGGTAATCGGTCCCTCGCCAAACTCACGTTTTAATTTGTATTGGTGACTCGTCCCCTTGCAAACGAGCAATCAACATTTCAATAATGGCTCGGCCTCGCCGAACGAACACTTGAATTTCATTATTGACTCGTACCCTTGCAAATGAGCACACGACTTTCTGCTTGGCCCCCTGCTGAGCGAACACTTGAATTTCCTTGTCGGACATCTTTGTGATTTGGATATGACATCTCTCCATCTTCTATGATCTTTAAATCCAAAAGATTGTTGTCAAGGATCTCAACCGAAACCCCTTGCCTGAAATGGTTGTGGCAAGTGGCATGTATGTCGCGCCATTGCCAACCAAATACTACCCTAATATTAAAATGTTGTATCGCTCGGTGCTACAGCAACACAGAATGCACGTGTTGCCTCCCACGCCCGTGTCGATGCCCCAACATCGACTTCTTTGTTCTGCAACCAACACCGACACATAAACCACTCGCCGGCATCCAAATCGTGACAATACCACCCGGCGTCTCTCAAACCAACACTAGATCTCAGGCCAAGTAAACAATAACGGTAGCAAGTTATTATTATTGCAAAGTTTGAACATAAAAATATCAAAAAACAAATGCAGAAACAAATAAATCAAAGATAATTAATTCTTTCTAAACAAACCCTCTGTATGTAACATAATTAATTCTTTCTAAACAAACCCTTCGTAGGTAAAGGTCCTCTACATAGTTTTCTCCACCATTCTCCCCTCCCAAATTCTAAATTCCTAAAACCCTAACCCTAGAATTTTATCGAGCCAATGTCCATCAGTTTCTGATTCCGCAACTGTCTCCACCGAATCGGTCAATTATGGCAGCCTACCGGCTGTCACCGTCTGCGACCTCCGTACCATGATCGCGCCCAAAAAGAAGCTGCAGCTCGGCCGGCACTTTGATATCACCATCGTCGACTCCAACACCGTCGCAGGTCTTTCGACAAGGGCTCTCTTGATAACGGTAGTCGAGCCCGCCTTTACTTCAAGATCCTCCTCAAAGCTAAAGTTTTTCATCAATCAACCGATAAATCATCAGAAAGAACTAGAATTCACAAAGAATGGACAAACTTGAGGTACCTATGGCGGTGTCGGAGACGACGACGAAGATATCAAAGTGTTGGCCGATCTGTAGCTTCTTCTTGGCCGCAATCATGGCGCCGAGGTCGCAGACGGTGACAGCGATCGGCAGCTACAATCGACTAATTCGGTGGGGAAGGAGCTGTTGAATCAGAACCTGATGGACATTGCTCGACGAAATTCTAGGGTTAGGATTTTAAGAATTGAGAAATTGGAAGAGGGGAGAATGGGGAGAAAACTATGTAGAGTCGATCGCTACATATATAGAGGATATAGAGGGTTTGTTTAGAAAGAATTAATTATTTTGGATTTATTTATTTCTGCATTTGTCTTCTAATATTTTATGTTCAAATTTGCAAGAACAATATTTTGCTACCGTTACATACAGAGGAATTTGTTTAGAAAAAAATTAATTATCTTTGGATTTATTTGGGCAATACAATTCATTTCTTAAAAATACATTGTATGTATGGGTCTATATGTTGTATACATCAATCAATACTTTATTCACAATATATTGTACAAAACGTCTCTTTCACACTTTGGGTCTATATATGTCACGATCCGCTCCAAAATAATCGGGTACGAATCGAGTCACGTCCGGCCTACGCTGGTGAGGACAGCGGTAGTCATCCGTCTAAACCTTATAAGTCGTCAACGTATATGGATCAATCATACTCATCACAACTCATCTATAAATATGCCCTGTCACAGCAATCACCACAACTTTCACTATTTTATTACATGTCCTTTTACAAAAAGCAACGTCCTCGGCCCAGAGACAAATATGGTAAATGATAAAAGCAACGTCCTCGGCCCGGAGACAAATATGGTGAATGTTAAAAGCAACATCCTCAAGCTACACAACACATCCACAAATCACAGTACAAATCAAGCACCTATATGGTAACTATACAAGAAGTCCAAAATCTCTCCCGGAATAGGCTCTGGGTCCGGAGTAGCCTCGAGGCCAACATCTCCTAACATGTCTTCCTGTGGGCCATAGTAGGTAGGATAGTCCATATCATCCTTACATGTAAATGGTATCCAGTCAGGAACGGAACAAAGCAACATACATTTCAATAATACTGAACAATATGATGCAATAATACGAATAAGTAATGAACTGGAAATAACAAGTAAAATAAGAAAAAGTACCTGACTACATGCACTAGCTACGTGTGGGACGTGCAGTCGGAACACTAATTTAGCATATAGGGGCTAACCGGAAATAAGACATATCATGGAATAATATGCTAGCAGTCACGCAAGTAATGGGCACAAGGTACATCTCACGACAGTTCTAGCAGTCACGATTTGTCCAAGGCTAGGTAGATTATATGCTACACTAGTGTCCTCCCTCCCGACACGACACAACAACATGAATAGAACATGTGATAAGTGTGCAAAATATGAAATGTAATATTGTAAAGTAAAATTGAGGGAGTATGTACTTGCCTCAATCCAATGGTGGAATTTGTGCTAAGTCCTCCTAGAAGACAATGTATAGGTGCTAGATTCCTAAATAGGTTTAAGGCTAGACTCTAGCTAACTAATCAAATTAACTAATTTGTATTAACTATTGATATCTAACTTATTTTACTAACTTTCTTTACTAACTATCCTCAACCTGTTAATAGTAACGGGCCTGGCCTACTTAGGGTCTAATTTAACTTCCTTTTTAATTCACCAGGCCGGCCCAAAGATTTTTACTAATCATCCTAACAAATTGACCCCAGTCCTTTGACCAATACTAGGCCCTGGCTCATGGCCCGGCATTTTTATTTTCTGAATAAATCCTTTATTACACAGTGGTCAGCTTACGAAATAAACTCTGAAAATCTCTTTCAGTCAGCTAAAAACCCATACCGAGTTCAAAACCAAATTTGATAGATAAGTCCTAATGTCCAAATACTATAGTAATCTCCTAAGGAGAATTTGACTTCCCGCTCAAATAATTTTAAGTTCTATGTGTAAAGTAGAGCAGAGTCCATCCTGAATCCGATACGGTGTCCAACCTCGAACTGTTGAGAAGAAGAATTCTCCTGCGTCCAGTCCATTATGGACACCCGATCGAATTTAGGCACAGAACATAGTATTTCAATAAAATTAGAGTCAACCGATCATAGCTCCAACCTAATCAACTATATACCTGCCTTGTGAAACTCTGGGTCGATCTCCTCGCAGCCACAAGAACGGACTCCTCCTGGAGTAATTCAAGCTCCTGAGCTACTCTTCGAATCAATTCGAACTAATGATCACTTTTGTGGCATTATAACAAACACATGGTGAGCAATAAATAATCTGAAGATCCGATATCTGGTGGATTCGATCTTCCTAATGAGCTCCGATGTTTTAGAGATCGCTTACCCTAACATTGGACATTTTGGAGATCCAAACCCTAATATCCTTCACTATTATGTGAGACTCTAATAATAAATATCGAGTTTCGACAGAACTCAAGAACCGCATATGATCGATGATTAGCTCGTCGACGTCGGAGGAGGACTCCGCAACTCGTCGTCGGCCGTCGGTGCTCGAACTAACCGATGCAACGGAGAAGATGACCGGCGTTCGATTTCTCACTGTCAGAAAAGATGAATCAAGAGCAAAAACATACCAAAGAATCCACTGCTCGAACGTTCCGACGATTGATCGATCGATCGATCTCTTCGCCGAATATGTCGCCAAGAACAGAGTATCGTTTGGGACTAAGAAGAGATCAAAGCAGAACAGAAACGGAATGGAGAAGAAAGGAATGAACTCACCGATACACCTGCTCATCGTCGACGCCGACTGTCGGAGTAAGCTAAGCACCGGTGGATCGCGGCTGAAAAGCGGCGGAGCTTGGCCGCACGTCGCCGGAGAAGATCCATCGGTGGAGGAGTGGCGAGATCAGGCGGAGCTTAGCCTCTGCGCCATGGATGAAACTTGAATTCGAGGCGGAGGTTAGAGCAGAGACACTCCAAACACATACACCAAATTATTAGAAATTTTATAAAAGGTGCGGCTATCCGCACCCCAGCCATTGCTAAGCACACCCCAATATTAAAAAAAAAATTGTGAACTACCTATTCTACCCCCTCCCCCTCCCCCGACCTCTCCTGCTGCTCCCCCTCCCCCCTTCCTCCCCCGCCCTCCGGCTCCCCCGACCCCCCTGCTCCCCTCCCCTCCCCTCCCCCCCGCCCCCGCTCCGCCGACGCCGACCCCTCCCCCCACCGACCCGCCTCCTCCTCCTCCTCCACCTCCCCCGACCCTCCTCCTCCTCCTCCCCCTCCCCGATCCTCCTCCTCCTCCCCCCCCCCCTCCCCTCCCCGCCCCCATGCTCCCGCGACCCTCCGACCACCCTGCTCCTCCGACCCCCCTCCCCTTCCCTCCCCCGAGGAGGAGGTGAGGGGAGCAGGGGGAGGGACGGAGGAGGAGGAGGAGGCGGGTCGGGGGAGGAGGAGGAGGGTCGGCCGGCCGGCAGGCGGGGGGCGGGCGGGACGGGCGGGAGGGGGGAGGGAAGGGGAGCATGGGGTGTGCTTAGCAAGGGTAGAATAGAAATTTTTTTTTTTTTTTTTAAATGGGGTAGAATAGAAATTTTTTATGTTTTCTTGATATTCGTGGAACACTTCAAACAAATATTTTAAATTAACATCCTATTTTTCCTCCCTCTTTTTTCTTTTTATTTTTTTCTTTGTTGGATAAAAACTATTAATTTTAGGACTAATTCTAAGGACACTTCACATTTTGTTAGGGACTATTCCAAAATTTTTCTAAATATTTACAAGTTTGCCACTCATTTTCTTTGCTTGAACTGGCCCACATATGAGTATAAATACCAACATTTCTTTTGTTGCCCTCTTCTCTCTCTTCTCTTCTCCCTTTTCTCTTCTCCCTCTCTTGCTCTCTTCTTTCCCAAAAATTTCTAGGTCACATAAATAATGTTCAAAATAGTTTGATAAAATAGGTTAGAACAAATTTAGGGTTCATGTATGTATCTTTCGAACACAACAAATTAATTTTTTGCATCAAACCATAACCCTAGAATCATTGGTTTTGACCTACAGTCGGCCACGAAAACGACAGGACTGCATGCAGTCTTGCAGTTCTGCAAAACAGTAGAACTGCATGAAGTCTTACAGTCCTGCAATACGACAGGACTGCATGTAGTATTGTAGTCCTACAATACAACAGGACTGTGGTACTGCTTGCAGTCCATTTTATCAGTCACAAAATAGAAAAGACTGCATGAATGTATGCAGTCCTAATATTAACCAGGACTGCAGGACTGCATGCAGTCCTACTCTATTGCAGAACTGCAAGACTGCATGCAGTCCTGTCATTTTCGTGGCTGACTGTAGGCCAAAACATGGTTAGGGTTTGATGCAAAAAATTGATTTGTCATGTTCGAAATGTACATACATGTAAATTTGTTCTAAACTATTTTATCAAACTATTTTGAGCATTACTTATGTGACCTAAAAAAATTTGGGGGAATGGAGAAGGAATTTAGGGTTTAGGGATAATTTTTGGGAAAAATTTATTACAACGAAAAAAAATAGCAAAATAGCTCAAAACATATCTAGATTGTGATGAAGGTTAAGGCCTGGGTGCCATTGCTTGGAATTGGAGGAATGGAGAAAGAATTTAGGGTTTATAAATTTGGGATTGGAGCTATGAAGAAGAGAAATAGGGTTTAGGTTTTAGGAATGTAGAAGAGAAATAAAGAAATTGATGAAATGAAGTGTTAGAAAGGGTTTGGGTGGGTGGGCTAGCCCCAAGTAAAATTCGGACTGTCCCCAGTAAAAGTCCCATTTTCATGGGTTGTCTCCTAGTAAGGGATAGCCCCTAGCAAAATGTGGAGTGCCCTTATAATTAGCCTAATTTTAGTGGGCTCATAAATTAATGTAGAGGACAAGTGCCTATGCATCCTATTTTTTCCGCTTTTTTCTCTTATTTCTTTGTTGGGTAAGAACTATTATCTTTTATCTTTCTAACAATTTTCTTTTTTCAAGTATGGACAAGTGCCACTGCAGCCTTCAAGTACTACAAAATTTGATTAAAGTCAAAATGTAGCACTTGAACCTCTCACACCGTGGATGCTCTTAGAAAAGCATGGGTAAAAGGGAGAAGATTTATTAGATAGTCATTAAGATGTTGAAGTAAACTTTTTGAGGTGTCATTTTCTCCGGGCCGACGAACAATGCCAAAAAAAAAAAAAAAAATCAAACCATGAACAAGTAAACTTCTCATAACAACCTTCTTGGTAGTCAAAGTTAGATTGTTGGTATCAGCATTAAGGCTCAAGTATAAAGTCGATGCCAAAGTCATCAAAGTTTTCCACATCAACATTCTGCAAAAAATTATACTAAATTTAATCTAATATAATATACAATTAAAAATAAGGAAGTAATAAGATTAAGAAATAAAATTAAGAAAGTACATAAGATAAAAAATAAACTTAAATCTCTCATGATATTCTAGCAATATTATAAGAATCAACTCCTTCAGTGGTTATTTGTCGCGCCAAAAAGACCATCTAATCACTATGCCACATGACATGGATAAAACTATCTATAAATAGTATTAAATACTATGTGCAATGTAAATATCCATGTGGCTATACCATAGTCGGTTCTATGTCCATGTCATTGTGGCCATGTACAATGTACGAATGTAGCATAAACCTAAAGAAGTCCCAGGATAAAGGATACAAATGTCAACTTATTGTCAAAAGTGACTATTAATAGGTTAAAGTCTATTTGGTTTAAATCCACATGGACAAGATATGCACTTAAATATTAAAGAAGGATGAACCGAGATTTGTAGGTAGAGGTTAATTGAGAGCCGGACATCCTTAGATGGAGCGGTCTACCCTTGTGCATCCGTAGATGGAGCGGTCTACCCATGTTTAAGTATCAGCATTATCGGTTTTCATTCATAGTCCGTCCATGGGTCATTATCATCATCCAAGTCTTCTCCCATAACAATGGGGTCCACTATGGAGCACAATAAAGCTCCATGAAGGAACTGAAAGCGTTTTACAACACGATGTCCACCTGACATCAATCCTCAATTGAAAGCGTTTTACAACACGATGTCCACCTGACATCAATCCTCTATTTAGTGCCTAATCCCTAACCAAGTATAGCTATAAGCAGAGAGAATCATGTCATAAGACCTAGAAAATAAGTTAGCAGGCAAGTAAACCTACATTTTGGATATGTAGTTCAAGGTCATGCAACCAAGGAACAGAGTACCCTCTAATTCCCCTAAACTATAAATAGTCTAGACAAAGAGGTAAGATGGTACAATTTGTTATAGGAAATTATATTCATTTCTATGACACAAGAATCCAAAAGGTGAAAAAGAATGGGAATCTCATGCACTCGCTCTATGGGTGGTTACTCGCAATTAGGCAACCACTTGGAATTTTTATTAATCAGTTAAGTGCCCGAATACACGTACGAATAATCATGGACTAATCCTTTCCTAGAACATTGTGTGTGAGAGGATGCACACACACCATTTTGGTCAATTTTGGTAAAGTTTTAGTAACTTTCGAGCAGTATTGACGTCATTTCTATTAAGTTTCTGTCAATTTTTGCAAATCATTTTACTCATTTTATTCATTTTGAAAAGTTCGAGCTGATGTTAGCCAATATTGGCCAGATATAGGTTGTAAATTGACTATAAATTAGCCGAGATTTTCAATGTTTGTCTAATAAATGTGTCAGCTAATAGTGGTTTTAAGTGTAGTTATCGATAGTTTTGGTTCCAATTCGATAAGGAATAGCCGGAACTTGGCCATAATTTTTACTAGCTTCCTACTAATCCAAGTTACCATTTTCCAAACACATGCTAAATAAAAAATTAGAATTATTTATATTTACTCCCCCAATTGTTAATCATATCTCCACTTCCCCTCCCTCCCCAATTTTTATTTTAGTTAGTGTTACCGCCCTCCCCCCCCCCCCCATCTTGGATAAAGTGCAAACAAACTCTCATTAGATTTGCGTTTTTTGTATTTACAGACCGCTTGTTTAGGAAAAACTCACATTTTTTATTTTTGCTCAGTTTGTAACTCTGTCGTTAACAGCCGTTAAAATACGTCTGAAAATACGATTTTATCCCTCCCCCCACTCTTCCCCCCCCCCCTCCCCTCTCCGGTGGTGGGAGCGGGTCAAGCGGGACCAACCAGAGGAGAGGGTAGGGTGGCCGGTCAGCGGAGGGAGGAGGGGGGCACGGGTCGAGCTAGGGGTGAGCATTCGGTTAATTCGGTTCAAACCAAACCGAATAACCGAAAAAAGGAAAACCGAAACCGAACCGAATTGGCCCATAACCGAATCAAACCGAACCGAATTAAATTGGTTCGATTTTTGGTTTATTCGGTTTATTCATTTTTTCGGTTTATTTGCACTTTTTTGTTAATATATATAGTAATTAAATATATCTAAATTTATTTAGTATATATATATATATATATATATATATATATATATATAAACTAAATTTTTTTATTCGGTTTTCGGTTTTGGACCGAAACCAAATAAGAAATTTTAGTATTTTCAAAACCGAAACCGAACCGATTTTTTTTTTAACCGAACCGAATCTCTTAATCGGTTTGGTTCGATTTTCAGTCCAAAACCGAATAATGCTCACCCCTAGGTCGAGCATGGCCAGCTAGCAGAGAGAAGAGGGGGCATGTCGAGCATGGCCGACCAGCGGAGGGGGGCCGGCCAACGGAGGGAGGAGGGGGGGTCGGCGGCCAACGGAGGTAGGAGGGGGAAGGGTCGAGGGGGGCGGCCAACTGAGGGAGGAGGGGGGGGGTCGGGTGGGCCTGCCGGCGGATGGAGGGGACGGCGGGTCAGGGGGCGTGCCGGCGGAGGGAGGAGGGGGCTGGCCACTACTAGTAGGGAAGGGAGCGCATTTTGGGTATTTTTATTTTTTATTTTTTAAAAAAGTCATTAACGGTCATTTCTATAAAAATGTGAGAATTTTTTTTAAACGAGGGATCTTTAAATGCAAAAACTCAAATCTAAGGAGGGTTTGTTTACACTTTATCCGAAGGATTGGGGAGGGTAAAACTAATTAAAATAAAAACGAGTTAGAAGTGGAGATATGATTAGCAATTGTTTTGGGACAAATAACTCAAAAAAGTATCCTATTTTATAAAACTATGTGGAAGAAGAGTGGTGTTTCCATGTTGTTCAAGAGTAATGATTGACATATACATGGGACATGTTAAGCTCTCCTATGGAACTTCCTAGTTTTGATATAAAAGTAAACTAGAACGGTATTAAAAAACAACCGCAACAGTCTCCACCTTTGCTTGTAACAAAGATGGTATAACTTTTATGAATAAAAGATCCTGGCAAGCTCGAACTTGTCTTCTACCACGAATAGCTGACCTGGAAATTAACTGATGGCTTGAGGTTGTAGTTGTACCTTCGTGGTGCTTGTCACAACCCATCATCCGAGGTTGAACAAAATATTGAATGTTGTAGAACTTTTACGAATACAAGACATCCAAACAATTTCCACATTGAGTTGCCTTTTGTATAGCCTACTTAGAAAGTAACCTAGAATGTCATGAACATCTCACCTGGGTTAAGTAAATCTTCAACACGGTGGAACATTTATGAATACAAGACATCCCTACATCCTATTGGTACCAGTAGCAACAATTTAAATCCACCCAAAAATATATTCTTCCAGATAAATGGTGTTTTTATGGTGTTAGACATAACGCTCGGAACTTTTTGTATACACTGTATTATATATCTTTTGGGCCCAGTGTCTCTCAACTTCCACCATAAATGGAAAGAATAATATATCTATGTGACTCGATCCACTGATCTTCCGCCATCCAGCAAGTGCTTATATGCCTCTCTGCTGATATGCCCACTCGGATTTGGCCTAGATAAATGGTGTTGACACGCAACTCTTTACTAATTTGAATTTCGGTCCTTTTTAATCAACCAACCAAAATGTACCAAGAAATGGAATAACATATAACGTAACCGCTCAATAGTCCATTAATTTTATATTGACGGTAACACAATTCCTATAAGATATTGTATGAAACTTTTATCATCCCTTCGTTCTGCACTTAAATATGGCATTAAACTTGCTACAGACAAAAATATAATAACCGATTCTCACAAGCATTACCTTCTATGGTACCATGATTCACAATACCGGTATCAAACCTTTGCTAACTTGCAATTTTTGGACAGTTTTGAAGGTTTGAAAGGGTTTTGGTGGTTTTGAATAGGTTGATCTGTGAACTGTGGGCATTTTTAACTGTTACAAGGTATTCATGGGTACCGCAAACTACATTGTTAATCCACTTCTACCATATATTTTGGTAGAAATAAAAACATGCAACCAAGTTAGCAGCTCCTTAATTTTCTATTTTCCTAGGTATGATCATTTTTTACCGGTTGAAACAACTCCCTCAAAATCTATGGGTGCGGCTATACGCACCCCATGACTTACTTAGCATACCCCAAGTGCTAAGTACACCATATTTTAATTGATTAAAATTAGCATAAATACTAACTACACCCCATCAAATGACCAAAATATCTTTTTCTATTCTAACATAAAACCTATCTATCATTCCTAAGCACACCCAAATCATTCTGACCTCTCCTCTCTCCTCTCTCCAACCGACCAGTCCCCTCTCCTCTCCGATCCCCTCTGCTCCCAAGACCAATCCCAAGATCACTGCTAGTGTTTTTCGTTTAGGATCACTGCTAGGGTTTTTCGAATCCCTTCAATCGTGTGAAAGCGAAATAAATTTCGAATTTTTTTTTGGGTTTTCACGGTTCTGTTCGAGCCTGGTTTGTCGAGCGCTCAGACTGGAGTTCGACCCACGACAGTCGAACTTCTTTGCTAACGTTCGACCAAAGCTGGCCGAGCGAAAAATTAAATGAAAAAAAACACAATGTTCGACCACAACTAGTCGGACAAAGCTCTACTGTTCGACCATTACAGGTCGAACTACCCTATATATGTTCGGCCGACACAGGTCGAGCAAACAGTGTTGTTCCGTTCGACCTGTGTTGATCGTGATCATCGCGAATTTTTTTTTTTTGGGTTCAACAATTCACATACAGTGCTTCAAACCGAGAAAGAATGATTATGTCTTTGAAGTGGACTTCCTTCCTCCATGATGCCGTCTTCACAATTTCAAAGAAGGATTTTTCTAGGGTTTTGGAGTTGGGTTGGAAAAGAATGTGAAAATGAAAGAAGAAGGAGGATGTTGGGTGTGATAGAAATGTCATATGGGTATATGAGTCTTTTAACATTAATCTAATTTTCAACTTAAGTTATATGGGATGTGCTTAGAACGTCATGGGGTATGGATAGCCGCACCCAAAATCTAGTCTTGCATAGAACAAACTTAAAAGAAGTTGCACGTGGAGTTACTAATGGAGAAATGCACGCTATCATTTCTTTGTACCACTCCATCCGAAAATATTAACCAAGAAACTGCAATAAAATATACCGTAGGACTTCAATTTCACATTGATGATAACACAATTTTTTTTGATGATTTTGGCATCTACAAAGTTTCTAATTCCTTCTTATGTGGCATTCAAATATGACATTTGATGCGCTTCAGACAAAATCTAACATCAAAAACCATAATAACAAA
The DNA here is from genome assembly GCA_029216955.1 of Iris pallida. Classification (NCBI taxonomy): domain Eukaryota; kingdom Viridiplantae; phylum Streptophyta; class Magnoliopsida; order Asparagales; family Iridaceae; genus Iris; species Iris pallida. The sequence goes on along the minus strand of JANAVB010040218.1, from coordinate 33,220,034 downwards.
ACCTCACAAGCATTACATTTTATGGTTCAAGTAGCAACAATTAAATAACTTGCACCATATTATTTGAAAGAATTAATGTTGTGCAACTCCGAGTTAGCAACTTTTGCACATATGTTACCATTTTCCTATATATGGTTAAATTTTACAAGAGCTGGAAGTCATTAGCATTCCTCAACATGCAGAAACTATGTGTGAGCATTATTAGGTTTTGGACCAAAAATCAAACCGAATTTGAAAAAAAAAAAAAAAAAAAAACTCGGTTATATTTCGTTTCTGAAAATACTAAAAAAAATTATTCGATTTCGGTCCAAAATCGAAAAGTGAATAAGAGTTGTGCAATTATGTAAATATCCTCAATTCTATGTTTATGTTGTAATTAAGATATGTATATTTTGAAAGCAACAATTCTATTTACGTGTTTTCAAATGAAACTTTGGCAATTTAACAACTAGTCTAACTTTGAACGCAAAACAACAAACGTGTGTATAAAAATTATAATGTTTATTATCATTTAACCACGACTTTAACTTTGGACTCTACCCATTATACAATAGAAATAGTCCAACCGAATAAACTGAATCGTTCGGTTTGGGTTTTTGGTTTTTAGAATTTCGATCTATTTGGTTTTGACTATTTCCCCACCCCCGCGTTGAAACAATTCTCACTTACAAGAAGATATGCACTAGTATTTCTCATTACTTTAGAATACTGCAACAACAAACAAACGGTTGATAATTTGACTTCTAATGTTTTTCATCAACATTTTGTTATTGCCGAGGCACAATTTTTCGATGGAAAACTGAGAAAAAATGAAACAATTGTAAAAACAATGTTCCAACGCAACACTTGTAGGAAGGTTGCGCAAGTATAACGAAGATCTAAAAAGATATCGTTATGATATTACGAGAATCTAAAAAGATTTCGTAATCACAGTAATCGATCGTAGTACTTCTAAAAAGAAGATACAATCAGAATTACTGGCAGCAACGAAGAAGGTGACTGACGAATGATGGAAGAACTCCTGCTGGGGTGCATAATCACCGTTGCTCAAAGCTTTATTCGTCCTACATGAACAGCTTCCAGGAACCAGCAAGTTCGTCGGAGAACTTGGAACACTTCTGCTCTTCTGACTCCTCGGACGGACACGAACTCCCGTGCACGAGCAACGCTGGTGCGGCCTTTCCTCTCTCTCTCGAAGGCTGCAGATCAGAACTGTGTTAAAGAACACGTCTGAATTCTCTGTTTACTTGTGCTAAAGAACACTTCGTAAACTTTCTGGTGGCTTCTCTTTTTCTATTCTGTAATGAGGCTTGAGAGAGAGGATGCCTTATATAGGCCCTGCAGCAACTGGTCGGTTGCCACAAAGTTAGGGACGTGGTAATAACCACCCCGAACATGTAGCAACCGCCCAGAACATGCAAACCCACGTTCTGCTGCCAACTGCGCACATCCAGCGTTCCTTGCACTCTGTGCGACAGAGTGCGCACTGAACTGCGCACACTGCGCGCACTGCACGCATTGCGCACGCAATGCAACCAGCGCAACCCGAGCAACCCGCGCAACCCAGCGCAACCCAGCGCACCCAAGCGCAACCTGAGCGCAACCTGGGCGCGCACCTGGGCAGCGCAACTGGGCTTGCGCAACTGGACATGCGCAACTGGGCAGCGCAACTGGGCTTGCGTAACGTGGCAGCGCAAGTGGCTCGCGCAACGAGTGCAACTAAAGCGCACTATACGCCTAGCGACGATGCTGACGTGCTAAGTGCAAAGTGCGCCAACAAAATGCCACATTATGCCTCATGAGCCCATGAGCCCGAGTCCGAGTCCGAGTCCGAGTCGCTAAGCCCCTACGGGGCTTAGCTCCCATGGAAATGAATTTCCCAAGAGCAAAAAGCATGAATACTTTTATTGTTGATTTAGCCTTTTTTCCATTAGAAAAATAATCCCACATGGCACACCCATGTGCACCTCCACACCACATGTGCATCTCTAAAATAGGAAAGCTATTATATAGAGATACAACTCCTTTGGTCTAGCCGATGTGGGACTAAAATTCTCTTTGAAATAGACCAAACTCCAACAATCCCCCACATATCTATATATATATGGGTATAAGTGTTCCCCATAGTAACTGTCCATCATGCATTAGGAGAGATGTCGCTTACGACTTGAATCTTCCCGTGTGGGTCAAACAACAGACTATAATACAAGAATGGACTAAGCCTTGAATTCTGCATCATAGCTGAAATTCTTTCCACTCGCATAATGTAGTTACGTGTGCTTCTGGCTACACATTAAAGGCCCTGTGCCAACCTGGTTTCAGTGTATAATTTTGGGCGTCTACAAGTTTACCCTCAAAAGACGGCCTGATATCTCTTTGTCCATACACTATAGGTGAGTTCATTATAAAGAGACATGGCATGAAGCGCTTTGCGCTTCCCTTGCGGTGCTACGCCGTTATGACATGGCCCGAAGCCAAGGTATTACCCCTCCCTGGGAATCACCCCTTATCTGGGAACCTTTGTAGTGTCATACTACAGTAGCATGAGGCAACTGCCTCTTTGTAGTGCCAAACTACCCAGCATGAAGCCTTAGGCTCCCTTGCGGTGTTATGCCGCAACGACATGGCTTGCAAGGCCGAGGCTTTATTCCTAACCGGGTACCTCATCGTGGTGTCGTGCCACAGTAACATGAGGAACTCCTCCTCTTTGTAGTGCTGACTACATCCCTCTTTATTTTAATATACAGCATTAGGCTAACTGCCTATTTGCGGTGCTACGCCGCTGTGACTTGCCTGCAAAGCCGAGGCTTTATCCTATTCCTGGGCAGCACCCCACATATAGGAACCTCATTGTGGAGTCACCCCACTGTAGCATGGAGTTTTACTCCTTGTAGTACTATTCTACCGTGCTTCATGTAAAGCACACCAGGCATTCACTCTGCCTGAGAACTCATTAAGGCAATTAAGCCAACCTTCCCACAGGAACCATTTTCCGCAGAAAACAACAGTAGACAATAGTGGTTATAGGTCCGTAACCTCTCCATGCCCAATAGAATATGTACCCACCGTTCCTGATATTCTTTCGATTAGTGGTCCTCCCTTGAACCAAAAGCTAGATGCCTAGTAGATAAATCTTTGAACTATTAGCATAAAACTTTATGGTAGGAATACAATAATACAATATCAGAATGCCTTCAAGCCCATTTTACAAGCTGTCGTCGACCAGCTGGCGCTTGAGGCCCTTGGTGAACGGATTTGCCAGGTTCTCCCGACTCCGAACATCAATCACTGCAATAACACCTCTCTTGATAAGATCGTGTACTGCCCTGTACTTCAACCGCACAGTCCTATTCTTCCTGTTGAAGAGGTCATTTGATGCCACCGCCGCAGTCGCCTGGTTGTCGCAGTATATCGGTATCGCCGGTATTTATGCCCCAACCACTGGAAGATCATACATGAGCTCCCGAAGCCATTCTGCTTCCTCGGCTGCGGTATCAAGTGCAAAGAACTCAGATTCCATGGATGACCGCGAGAGCATAGTCTGCTTCATCGACTTCCATGATATAGCAGCTCCACCCATTGTGAAAATGAATCCACCTGTGGACCTCTTGCTCTCCACCTCTGAGTACCAGCTGGCATCACTGAAGCCTTCCACTACCGACGGATCTCCGCTGTAGTACAATACATATGTCTGAGTCTTCTTGAGATATCTCATAACCCTATTCACAGCTTTCCAGTGTTCAGCACCTGGGTTGCTCGTGAAACGACTCAGCATTCCCACGGCGAAAGCTATATCAGGCCTTGTGGCAGTAGTAGCATACAACAAACTTCCCATTACGCTTGCATACTCCAGCTGCCTGACGCTCTCCCCTGAATTAGGCTTCAGCTTCAGATCACACCTGTACGGCGTATCGATCCCTGGAAGATCCCGATACCCATAACGAGTGATCATTTTCTCAATATAATGAGACTGTGACAGCGCTAGTCCAGTGTCTGTCCGGATGATCTTGATCCCTAAGATCACATCAGCTTCCCCCAAGTCCTTCATACTGAACTTGCTGGAGATGAATTTCTTTGTCTCCGTGACACAGCTGATATCCGTACCTAGGATAAGCATGTCGTCCACGTATAGACAAACGATCACACATCTTCCATCAGCGAACTTCGTGTAAACACACTTGTCCGTATCGCTGACCATGTAGCCATTTGACCTTATAACTTTGTCAAATTTCTCATGCCACATCTTGGGAGCATGTTTAAGACCGTACAAAGATTTCACCAACTTGCAGACTTTGTCTTCAAGACCCCTGATGACAAATCCCTCTGGCTGTTGCATGTAAATCTCTTCGGTCAGCTCGCCATTTAGGAAAGCCGTATTCACATCCATCTGATGTATCACCATCTTATGTATTGCTGCGAGAGCAATCAACATTCTGATGGTGGTCATCCGGGCTACTGGAGCATATGTGTCAAAATAGTCAATCCCCTGCTTCTGAGAAAACCCCTTGGCTACCAACCTAGCCTTGAACTTGTTAATAGTTCCGTCTGTTTTCATCTTCTTCTTGAAGATCCATTTGCATCCGATGGGTTTTGCTCCTTCAGGAAGATCAACCAACACCCAAGTGTTATTTGAGGTGATGGAATCAATTTCATTGTCAATCGCCTCCTTCCAGAAAATTGCATCTCTGGTCTTCATCGCCTCATCATAGGTAAGTGGACCTGCTTCCACATGATAGGTGACAAAGTCACTTCCGAAGTCCTTCGGCCTCCTCACACGCTTAGCTGACAGCTCAGCTTGTTCTGATTCAACCGTTGTTTCAACAACAACATCTTCTTGGACCACTTCTTCATTGAAGACTTCAGTTTCTTGCGCACCCTCATTATTCTCCGGAACATCCGGAAGAACAATATTCTTGTGCCTTGCAAATTTGTCTTCAAAATATTCTGCGTCGCGAGATTCAATGATATGATTTGACTCAATATCAAGAAATCTCCGAGCATCACTCTTCTCGGCATACCCCAAGAAGATCGTCTTAGTAGTCCTTGTCCCAAGCTTCTGAATCTTCAGATCTGGAAGCTTGACATACGCCAGACACCCCCACACTCGAATGACATTCAAGTTAGGTCTGACCTTGAACCAGAGTTCATGAGGAGTAACGTCAGAAGTTGCATGAGGCACTCTATTTAGAATAAAAGTGGTCGTCAATGCAGCTTCTCCCCAGTAGCACTTAGGAAGACCAGCAGTCAACAACATTGAGTTAATCATTTCTGTTAACGTTCTGTTCTTCCTCTCTGCTACTCCATTTGATTGAGGAGAGTACGGAGCCGTAGTCTCATTGACAATTCCATGTTCTTTGCAGAACGATGCGAATTCATGAGACCTGTACTCCCCACCTCGATCACTTCTTATTCTTTTGAGTTGTTGTCCAGTCTGCCGCTCAGCTTCGGCTCTGAACTCCTTGAACTTCTCGAATGCTTCGTCTTTAGCCTTCAGCAAGTAGACGAACGCATACTTTGAGAAGTCATCGATGAAGGTTATGAAATACTTCATCCCGGCCTTTGTAGAGAACTGTTTGAAGTCACAGATATCGGAGTGTACCAACTCCAGAAGATCTGTACTTCGATTAACCCGAGGAAAGGGTTTCCTTGTGATCTTTATTTGAGCACAAACTTCACATTTCTCTACCTTACCCCCATATTTGAAGATAAGTCCTAGACTAGACATTCTGTTTATTCGTTTACAATGAACATGTCCTAGCCTATTATGCCACAACTCAAGAGTATAAGCAGAAGGAGTGATTTCATTAATCACATTAATTACATTGGACTGATTTACAAGCTGAATTTTGAACATTCCTTCGATATAAAAAGCTTTCCCGAAATATGTTCCCTTGATAGACATCACCATCTGGCCAGCATTGATGTCCATCCTGAGGCCTGTATTGCAGAGTAGGCAGCCCGAGATCAGGTTCTTGGCGATAGCAGGTACGTGCTTCACGCCTTGAAGCGTCAGAGACTTCCCCGAAGTCAGCTTCAACACCACCGTCCCGATCCCGAGCACTTCAGCTTGTGCCTGGTTCGCCATCATAACCACTTCAGAAGTAGGGGTGTAGGTGGTGAACCACTCCTTACTGGAGCAGACATGGCAGGATGCTCCAGTGTCTACCCACCAGTTAGAGTCAGTCCTTACCGCATCAACCTGTGCAATCATAGCAACAACGTCAGTGATCATAGATACCTTACTAGGCTCTCCTTGCTCTGATTGCTTGATCTTTGCTTTGCATTCATTCTTGAAGTGGCCCTTCTTGCCACACTTGAAACAAGGCATCTGAGACTTTGCCTTCTTTCGCTTGAAGGAAGACCCCTTCACGTTCAGATTGTTAGGATCATTCTTCTTGCTGTGGGAAGCCGCCTGCTTTCCCCTTGGTTCCTTGGTATGAACCAGATTGGCGTTAGCCAATTGCTTGGACAGTGAGTCCACCTTCAGTTGAGTCCGCATCTGGTCCTCAACATAGATTTCTTGTAAGAGATCTTCAAGGCTGATCTCTAACTTCTTCCTATGCATGTTTGTATAGAACTTACTCCACCCAGCGGGGAGCTTTGAGACAATCCCTCCAACAACAAACTTGTCAGGGAGGGGCATCGCCTCGTCTTCCAACTTTTGTCGCAGCTTCAAAAATTCTTTTACCTACGGCAGCATGGACTTCTCGTCCTCAAAGAGCCATTTGTGATATTTTTCAACCACAAATATCTTGCTCCTGTTCTTATCTTCTTCGTACAGTTTCTCCAGAGATTCCCATATGTCTCTGGCAATTGGTTTCTTACTGTAGGATTCTGCTAGGAAATCCTCCATAGCATTCAGGATTAGTAGTGTCAGGTCCAGTTTCACACATGCTTTCTCCCCTCTGGGTTTGCTAAAGCCCCTCACCATCTCATGAGCCAAGAGGCTGTGCTCAGCGATCGACCTCCCTTTGATGAACACAGCCTGATTCGAAGATACCAAGTCCTGCATGATCTCCTCCATCCGCCGGCACATAAGGTACGTAATTATCTTATAAAGATAATTACAACACGCAACAGGTCTGAAATCCGCCAATGTCGTCGCTCCCTCCTTCTTTGGCACCAAGGTCAGGAATGTGTGATTCAGCTCTTCAGAAGCTTCCCTTTGATGAAGAATTCATGCACCACCTCCAAGACCTGATGCTTCAGAATGTTCCAGTGGCGTTTGTAGAACCCACTACTAAAACCATCCAGTCCGGGGGCCTTGTTGGGATCCGCCACCTTGACAATGGATTCCATCTCCTCCAAAGTAACCGGGGGCAAGAAGAATGCTATTCCCATACGGAGTCACCAATCTCTTCGTAACAACCTCTGGGAACACAGACAGGTAGTCAGTCTGAAAATATAACTCAGAGTAGTACCTAACAGCCTCGCACTGGATCTCAGCCGGCGTCCCCACCAGGATGCCATCCGCATCAAGAAGCTGGGATATGTGATTCCTATGTTGTCTTGTCCGGATAACATCATAGAAGAACTTGGAACAACGGTCGCCATCCTTGAGCCAGGAACATTTGGCACGCTGAGCCGTGTTAATCTCCTTCTGCAGCCTCAGGATGTTGACTTCTCCAATCAGCTCCTTCTCTCTTGCCGCCAGGTCTCCATTAAGCATGTCAGCTTGCATGTCCTGCTGGATGGCGCGCAACTCCACCTCCTTATCTTCTAAGGTAGACTTGGGCAACCCCTTCACCCAACTCCGAAGAGCCTTCTTCGTGGCCTTGAGACGACGTACCAAGCGAAACTAGGCCGTCCCCTCCTGACAGCTAGTGAGCCCCTCTGAGACAGCCTCCAGGTAGCCCACCGAGAGATACCAACTATTGTTATACCTGAAAGGGCGGGACTTCCCAGGAGACCGAGAAGTGAAGCCAACCCTGATGGGAGAATGATCGCTCGTCCCAGCGGCCAGGCCCTCAGCCGAAGAGTTGGGAAAATACCGGAACCATTCCCCGTTGCCCAGAGCTCGATCAAGCTGGCATGCAACCCTGTTCCGGATGGCTTTGTTGTGCCAAGTCCAGATGAAGCCTGAGCGAGACAATCCCTGGAGCCCCGCCTGGAGGAGGCATCCCTGGAAATCATATAAGATAGAGTCTGGAACTGGGCGACCACCCACCTTCCCTCGGTACAGAAGGGCGTTGAAGTCCCCGATCAGAAGAAGGGGAAGGACCGACGAATCTGCAGCAGCGGCAACTCGGGAGATGTCGCTCCACAAGGACTCCCGTCTCCTTTTATCGTTGTGGCCGTAAACCGCCCCCAGCAATAACCGAAAGCCACCCTTATTCGAGAAGGAGATGGCAATCAACTGCTCCGTCATCAAGATCAAGTCACCATCCCAGCTCTTCGAGTTCCAACGAACCTAAATCCTGGCCATGTCACATAGAACCAGGTTGTGAAGTTGGGCCCAATGAGATGGGGTCCGCCGAGCAAGTGTCTTTTCACATTTGATCTTAGATTCTAATAGAATAGAAATGTCACATTTCTCTCTGTGAAGCACCCCACAAATCTCTCTCCACCTCCCTAGCGAACACGCCCCCCTCATATTCCAGGCGATAATAGCCATTAATTAATGGGAGGATGGGTCCCCTGTGAATCACCCGGATCGGCACCTGGAGAATGCGTCACATCCGTCGCTAAAAGATCCTCCTCCATCCCAGTCGGAATGGCCTGCTGGGGAACGACCTGAGAGAGCACCAACGCCTAGGCAGGATTGTCAACACACACCGCCTCCTCTCTGTCAGAAGGATGTCCCCCTCCCTGGAGGGGCCGTCACTCAGCGGACCGACAACACGTCTCTTCCTACAGTAAACCTGCCCCTTAGCCGATCCGCCACCCCATCGCGCCTCGATGCCCGACGCCACCATGCCTCTAGTAACTATACTACTCTGCCCCGGGCAAGTGTGTCACGCCCCGCTCCCTGTAGGAGCGATCGTCCTCGCTAAGACGTGATGCCGCATGAGCCTAGATTGCGCTCATGCAAGGCGGGTTCCATAACGGCCGATTCCAGCGGCTGCGACGGGGTCGTCGCACAGAAGTCCCAAGTAGAGACATTGAATAATAGCAGCAGAAATTTAGAACAAACACAAGTTATTCAAAAGAAGCTCTTTATTGATATTGAAACATAGATTACAATGGGGCGCAAGGCCAATATTACAATTCTCTCAAGCTCACTCATCTCACATTACAAGTCACTCAGCTCTCTCTCATCTCTCAATACAAGTCTTGACTCCAGCGGAAGCTTCGGAAGGCGACGTCCATACATTATGTTCCGTATAAGTTTTTACTCCGTGCGGCCGCACGCTTCGAATCGCCAAGGAACTCCGTGCCTCGACGCATCCAAGCGAGCTCCGCGCTACGAGCTTCTACCTGTGCCTGCACATGAAAACTATGTGGGTGTCAGTACTCAACTGTACTGGTGGAATGAGCTTCTCGCCCACCCATACAAACCCAACACGTTTGATTTACTTTGTGCAACATAGTCAGTTCTTATTGATTGTCTTTCTAGTCTTGCCTTAGGATCAGTTTTATGACCGACGCCTTACTTATTTTGTGTCTTTAGACCATCCCGTGCTCGCAACATCAATGTTAACTCAACAATGTTAATCTATCAAGTCGTGTTTGCCTTACGGCCATAATAAGAGACGCAACTACGCGATGAAGCTCCACTTCCGTGTGACCGTGCTTACAAATCCATCATACCGTGCCTCGCACTCAATGTGACTTCACCATTTCGCCGCCTCGCGGCCATTGCTACTTCGATCACCAACAGACCCAATCAAGACTTCTGGCCTAAGTATCACTTGACCGACTTCGCCTTGCGGCATTTCCTGACTTAAACTCAAGACAACTCGAACCATAACTTATGCAACTTATATGCCAACAACTTAAGACCGACGCCGCATCTCGTGCCGTAGCACGTCGCCTATGTTGATGCCAAATCTTAGGACCAAACCTTGTGTTCTAACTCTACACACATCCAACTGACTTAATCCAAAGGCACACACGCGGATTGCCGCCCGTGCCGACCCATCTATATGAATTGGTCACTAACATCACAAGCTATCCTGGACTATAGCCTTGCCATTCGGCGACTCTTTCAGCGCAGGTAGCTAGCCCCGCTGAAAGTTTCCGAATGACCCGAGCGGTTCGTCCAGCTACGGCTATACCGTGTTTCCCTCCGGAACGTCGCGGTCCCATGGCGCCCAGGGTTGTCGCGCGTGGAAACTCCTTGTCGACAAGTTGTCCAATGACCATGCAAGACTCGACACAAACTGACGTCTCACACAGTCATTCCTCTTTCAATGTTACCATCTCTTTCAAACCCAATATCAAACCTTCTATCATTTGAGACCCCTCGACGACCCACGGTCGCGAGCATTCTTTCCATCATTTGAGACCCCTCGACGACCCACGGTCGCGAGCATTCTTTCCATGTTACCATATCATTTCATTCAACTCAATGCCTATTCAATAATCCTTTCTCCAAAAACTCATTCAATCAACCGTGGTTCCTGCCTTAACACTAGGTCTGTGCATCGTGCCTCAAACCGACTTCCGTTCTACGCGACGCTATCGCCCAAGTCATACTTTATATGATGGGCCTTGGGATCGTGGGACTATTTAACCTGACAACTGCAGAATGAGCGGAACAGCACTTGAAATGACTTAGGTCGACCGGCATAACTTTGTCTAACTTACTCAAGCCTATAACTTAACGAACAAAGGCCGCGTCAAGCCTTGCCTCGATGGAACGTGCCGAGCACGCGTTCAACTTTGAACGACCAAGTCATTTGGGTGCCTAGACTTATGGCACAAGCTGTGCAACACAACTTAACTCATGGGGCAAGCCAAGGCTATGCCAAGCCTTGGACGACAGGACCGTGCATGCTTTATGAAGCATTCATGCGGGCGACGCCTATGACTTAAGCTACGATTCATGACTTCGCCTACTCAACCAACTTTCCTTCTCCCAAGCCACGGGACGAAGGACCGAGTGTCATTTTTAAAGCACGCCGTACACCAACTCTAAGCCGACCGTTGGACCTTTCCATATTCTAACTCAATTCGATCCGTCGGGATTATTCCCTTTAGCTATGTGAATTGGTCTCTTTTATTATCAAGCCTACTTGTGCAAGTTGAAAACATGCGATTTATTATGTGAAGGCTAAGATGAGGCAAGTTCACCGAAACTACCCCACCTGAGCGAGCGGTCGCCTTGACCGAGCGATGTCTCCGAGTAGCCGTTGCAAGGCTAAGTCCGAACGCCGTCGGCGTTTCGATTCCTCCGATTGACTGAGCGGGACGGGGCACTACAAAGTGGACAACGTCCCACTCGTGGGAGCAAGCTGGGTAGAGACAATGAGGCTCATCCCACCATCACTCACTGGATGAGTATCCTCTCCCACCAAGACCTCCTCTCCACTGTCAACTCTGAAATCCATGTCACAGGGTGAGTCGGAGCCTCACTCAGGGGAATAGTAGGCTCCACCTGAGTTCCTACCGCCGAACAAGCACTGGCCAGATGTCCGAAACAGAAACAGCGTGAACAGGTAGGTGGGACCCATTCGTATTCCACCTTCTGGGTAAGCACCTCTCCAGAAGGAATCTCATATTCCACCATCTTCGGTAGCTCCCCCCCAGCCCGAATCTTCACAAAAATCCTGGCGTACATCAACCTCGACCGAAAGACAGTAGCTTCATCAGCCTTGATCGGGGTGCCCACCAAGCTCGCCAGACGCATCAGCAATGGTATACTCCAGAACCGGACAGGGAACTCAGGGAAGTGAATCCATACAGGGATGGCATTCAGAACTTTCCTCTCACATCGAAGCTCCGGGGTCCATTCCTTTAGAATGATAAGCCTGTCGTCGAACATCCAGAGGCCGCCTTGAAGAATCCTAGCGACATCCTCCGCAAGTCCGAACTTCACATAATATAAGCCGTTCTCGCGGGCAAAGAACTCCATACTCCCCTTAGGCTGCCAGACACGCGCTGCATAACCCCGGATCTGTCCGTAGAAAGGCTTGTTGCCTAGAACATACAGAACGAGGGTATTCTTCCAGTATGCTGTCACCTTCTCTATCTCCTTCGCAGGGAACGAGGCCCGAAAACCCCGTCCTGCCTTGATCGGCGGCACGTACTCCATCGATGTGGGACTTTTCAGCCCCACAGGTTTGCAGATCTCTGCCCAGGACCGTCCAGCCGGCCATGTAGTCGCCCCATGTGGCCAGGGGGCAACCTCCGGGCGGGGAGACCCAGATCCCTGAACACCGAACTCCACCACCTTACTCTTTCCCTTGTCCGCCTAAGTCACCTTTGGCCGCCAGCCCACCGATCTCCCAGCAGACACCACAGGACCACGGCCCGATGGCCGCGCCCCTGACCCGCTCTGTCGACTGTCAGCAGGATGGCGATCCCTAACATGGCACTGTCCTCCTCCTGCCTTTCCCCCGGTCTTCGCCACGCGACGACGCGTAACCGTCGTCCATCCCCCTCCCTCCATCTGGCCCCCCTGAGATCCAGATCTGCACCGAATTCAAAGTTAGGCTCGTTGGAGACACCTCGCAGGATCCGATCCCCGTCACCGCCGCCTGCCACAAATACGGGGGGCCGCCCGACCCCCCCACAAACGATCCCGCCCCTCCCACCGCCTGAGGGGGCGCCGCCGTCGTCCGCCGAACCTGGGGGTCCGCCCGACCCCCCCAAAGAAGTTCCCGCCACCCCCCCCCCCACCGCCTGGGGGGGGCGCCGCTGCCATCCGAAGGTCGAGGGGGTCCGCCCGACACTCCCCCAGCCGATCCCGCCCCCCCCCCCCTCCCGCCTGGGGGGGCGCCGCTGCCAGCCGAAGGTTGGGGGGGTCCGCCCGACCCTCCCCCAGCCGATCCCGCCCCCCCCCCCAACCCGCCTGGGGGGGGGGGGGCGCCGCCGCTGCCGTTCTTCCCGGCCTTCCTCCCCCCGCCGGCGAGGGGGTCTGTTGGCCGCGGGGGAGGAACCCTAGCCGCCAACGCCTGATCGTCCGATTCGCCTGATCTCTCCATTATATATATATAGTATTTTGATCTTTATTTTGAGTCTAAATTCGTGTAAACGAAGTCGCACTTGCATTCTACAAGACTTAAGCCTATTAGTCCACTCAAATAAACCAAAACCAACTTTTACTTCACAACCCAAAATCAAACCTGAACTCCACAAACTGTCTAGAACCCAACAGAACCATTCTAGAACCAAGGAAACCGAACTCGGTTCCTAACCAAACTCAGGTCAAATTTGGTCTTTGGGGACTCAGTATTTAGGGTTCCCTAATTTGACTCCTTCACCCTCGAGAATAGGGACTCAACGTTCATATTTTTGAACGTTTGAGGACCGAACTCTGGCCGAGTTCTGTCCCTACTTCACCCTATAAACACCCATGAGTTCTTCTCATTTTTCATTCAATTCAATCAACTCATTTCTCATTTCCTTATCTATTCTCTCTGAGCTACAACCTTCTCAACTACCAAGAAACTCTCCTAATTAGCATTCTAGTGCCAAGTGCGATCTCGGTTAGAAGTTTACAAGAGTTGTAAAAGCTTGGGAATTCAAATTTCACTTTACAAGTGTTGAAGTCGATGTGCTCTTCGAATCAAAGTACGTGGTTGTTGAAGTCGACAAACTCTTCGCATCAAAGCTTGTGGCTGTAAGAAGGCGACGAGAATTTTGAATGAAAGCTCGTGGTGTACTACTATTTCACAAATAGTTGATTAATACATGACAAGAGTACGTGGGACTGGATTGCCTTCCACGAAGGACACCAGTATACATCACGATCTTTGTGTTTGTGACTACTTTGTCTATTTTCAATATTTGCTTGTTGAATTGCTAGTTGATTTTTAGTTGGTAATATTTATTGAATATATTCCGTTGCACTCTATTCACCCCCTTCTAGAGTTGCCTTTACTATAAAAATATGAAGACACATATCCTTGAATATTCATAGTTTCATAAAATTTAATTTATGAGTAACCATCATTTTATTATACTGTATTTTTATGGCGAGTGGGCAGAAGCCTAGAATACCTTACTCTATAAAGATAAATTGTTGATGATACAAGGATCAGCTTTGCACATAATCATGCTCTTAAAAATAGATCATGTAAACGTGCTAAATGTGCTGATTGGATTTAGACGTACATAATCCATAGTAATCCAATAAAGAAAAGTACCATATTTATAGACCCATGAGCATATATATAAAAACCTACTTAAAATATAATATCAAAAGCAAAACAATGCCTGAATCCTATAAACTATATTTTAAACTCTACTTTCTTTCTAACTGATTCGAACGACTGTATTTGGTCCAAATTCATATTAAGATATCCATATTTGTATAATCCTCGATGCCAATAAAGTACGGGTACAACAAAACGTGAATCTATCTATGCTTCATCCAAAGTGCAAAATCATTAGAGTCACAATTAAATCGGGGAAGGTCAAGGCCTACACTAATCCAACTGATGTATGATAGGAAGAATAAGTAGAGTAGGATATATAAAAGATTTTATCAATATATGAGACATATATACTCTCGTTCACTTGTTCAAGTGCATCTCTAGGAACTCCGCTTTCATATATCATAGAGAACTCTCCAAATGCCCAAAAAGCTTCCATTTGTCAACATCCTATGAGGTGAGAGTTAACTGGAAAGTGACATTAAAATGGATCTTCATCTTGTGATCAAGAAGATAAAAAATTCTCTTTGCTAAAGAAGTTGAATTGTGAGCACTTGTCAACAACTCATGAGTTAGAACTTGCCTAATCTCGTAGTTGGAGCAGTGGAAGCTCAACACCAAGCCGTGGTTGGAGTCGGAAAGTACTTCAAACCAAATCTCACTAGTGGAGGATCAAACCAAATCACACTAGTGGAGGAACGAAGGAGTTGGTATACTATTCTTTCTTTGCAGTACTGCATTAATTTGAAATAGTCCCAGATTGAGAAGATCATGATACATTGTCATGTTTGTCTATTGTATCTTTAATTCTACCCTTATACATTGTCGTGTTTGTCTATTGTATCTTTAATTTTACCCATATATATTGCAATAGTTTATAATTTATAATTGTAAGTTTTTAGAATGTATTAAGGCATAAAAAGTTTAAGAGTAAAAGGGGCACGAATATACCTTGGTCAAAAAGATATACAAATGTCCTTTGGTCAAAAATGTACATGAATATCATTTGGTCAAAAGGTGCATAAATGTCCTTTGGTAACAAAGGTGCATGAATGTTCTTTGGATACGAAGATGCATAAATGTCGTTAATTATTTAATAGTCATAATATTGTAGGAATTGTTTTGGTGGTGGTGGAATTGAAATAAGATTAGAATGTCTCGGTAGAGGAACTAAATGTATTGAGGGATATTGGATGAATTGAGGGATAAATAGTTTAAAATTAAAAAGGTGCATAAATATCCTTTGGTTAAAAAGGTGCATGAATGTCCTTGGTCAAAAAGTTGCATCAATATTCTTTGGTCAAAAGATGCACGCATCGTCTTTGGTTACAAAGGTGCATGAAAATTCTTTGATAACAAAGGTGCATCAGCGTAGATGCATGATTGCCGTTGATTGTTTTATAAATCTTAATATTGTAAGAGGTATTTTGGTGGTCATTAAGACTATTTTTAGCCTTTATTGCACTAGCTTGCAACAAACTAGTCTCCTTTGATAAAACATACACAAAAGGTTTTTAATATTAAGAAATTATAAACAACACTTTCTTATTCCAAAGTAGACTCTAGTGCAGCAAATAAAGTATAAACCAAACGACATCAGCAAAAGCTAATATAATATCATATAGAATATGTTTTCCCACCATAATCAGGTTCATTTTCAAGAGAACTAGAAACTTTAATCTATACCCATTGAGATGAACAATCCAATTCCGATTAGAGACCCAACAGAACTGAACCTCCAATGATAACTACATATATGAGACAACTATAGATAATTGAACTACCAAACCTAAGTTAGCGAGAAAGCATACCTCTCCCTGCTTCAGGTTTTCTATCAATGATGCTGGGCCAAGCCCAATAAACATCAAATGTTTCAGGGGTAAACCATTGTCTATGACTCCATTGCTCAAAATCAGAATAGGAAGTATTACAAACTAACACCCACACAAATTCTGAACCAATTGCTTCTCAGAGAACCACATCTGTAAACTGTCATAGTTGGATTGAGTACAAAAACCCCCTCCGAATGTTCACATTATCAAACCTCAAATAAGGTATCAAAGCATTTCAAACCTAAAATTCCAAGTAGATTCTATATAACGGCCATCCAACCTGACCAGGGAATTGTGCCCCAAAATAGCCCTAGAGTCCTCATAGTTGACTCAGCTACGCAAAAGTGCAGCTTTTTGCACCGAGTTACCAACTGTATTCTGCCAAGCATAAACAGAGGATTCAAAGTTGTTTTAGTAAAGCGGAAATTAACAGGGGCCCTTGCCATGAAAGGACTCTATCTGGGACGCCTATGCCCGCTTGGACACAAATCTGTCTCGGTTAGACATGGTCTATTTGTATTCGACTCTCCACCCTATGATTGCTTGATTTAATTTCTTTAGTGTAGCCAAGAACTCTTATATATATATATATATATATATATATATATATATATATATATATATATATATATATATATATATATTTTTTTTTTTTTTTTTTTGAAATCAGGTAAATTGTTTCTGGAGTCGCTCCCACTGGAATTCGAACTCCTGACCACTCGGGCCGCATGCATCTCTCTTAACCACTAGGCTAGAGGTCATTTGCAAATGACCTCTAGCCTAGTAGTTAAGAGAGATGCATGCGGCGATTCCAGAAACAATTTACCTGGTTCCACAATATATATATATATATATATATATATATATATATTAGAATAATCGAAGAGGCGACAGGAGATCTAGGGTTTACGGCGGACGGACGGTGGTGCGACAAAGGAGGCAGGTTCCAATATATATATATATATATATATATATATATATATATATATATATATTAGAATAACCGAAGAGGCGACAGGAGATCTAGGGTTTACGGCGGACGGAACCTGGGACCCCGGTGAGGCAGGCGGAGACCCATCGACGGTAGGAAGGGATGTTGGCCTCATGGCAGGGGGAGGATGGTCAACGGTGGTGCAACAAAGGAGAAACACTGGCCCCAACTCGCAGCTGTCCGTCAACAGGGGAGGGAACGGCAAAGCGTCGGCGGTGGCGACAAGAAGTGGAGATGCAAGGAGACGAGGAGTTGGGGCAGGCAGACCTAGGGTGACGACTGTCACGCCCCGATTCCGTAGAATCGATAGTCGTCCCCCGGGCGTGATGCCGTGCGAACCTAAATTGCGATCGCACAAGGCACATTCATAAGGCTATCCGAAACACAACATCAAGTTAGAGTACGCAGAGAAATTGATTGACACATTTGAAATAGAAGTAAACTTTTTCATTGATAATAAAACTTCATTTACATTGACTTCATTACATTCATTGCCGCACGGACTACAACATGACTCGACTTACAAAATGAACGCCGATGAGATAGTCGTTCCATATATTACATCCCTTTTTACAAGCGAAACATAACATCTTTCCACCTGCTATCGAGGCGAGTCGAGCCGCCATCTTCTTTTGGACTGAGTGCGGGATCTTCTTCAAAAGGAATCCAGGAACAAGCCTTCACAACCGGACGAGGCTTCAAAAGTGTCCACGTCGCCTTGAGATTTTAAGCGGCACGCCCTTCGTAGTTTGGGGTACCTGCGTGGAGAGCGAGGATCAGTACATTACACTTTGTACTGGTGCGTGGCAAGTTAAGTTCCAAGCTCTCATTTGGTTGAATGAGTTTATATGACTTAGTTCATGAATGTTTCTAACCATCCTAATGAATTTCAAGCGGAAAATGACAAGCATAATGTGATTTACTTCGGAACTTACCCCGGCGGACCGCGCCGCGCCTTATGAAACTTACCATGTTCTTCCCTGTCAATTGTTAACATTTTTCATATTAAGTACAAAATGTACGTGTGATTGGTCACTGGCATCACAAGCCATCCTGGACGTATAGTTTTGTTAATCGAGATCCTTTCAACGCAAGTAGCTAGCTCCGTTGCAAGTCCCCGCTTAACCTGTGCTGAAACCTTATGCACGACTATACCCTGTTTCCTCCTAGGCCGAAACGGTCCCGTGGCCTCGGGTTGCCGCTCGAGGAAACTATCGCCTTGTCGACAAGTTGTCCATAACCGTGTGAAGATATATTTTCCTTTTTTAGTTATTAAGACATAGCCTACATTCTCTTTGAAAACTCAATCCTTTTTCCCGTGTTCGTGCCCTTGCATTTATCCTTTCATTCGCAACAACACTATCGATTTTGCCTAAGAAGAGGGTCGAGAAGAGAAGGGTCAGCCACTCACCTTGAGTTTACTTCGGCGAGAGAACTTGTTGGTCGCGCTAGACGTCGCCTACGCGATTACCTGAAATCGCACAAGCAACCGATTGGAACACTGCATTATTCAAGGAGTTCGATAGGAAAAGCGAGTTCGAAATGCAAGCCATGAAAACCATCGAAAACATTCACGAAAACGCATTCAGAAAACAAAGCCAAAACCAACGCAAGCGGCGTAAAAAGCAGAACAACGGGAGGTCTCTCCCGACTCAGCCGTAGAGTCAATCCTCGAGGCGCAACCCGCTGAATATGGGACTTGGTTCCGAAGAAGACATTCCATAACGAGGAATGGATCTTAATTCAACCGTTCCCATTCGATCGTCTCGGCCGATCCCGACCTATCGGTCCCGACCGAATCGATAGCGACAGTGTTCCTTTCTCGCGCACCCCGTGGACAGGGTAAGGGACACGATGTAGGGACGGGGCACTACAACGACGAGCATCCAACACCTGAAGACGAAGACGCACGTAGAAAATACGAAGGCGGCTACACGAGGCCAAGCACATGGTCGCAGACCCGATCAACCGGAGGGGAGTATACTGACAAAGAAGATGGATACCAACAAAGGGAAGGGAGTGTGTGATACGAGTCCTGAAGATACTAGAGGACGGGTCGAGACAGTCGATACTCCGATCAAGAGCAGATCGTGGGTGGATGTTTGTTGCCCTGATCTCACGACTTCGGATACGATTATGAATTATGTGGAACCCACGAAGCATGGCAATGGCTTCCGAGCGTCATTCCCGGCAGAAGAGATCCAGGAGGTAACGGAGTTTTGGAAGAATACTTTGATTCTATATGTACTCGGCAACCGGCCATTTTATTGGCAAATTCGTGCATATGCAAACCGCGTATGGAAACCAAAGGGTAGTATGGATTTCTATGCTCGAGAGAAAGGATTCTATTTTGTGAAAAGACATGGTTCGCATACTACAAGGAGGACCATGGACATTTGATGGTCGACTAATCATATTGAAAGATTGGAAGCCAGATTCGGTTTGCGAGAGGGATGTGTTCACTCGGTCTCAGTATGGATCAGATTCCCGAGCTTTCCTGCAGTGTATTGGAGTGTTCCGCTATTGACAAGATTGGCGAGTCTCATTGGGGTGCCAATAAAAACGGATGATGCTACTGCTCATCGAACAAGATTAATGTACACGAGAGTTTTTGTGGATATTAGGGCGGGGCAGGACCTTCCACGTTGTATCGAATACAATGTGTCGTCCAGGAAAGTGATGCAACAGGACCTCGAGTACGAATGGGTCCCTCCGAGCTGCTCGAGTTGCCGATGCTATGGGCATTCCACCAAGGAGTGTAAGGCCGCGTAAATGAGCCTCAGAAGGAAGATGAAGGCCCCTCCATGCACAAGCAGGCGGATCCCTCTGGCTCTGTTGTAGGCGCTGCTGCTAGCGTCCTGTTCCAGCTACAACGATCCCGTCCCAGGCGCCTGAGACGAAGAGAGAGGTCCCTGACACGCGAGGGAAAAGTATGGAGGTAAAACAACGGCAGATGGTGATATTCTCGGCCCAACATGGCGTTAGTACGAGGAGCATGACACCGACCAGTCGTGTATGGACCTGGCATAATAAGGCAATGACAAATCGTGTGGCTTACCAACTTGATCGGGCGCTTGGAAACAGTGCTTGGTTCACTACTTTTCCGCACTCTTTGGCTAAGGGGCTCAATGCAGGTACGAGCGACCACTGTCCTATTATTGTGGACATAGCCGTAAGACCAGTCTGGAAACAAAGACCATTCAAATATACGAACAACTGGCGGTTACAGGAAGGCTACTATAAGGCGGTGGCACGAGGGTTAAACAAAACATTCAGCGGATACCCTCAGTTCCGTCTGGTTCAGAGATTGAAGGCGACCAAGGCGGCTCTGAAGACATGGTGGCAGCATCGGCCCAAGGCCGACCTGGAGGTAAAGGAGGGGGAGCTCCGTTCAGTCCAAAACAAGTTGCAAGGCGATATTCTCAACCCCCTACTGGCGGCCCAAGAAAAATTGCTTTCTGAAGAGGTGAGAATGCTCCGACTTCAACATGAGATCATGATGGCCCAGAGAGCGAAATGCACATGGCTCAAAGAGGGAGATCGTTGCAGCAAATTTTTTTATGATGTGATTAGGGCACGACAACACCACAATAGTATCTCGGGGTTGCTTGGTAAAGATGGACAGCTGGTGGACACACAGACATGCATCCAACAAGAGGCAGTCAGGTACTACTCGGAGCTATATAACCAATCTGATTATATAACTACTTTTCCTCCTCTTGTTTGCAAAAAAATAGTCACCGAATATGGTAACAGTGAACTGCTTGCACCAGTCACTATAAAAGAGATTGAGGCTATCGTCAAGACCGCAGATCCTAATAAAGCCCCTGGACCGAATGGGTTCAATAGTCAATTCTACAAGACTCACTGGGATGATTTGAAGCATCAGGTACTCGAAGTAGTGCAAGATTTCTTCTTCAATGGTCGACTTATGAGGGAGTTGAACCATACGTTCCTTACCTTGGTTCTAAAGACCGAAGGGGCGATGTCTTTATCGGACTTCCGGCCGATTGCTTGCTGTAATTATTTATACAAAATAATTACACACCTCATGTGCAGAAGAATGGAAAAAATCATGCAGGGCCTCATTTCTTGGAATCAAGCAGCATTCATAAAGGGGAGATTTATTTTTGAACATAGCTTGTTAGCCCATGAGTTGGTGAGAGACTTCAACAAAGTTGGAAAAGCAAAAGCCTATCTGAAACTGGATATGCGGAAGGCGTACAACACTGTCAATCGGGAGTTTATCTGCAAATTGATGCTTGATATGGGCTTTGATAGTATTTGTGTTTACAGGGTACGCGAGTGCATCACTACGGCATCATTCTCCGTCCTCATCAGAGGACAACCACATGGATTCTTCCAGAGTAGTCAGGGACTACGACAAGGTGACCCTCTTTCGCCATATTTGTTTACGTTGGTCATGGAATATTTCACTTGCATGATGGATATAGCCCTCCTTAGACGACAGATTCAACCGTTATATAAGAAGGTGGTACCGCATATCACTCATCTAATTTATGCGGACGACCTACTTGTATGATTGCAACCATCAGTAGAAGGCATGACAACTTTAGCCTGGATCATGCAAGAGTTCGGAAGACTATCTGGCTTGCATCTCAACCGAGATAAAAGTCGAGTGTACTTCAATGCTTTATTCAACAGGAAAGAGGAGAGAGTGGCATTACTGGGGGTCGAGAAGGGAGAGCTCCCTGTCTGATATCTCGGTATCCCATTATGTGTCAACTATGCAAGGGATACTGATTGCTCTACTTTGGTAGAGTACACGCAGAGAAGAGTAGAAGGTTGGCAAGCACAATGCCTTTCCTTCGGAGCTGTTATCACTGCTCTCACCATGTATTGGCTACAGGCGCTACTGTTGCCAAGATCCATAATACAAAAAATTGAACGGTTATGTGCGAACTTCTTGTGGAGGGGCGGCATGCACGCAATTGTATGGAACCAACTATGTCGTCTACACAAGGAGGGGGGTCGGACTGCGCTCATTTCACACTCTGCGAGATGTGTCCCGTATGAAGCTTGCATGGAAGTTTGTAACAGGAGGGTCGCTATGGGCTGAATGGATGAACCACCGCTACCTCAAAGGAGAGAACTTTTGGACGTACAAACTGAACAATAATGATTCGGTGACGTTCAAGAGTATTTTACGGCATCGGGCTCACATCAAAGGAGCCATCCGACGGGTAATTGGCAATGGGAGAAGCACAGATCTCTGGCATGATCCGTGGATATCACATCGAAGCCTATTAGAAACGGCAGGGGTTCACTACTCCAGGTAGGCGGACAGGAAGGAAAATGTTGCCTGCCTACTACAAAATGGAAGTTGGCAGCTTGGGCGGCATTCGGCGGCCGCTAGGGTGGCGACGGACATTGGCAAAGTCCCGAGAGGTGATATAACTGCGGATAATAGGTGGGAATGGAGAACTAACCACGCGATGGCGAACACAAGCACAGGGTGCTTCACTTTCAGCTCGTGTTATGAGCTCATGAGGGAGAAACATTCGAGGGAGCACGGAGAGTTCGTGTGGGTTCATGGCCTTTCAAGGAAAATGCAGTTGGTTATGTATCGTCTAATGCTTGGTAGACTATTGACGAAGGATAGACTGGAGAGGTTCGGCGTACAGGTAGATCACAAGAAGTGCGTTCTATGTTGCCAACAAAAGGAATCAATAAACCACATATTCCTGCAATGCTCGTTCACCGCGAAACTACGGGCAGAACAGGATCAGCATATTCGAGGAGGATTCAGCGGTGCACTACCAATAGGAGCGGTCATAGGAAAGATCAATGCCCAGAAAAAGATAGGCTCACTATGGTTCCGGGAGGCTAGGCTTCGATTGGCGGCTACAGTTTGGCACGTATGGAGAGAACAGAACAGGAAAATTTTCGAGGGACTCAGTACCTCTCTTTTTGGTATACTACAAAATATAGAATATGATGTAAAAGAGATGAGATAAGGGGGCGACTTGGGTGATAGACGGATGTATGAGTTGTATTTTTCGCAATTGAAATAAAATTACCTTTATTACAAAAAAGAAAATGTATATATATATATATATATATATATATATATATATATATATATATATATATATATATATATATATATTAAAAAAAAAATATATATATATATATATATATATATATATATATATATATATATATATATATATATATTCAAGGGGGTAAAAAATAAATAAAAAAATATTCAAGGGGGGTAGAACCGTAGAAGACGACTATTGCGAGTCGCTAGGATCCTCCACACACACTTATACCATGAAGACTGCTCTAAAAGTGGTTAGAACACAGTCCCTAAAGTAGCCTGACATGAAGTTGTATAGTTCAAAGGAAACTTCTTAAAGATGAATACTTGTCTTTACAAAGCTATACTCAAGAGGCTACTGATTAAAGATAAACTGATTCGACATGGTGTACAAGTAGACTACAGTTAGGCCTTCTAATTCATTTAGTTCACGAGAGTATAGATCAGATCTTCTCCACATGCACTATGCAGACTACAGTTAGGCCTCAAATACAGGACTTGTGGACTGGAGGAAGAAATTAGGGAGAGAGCATGGAATAGCTCTAAACATTCAGCACTTATGAGGATGCATGATAACTGTTGTTGTTTGGCATATATCGAGGGAAACAAACGATAGGGTATTTGTAAGTGAGCAGATTCAAAGAAACAGTGGTGGGTATTTCTAGGCGATATTCGCCTCCATCTTTCGTACATTGGAAGTAGTCTAGCACCTCCAAAGGAAATTCGTTCGGCTGATTCGAATTTAGGACAATTGGACTGAACCAAAAATTTGACTACAATCAGTTAGTTGGATGTAAAGTTAACAGAGCCAGTTGTTGTAAAGTTATGAAAGCCAGTTGTTCAGCGGACCATCTAAGCAGTCTGTTAGTTCATCAAATATAGTTCCTTAGCTATAATTTCCATGATGATGGGGTGCCTAAGCCACTAGCTAAGCCACCTCCGTCTTTTATAACATTGAAAGTAGTACGGACCTCCAAAGATAATTTGCTTGGATGATTTGAACTTAGGACGGTTGGACTGAACCAAGATTTTGACTATAAGGAGCTAGTTGGAAGTCATGTTAACAAAGCGAGTTGTCCAGGCAACCAACGGGACCGACGTTTGAAAGTGGCCGGCCTAAGCAGTTTGTTATGTCCACCAAATGTTTGTTCTTATGTATAATTTTGGTTATAAAAAGGTATTAAAAATAAGGCGACCATATTCTATCGTTACTGATACCCATTCTATATACCCATTCTACATTGAATTAAAATTAATGGGGATGGAATTCTTAAGCTAATATTTTCATCTATGATTATGAATCTTCAATTCCCAACCTTTTTGACTTTTCCTAAAAAGAACAAGAAGAACGAAATCACCTAGTGATGTCCATAATCTGTACAGACCGGCGGCAACCCTATATCTGACTGTCAACCATCATCCAGATATGTGTGTTTTTCTTTACCTTCTCATTATTCTTCAACTTGTTATTTTTCTTTTGCATAGCTTATTCTTCATGTTTTTTTTACCCTCTTTGTCTCTTCTTCATCATTCTTGTATCCTTTGCAATTGTACTTTTGTTTTTCTTCTATGAGAGACTAAAGAACTTTTCTTCTTCCCATATTCTATGACTTCTTTCTTGCATTGATTGATGACAAAAAAATGAAGATGATCTCCCTTCTATTTTATTATGCCGTGCAACTGTTTTCAGTTTAGATGCTACATGATGGGAAATGAATTGTCATTTCTTCAGACGTATCTTTAATTAGGTCGCCGCCGCACCCCCTCGTCGCCGTGCATCGCTCGCCGCACTAGCCGCCGCCCCTCGCGGCCGCAACAGCAGCACAACCACTATTATTCGATGTGGTATCCCGATGCGCGCACCCCCGCGCGGTCGCGCCTCCGGCCGCGGCCCCACTGCAGCAAGCTCCCTGGCCATCGGCGAACTTCCCGCGCACCACCACGCACCACCCCGGTAGCAATCAGTGCCACAATAACTCGATTTCGACTTTGAAACCAAAATCCCGCTGTGACAAGTCAGAATGCATGTCTCAGAACAACAACTACGTGCGTATTTTCTGGGCAATCCTACCGTAGGATCGTTGAACCGCTTCTTCCATCGCATCTCAGTATATAGATCTGCCCCCACCAAAATTTTTAGCCGTTAATTTTATCGTTTGCTATGTCAAAACTGGCCGCAAAGTTGGACGAATAATTGTGTTTATTTTTCACAGGTTTGTGGAGCCAACTTCGTGGATTTGTTTCTCCGCCGTCGTAGCTTCGTTTGACGCACCACCAGTTATTATGCACGGCTGGTATAACCAACTTCTTGTGATTAAAATTTTATTCTATTGTGAGGTCGTTTGAATGGTTGAATTCGTCGTCAAAGTTGGTCGTCCAAATTCGTAATTTCTAACTTGTAAAATTTCAATTTTGGACCCCAGGCCTCCGGATTCTAATTCAGCCGCCACCAATGGACTCGTGGCGTCGTTCTGCCTTAAATTCATATATAATTTGCTGAGTTTCGAGTAACGTGGCCCCGACACGCATTACGGTGCAAACCGGATCCCACAGTCTGGATCAATGGATCATTTTGAGATTGACTCATCAGAATCCAATTCTGGATATATCGTTGGGTTCGTATCGTCATTCTGGACTCGTTAGCATATACTTTGCTAGATTTAGTGAACTTTGGCTCCGGCACGCATTTTCGTACAAACCCAAAATGCGGGTCAACGGATCATTTTGAGATCGACTTATCGGAATCCAATTTTGGATATACTGTTGGGTTCGTATCGTTATTTTAGACTCGTGGACATATAGTTTCCTAAGTTTAGAGGACTTTTATCCTGACACATTTTTCGGTGCAAAGTGGGTCCGACAGCGGACCACATTTTGACCCAAAATTACCGTTTGCTCTTGTGTCCATAATTGGACATTTGGGTAGTCTATCCTAGCTATTTTTCTTATTTCGAGAACGTTGGTGATGTTTGTTTCAGCATCCGGAAACGTTTGTGGAAGTCCCACTGTTGCTACTTTTATTTGGCTTGAGGATTTTGACTGCAGGACATCATCAGATCATTGCCTCACCCGAGGCAAGTATATCTTGCCACTATGTCATTTCTTTTTGTTACATTTTATATCTTGCTACTTTATTGATGCCTTACAATTGTGCGTCCGAGTATAACTCTGGATGCAACCAATGAGATACGTTGGTCGTTACAGTTAGCCTAGTCCATTAGAGACTATCCATGTACTGCAGAGTGGATAAACTAGTATCTCGCTGGACCCTGACACGTGCTTGGACACGGTGATGTGATACAGAGATACAGGACAAGTACCACCGTATTCGACTGATCATCAGTGCGGCTAGGACGTGCGACGGTATAGTTCATGCTAGATGCTTTCATTATGACATACTAGGCCCCACACTGGGGATTGTGCGTATCGTGGAGTCGACTCGCTCTAGATACATTGGGTGGGGAGGACAATTACTAGACGGAGGGGTTGCTATTGGTATTTGGTGTAGACAGGGAGGCGGTTCGGACGAACCCCACTGCGAGATGATCTCATGTTCGGAGAGTCCCATTCATCGAAAGTTGTTCTCATTGCATTTACACATAGTTGATAGAGTACCCCTGATCTTTATGTATTTCATACCATAGTGGCTTGTATATTATGTACCTTGTTGCATCCCTCTGAGGACCTGGTTTCCTTCCAGGTTGGCTGAGTGGGTTGGCAGAGTTCCTTGTCGGATATTTGTTGAGCACCCACTTCATTGCAGGTATTACTCTTCTTTAGTATGCATGTTTCATTTCTATATTCATACCTGCTTGATTTACATAGTATTTATAGACTCTTTTCCTCTCGAGTCTACTCGGACTAGTATGATTATTGGGCTGCAGACTAGTATTCATATTTCCCTTTCCTTATACTTCAGTTATATGGATTGAGATATAGAGTGATATAGTGATAGTTACACCATTTTAAATAGCTTATACGTATTCGAGTCGGACTAGAGTCTGGTTGAATACGTAGCTGGCCTATGCCACGTGGCTCGGTCCCGCATATTTTGGGACTGGGGCGTGACAGAAGAGGATCTGGTCTAGCGGGCAAAATATGGCGAAAACCATCGAAGGAGGGATGGGGCTCTGTAGAGTCAACGAGGTGATCGATGCCTATTCGGTGAAGCTACGATGGAAACTTAACTCCACGCGTAGTTGTGGAGTGACTATTTCAAGGGAAGACATTTCTCGAGACGACACCCATCGATCGCTATGGCCAACAGTAAGGCTCTCATGTGTGGCGTAGGCTCCTGCGCGGGAGGGAGCTCGGGGAAGGGCATATCCGGCTATGCGTAGGGAATGGAGAGAGCTCGATCATTCATAAAACCTGGGTAGGCGACGGGAGGCTGCTGCCAGTTGATGAGGAGTGTCCTCTGGTCTATATATACCAGGCATGGAAGAAAGGAGAAGGGTGGGACTACGGTCTTCTAGCAAGATGGTTTGGAGAGGGGGTCGCTCAAGAGGTCAGGGAAGGAGGACGCGGGATATCCCGAGGAGAGGGACTCCCTCGAGGGGATGGCGGATGCCGCAGGTCGCTTCACGCTGAGATCGGCATGGGAGACTGTCCGGGTCAAGCACCAGGCGTCCAGGCGACTGGCTGCGGTGTGGGGTCGTCAGTTCCCGTTGAAATGGAGGATCACTCTTTGGAGGACATTGAAAGGTAAACTTCTGACCGATGACGTCATCAAAAGCATAGGATTTGCCTTGGCATCCCGTTGCCACTGCTGTCTTGACGCAGAGGAGGAGACCATCAGTCATGTGTTGTCGGAGGGAGGTTTGGCCTGCGGGGTTTGGGAATGGCTAGGATAGCTATTCGGCGTAACGAGGAGGAGAATGAACATTGTGGATAGTTTGGAGATGTGATGGGCGCCTAATCATAAAGATAAGCCTAAGGTCACGCAGCGGCGGTAGTTTGGGTGTTATGGAAGAACAGGAACAAGAGTAGGTACGAAGGTCGTATTTTCTCGGTTCAAGCGCTCATCTCTAAGGTTACGAGGCAGTACAACAAAGCGAGGAGGGGATTGAGTCCGGCGGTGGGGGCTCAGGAAGGTTGAGCGTGTATAAGGGGTATAGCATTTTGTGAGTTTTTCTTTTGTGCTGTCACTGTTGGGGGTTTGCTTGGTGCTAGCTCATTTTGAACAGAGCCCGACTTGGTTCCCCATTTTGTTGCCCTTCATTTCTTTTTGCTATAATACCGTTCTTTTTTGCTGACATATATATATATATATATATATATATATATATATATATATACTAGTCATAACCCGTGCCCATAGGACATGGTTCATTTAAGGTATTCCCCCTCAAAATCTTGGACCCCCAATTTTAAACGAACAATAATAATTATGAGGCCCCCACTCTCAATAATGCTCATCCACAACCATAATGAGTGCAAACCCCACTCTTTGGATTCCCCATAAAACCCCACTCTCAATAATGCTCATTCCCCATAAAACCCCACTCTGCTCATCCACAACCATTATGAGTGCAAACCCCACTATTTGGATTCCCCATAAAATCCCACAACCGTTGATTCACCAAGATTAAATCCCAACCACTCTTTATCTTGGCACAGTCAGCCATAGGATTCAAAAACCTTTGTGTTTTGTATAATATATATATATATATATATATATATATATATATATATATATATATATATATATATATGTGCCACATTTGTGTTGTATCATTGCGTTATTGCATTATTCAGCAAATTGGTCTTCAACATTATATACTTCTTGTTAGACCCTTAACCACCTCTAAAAAAGTATGGAACGTATCTTACCTATATACCTGATCCCATACTCCACTAATCCCATAATCAAGATAAATACAAAAGTGGGATGCTAAACAGATTAGTTGGCCTAGTTATGAAACCTGATTTCCTCTCACTCTTACTTCAATATAATTAAGATGCACTGCAGAAGGAATGTTTATATCTCTGATCTCCATCACTATATAAAGTTAATAAACATAGACATATCCCAACCTGTAGACCCTATGCCAGCCTTCCACTAATGCCACAACCAAGCCTGGTGAACAAGTTTACATTAGTATTCTACAGATCTTGCCAGATTGAAATTTAAGTAGTATTTTACTTAATTGTTCAAATTGGACCGAAACCCAAACCAACTGTATATTAGGTGAACAAGTTTACATTAGTATATTACTAAACTTGCTCAAAAAAATGCTTAGAAAGGCAGGGGAAAAACAGGGAAGAAAAATAAAATAATAGGCAATGCACAACAATCCTACAGATAAGATGCATGTGTAGATAAATGAAAGATGAATTGACAAGGGGGAAATGAAGATTAGAAAATAATAAGATTTATTATTGAGATGTTGAAGTGACCTTCTCATAAGTCATAACATCCTTCTTGGTGGTTAAAGTTAGATTGTTGATATCAGCATTAAGGCTCAGGTAACGATCCATGGGGAGCAGGATATAAGTCGATGTCAAAGTCATCTAAGTTCTCCACATCAACATTCTGCCAAAAAAATACACTAAATTTAATTTAATACAATATACAATTAAAAATAAGGAAGTAATAAGATTAAAAATAAAATTGAATAAGTAAATAAGATGAAAAATACACTTAAATCTCTCATGAAATTCTAGCAACATTATAAGAAGCAACACATTCAGTGGTTATTTGATATGCTAAAAAGACCATCTAGTAAGTACGCCTTACATACACAGATAAAACTATCCATGAAGGCTAGGAAGCATTACATTTCCAAAATTGGTGTCATATCCATGACAGAAACATAAATATACACATGGCTATGCCACAATCAGTTCTATGTCCATGTCACTGTGGCCATGTGCAATGTAGCATAAACCCAAAAAAGTTCCGAGGATAAAAAAGATAAAAATGGCAATTTTTTTGGTCAAAAGTAATTATTAATAGGTTAAAGTCTACTTGGTTTAAATCCACATGGACGCGATATGCACTTAAATATTAAAGGGGAAAGAACCAAGATTTGCATGTAGAGGTTAATTAAGAGCCGGACATCCGTAGATGGAGCAGTTTACCCATGTGTAAGTGTGAGCGTCACCGGTTTTCATCCGTGCTCCCTCCATGGGTCATCATCATCATCCAAGTCTTCTCCCATAACAATGGGGTCCACTATGGAGCACAATAAAGCTCCATGAAGGAACTGAAAGCATTTTACAACACATCAATCTTCTATTTGGTGCCAAATTCCTAGCCAAAGTATAGCTATAAGCATGAGAGGATCATGTCATAAAACCTATAAAATGAGTTAGCATGCAGTTAAACCTACCTTTTGGATATGTACTTTAAGGTCATGCAACCAAGGAGCAGAGCACCCTCCAATTCCCCTAAACTATAAATAGTCTAGATAAAGAGGTAAGACGGTACAATTTGCTATAGAAAATTACATTTGTTTCTATGACACATGAATACAAAAGGGGAAATAGAATGGGAATCCCATGCAGTCTCTCCGTGGGTGGTTACTCGCAATTAGGCAACCACTCGGAATTTTTTTATTAATCAGTTAGATGCCCAAATACTCAAACGAATAATTACGGACTAATCCTTTCCTAGAACATTGTGTATGAGTGCGTGTGCACACACCTTTTTGGTCAATTAATTTTGGTAAAGTGTTAGAAACTTTCGAGTAGTATTGACATCATTTATGTTAAGTTGTGGTCAATTTTTGCAAATCATTTTACTCATTTTGGAAAGTTCCAGCTGACATTTGCCAATTTTGGCCAGATATAGCTCGTAAATTGACTAGAAAGTAGCCGAGACTTTCAATGTCTGTCAAATAAAGGAATCAGCTAATAGTGGTTTTAAGTGTAGTTGTGGATAGTTTTGGTTCAAATTCAATAAGAAATAGTCGGAACTTGGGCACAATTTTTACTAGCTTCCTACTACTCATCAAAGTTAGCATTTCCCAAACACATGCTAAATAAAAAACCATTTTATTTCATAAAACTAAGTGTGGAAGAAGTGGAGTTTCCATGTTGTTCAAGAGTAATGATTGACATATACATGGGGCATGTTAAGCTCTCCTATGGACATTCCTAGTTTTGATAGAAAGGTAAACCTAAAATAGTAACAAAAACAACGGCAACATTTTCCACCTTTGCTTGTAACAAAGATGGTAGAACTTTTATGAATAAAAGACATCCCAACAATCACGAGCTTGTCTTCTACTCCAAATAGCTGACCTGGGAATAAACTGATGGCTTGAAGTTATAGTTGTACCTTCGTGGTACTTGTCACAACCCATCGTCCGAGCTTGAACAAAATCTTGAACATTGTAGAACTTTTATAAATACAAGACATCCAAACAATTTACATTGAGTTGTATTTTGTATAACCTACTTGGAAAGTAACCTAATATGTCATGAACATGTAGTTGTCTCCATGGTACCTGTCACAACCTCTGGGTTGAGTAAATCTTCAAAACAGTAGCACTTTTATTAATAAAAAACATCCCAACATCCTATTGCTTTACTAATTTGTATTTCGGTCTTTTTCATCAACCAACCAAAATGTACCAAGATGAAGAAATGGAATAACATATAACATAGCCGCTCAGTAGTCCATTAATTTCATATTGACGGTAACACAATTCCTATAAGATATTGTATGAAACTTTTAGCGTTCCTTCTTTTGTGAACTCAAATATGGCATTAAACGTTCAAAAATAATAATAATAACCACCGATTCTCACAAGCATTACCTTTTATGGTACCATGATTCACAATATCGATATCAAACCTTTGCTAATTGGTACCGTGATTCATAATATCAATATCGATTTTGTCTGCAGCGCATCAATTGTCATATTAACGCAAGGGACTGAGTCAACCAAATACTACCCCGATATTAAAACGTTGTATTGCTCAGTGATACAACAACACAGAACCCAAATGTTGCTTCCCACGCATGTGTCGATGCCACAACATCGACTGCCACAACACAGGACACACATGTTGCCTCCCACGCCTGTGTCGATGCCCCAACACCGACTGCTTTGTTCTACAACCAACGCCGACACATGAACTACTCACCAACGACCAAATTGTAACAATACAATACCACCAGGCTTCTTTCAAACCAGCACTAGATCTCAGGCCATGGTAGCAAGATATTATTATTGCAAAGTTTGAACAGAAAAATAAAAAAAAACAAATGTAGAAACAAATAAATCCAAAGATAATTAATTCTTTCTAAACAAAACCTCTGTATGTAACCGTCCTCAACATAGTTTTCTGCACCATTCTCCCCTCTCCCAAATTCACAATTCCTAAAATCCTAAACCTAGAATTTCGTCGAGCCAACGTCCATCAGCTTTCGATTCCGCAGCTCGTCTCCACCGAGTTGGTCGATTGTGGCGGGCGGCCGACTGCCATCGTCCGCGACCTCCGCACCATGATCACGGCCATGAAGAAGCTACATGTCGGCCAACACTTTCATCAACTCCAACAACGACATAGGTCTTTCGACGGGGACTCTCTTGAATAGAAAATTATTAAAAACAAATACAGAAACAAATAAATTCAAAGATAATTAATTCTTTCTAAACAAACCCTCTGTATGTAACGGTCCTCTACATAGTTTTCTCCTCCATTCTTCCCTCTCCCAAATTCTCAATTCCTAAAACCCTAACCCTAGAATTTCGTCGAGCCAATGTCCATCAGCTACCGATTCCACAGCTCTGTCTCGACCGAGTCGGTCGATTGCAGCGGCAGGCAGCTGTCACCGTCCGCGACCTCCGCACCATGATCGCGGCAAAGAAGAAGCTGCAGGTCGGCCGGCACTTTGATATCACCGTCGTCAACTCCAACGCCGTCGTAGGTCGCCTTTCGACGGTGACTCTCTTGATAAAGGCAGTTGAGCCCGCCTATATTTCAAGATCCGTCTCAAAGCTAAAGTTTTCTATCAAGCAACCGATAAATCATCATAAAGAACTAGAATTTCCAAAGAATGGACAAACTTGAGGTACCTATGGCGGTGTTGGAGACGACGACGATGATATCAAAGTATCGGCCGACCCGTAGCTTCTTCTTGGCCGCGATCGTGGAGCGGAGGTCACGGACGGTGACAGCGGTCGGCCGCCACAATCGACTGATCCGGTGGAGAAGGAGCTGTGGAATCAGCAGCTGTTAGAAATTGGGTCGACGAAATTCTAGGATTAGGGTTTTAGGAATTGTGAAATTGGAAGAGGAGAGAATGGGAAGAAAACTATGTAGGACCGCTATATATAGAAGGTTTGTTTAGAAAGAATTAATTGTCTTTGGATTTATTGTTTCTACACTTGTCTTTTAATATTTTTCTGTTCAAATTTTGCAAGAAAAGTATTTTGTTACCGTTACATACAGAGGGGTTTGATCTCAAAAAGTACATTTAGAAAGAATTAATTATCTTTGAATTTGTTTAGGCAAATTCAATTAATTTTTTTCAGAATACATTACACATATGGGTTTATATGTTGTATATATCAATCAATATATTATTCAAAATACATTGCACAAAACGTGTCTCTTTCACAATTTGGGTCTATATGTTGTACATCAATCAATAGCAACATCATGAAAGTCCTTAGGCATGACTTTGGGTTCCTCCATCTTCATCATCTTTTCATTGGCAAAAATATCATCTGACGTGCTCTGCATCTTCAAATAGAAAGAAATATATAAGTACAAAAGAGTTCAAAATAGAACCTGAAAAGTCGATTGATAGTATTATGGCTGCCAAAATTTTAGTAGTCATCACTACAATGGGGGCTGCCAAAATTTGATAGAAACTCTCAGTCCTAAGACTGTCAAAATTTTGGTTTGGCAGTCCTAATATTGATATTTTTGATTTATGCAAAATCCCAACGATTCATTAGAGAAATAAATTACCAAAACTTCTTCGGAAGGTTCAGAAATGCGAGATAATGTATTCGGCGAGCCGATAACTTTATCGAATTAATTCTTTATCATCCCCTCTATATTGTTAGAATACATTTTTATTGGAGAATGGCCCAAAGCTTGAGAAGTTTCATCAAAAAACTTTGGAAAATACATGGTTATAGATTCCCCGAAGATTCGCCGGTGATTCACAGGAATGATGGAGATTTGTTAGGGTTTATGAAAATTAGTTTAGAGTTTAGGGATTTGGAAAAGGAAGAAGAAGACCAAAAAGGCAGATGACAATATTTTTATGTATACTTTAGTTTTTGTTGCACCGAAAAAAATTTCAACGACATTTTGGTAATTAATTTTGTTAACATTTGTGCCGCCCCCGAGGAAACTGTGTACTGCTCTTAACATTTGCCATATTTTATAGGCACCTTGTCACAAAGCCCCTATGATTTTTCATGTATCATTTTATCCATCTTAGCAATAGCCAAGATGCAACATAGTTGATAAACTAATGTCTAAAACTAAATTTGATGCGGGACCATCATTTTGGATCAATCCAAACCCATCAAGAATTATATTTTTTGTTTAAATTTAAGTTAGATGTGCCTACTATCCTTTGATATAATCTTTTAGTTTATGTTTGTCTTTATCTTTTTTAAGATTTGGTTTTCTATAAGTAAAGTGTTATGGACCTTTTGTTTAGTAGAGGAAAATTAATTTATAATAAACATTTGAGTTTGAAAAGAGCCAAAGCCTAGTTTTTATCTCTCTGCTAATTGAGTTTGACGTCGCCTTCGCTACCTCACCTTTTGTCACATCCGCGTCCGGTTGATTAGGCACGAGTTGTGAATGCGTCTAGCCTACGTCACAGATTCAACGGTTGTAAACTGTCTAGACCTCAATAGTCGCCAAATATTCAAAGTAATCAATCATGCTCAATCACATAAACTAACAAAACAAGAAACAAAACCCAGCACACACACGATCACCACAGTCCTCCAGTATGGTTTGAGTACATCATACAAATCATAACTCCGATGAAAATTCGGTAGAATTATCATATACATGTCTCATCAATATACATCATATCAAATACATTTGATACATCAAAAGTATCTATCCGAATTTGTAAATCTTCCAAATACCATCATCCGATTCGAGATGTTGATCTATGTCCTTCCTCTTAATATGTCAACTATCCAGTCAGAAATTGAACAAAAAGTACATTTATACAAAATATTGAAATACATTTGATACATCAAAAGTATCTATCCGAATTTGTAAATCTTCCAAATACCATCATCCGATTCGAGGTGTTGATCCATGTCCTCCCCTAATATATCAACTATCCAGTCAGGACTTGAACAAAGTACATTCATACAAAATATTGAACAATACAAAAGAACATAAAATAAATCAGAGAATGATACACCAAATGTTGTAATGGAATGCAACTTGCAACACAAAAGATCATGAGAAACAGACTACAAACAAGAATTAAACACGATTGGCATCTACGTGTTTTGAAATACCGTTTTCAATATGTGGACGGGTGGACTTTTACTCTGATTTGTCCGACTCGGACATACGTGTAGTATATGTCGAACTATTATTCATATTCTCATGGTTTGTCCACATATGTACTTGGCATTCTTCTCCCCCATGATTCAGAAATTATGTCAAACAATATTCAGTTTTGATATCACAATATAGTCACAAATTTATTATTCAGAGTCAAACAAATATCGTGTCAGAATCGAGTCGCAATATAAAACATGACTAGTCAAGAAACAAATGCAGCAATTATAATGTATTGAAAAATATCTTAAATGGAGTACTCGCCTCATGTCCCAAGTGAAAGTTGAACCCAATCCACCAATAGAATATTGAATAATTAGATTTCATTCTAGTTCAAAACCCTATCTATCTTTATTCATTAAATCATATTTCATATTTTATGCTAGAATAGTCCTAACTTTGATTTTCTACATATACAGAATCATGGCCCACACTTTCTTAGTTCCTAGTTTATTTTTTATTAAATCCAAAACCTGTAAAGAAAATTCTAAAAAGATCATCACCTAATAAACCTGGCCCAAAACATTTTCTTAAATTCTCTTCTAAGTCTATTACTTATTCAAAGGACCAACCCAAGTCTACTGTTCATTTGAAACAACCCTTGGACCCACTGAACTAGTCCTAAAATAAATATTAAGATTTCTTTATACATGGACCTAGGCCCGGAGAGCAGACCAGCTGTCAATGTTATTCAGTCTCATTTCCTGTCCCCTCTCTGTGATTTTTTCTTTTTCTTTTTTAAACAACGATCCCACCAAGCTATTAGGGGGGACAGGGAATGGGATTGAATAACAGGGACAGCTGACCTGCACCCTTAGGCCTGACCCAAAGCTATTAATTCAGCCTATATATAAAAATAGCCCAAGGCCCAAAATCAGTTATTATTCATCTCATCTTCTTTTAATTGGTTTTGGTTTCTAAAACATTCTTAAAACGTAAGCCCATGGCCCAAAAGATTTATTAAATGCTCAACTTATTTCAATAGGCCCACAGAATTCTATTATAGCCATCTCTATTATTACTAACATACATAGAAAGAGAAAAGATCAAAGAAACTCACCGAGCTTTGGAAACCGAGGCACTGGACACTCGGCCGAGGCAAGTTTGTCAGAGCCGGAAGGGTTACACGTTGGTGCCTGGCTGCGATGAGGCCGGATCTGCGAGCGGCGGTCGCCGAAGGCTCGACTGGCTGAAACACATTCGTCGGTCAGGGATGGGGTCTGCGGTGATTGAGCGGAGACACCACCAGAGACTGGTGATGCGGTGGGGGCCGATGGAAGATGGCGGCGGTAGCTGTCGACGCTACGTTCGACTGTGGCGAATGCATAGGGGGCGGACGACCGGCGTAGGAGTCGTCTCTCGGTGGGAGTCGTGGTCGGACACGGTGGCGCCTGGAGGAGCTCGGCTCGAGGATACGGTGGTAGAGACTATGTACTTTGGTTTTACTTCATTTTATTTTTCAGACTATGCACCACTACGTAGTACTTTTCTTATTTTAGTCATGCTTCTAGGTTATGTACTTTGGTTTTTCTATTATGGATTTTTGCTATAAAATGTTTTGCACTGCTATGTTTAGATAAAGTGGCAGCAGAGGACATGGATTAACACCTCGAATCGATGCCGCGGCAGTCAGAACTCGGGAACGGGACGGTCCTGAGATTCAAGCAGCCCCTAACCTCCAACTTTTGGAGCGACGGTAGATGGCCTGCAGCTGTGCAAATGCTCCTCAGCTTGGGCTGCTGACAGAGGTGCAACCTTTCGAGCTTCGGCAGCACAATGTCTGCAGTGAACAAGTTCTGAAGCAGAGAACAAAATCGTATTTCCATCACTTGGAGTTTCGGAAGGCTGACGGAGACGGGGAACAGGTCAAGCAGGTTTGGGCAGTACTCCAAATAGATGGATTTTAGAAGCCCAAAGCTCCTTCCCTACAGAGAGAACCTGTAATTGCATATTGCTGCTAGTTTCGTGTTGCTGGATAACCAGAGTCTCTAGACCTTCTAGATGTTCCATCCAGCTAGCCTTTCTCGGATTAGGAGAGTTGAAGGTTTACTCCATGTCGTTGCAGCACTTGATGCAACAATCTTTTAGCTCCACAGTAGGCCATATCCCTTCTTGAGCATTTAGGTAATTGTGTAGGGAGAGAAGTTGAGGTCGGAACACTATGATTAGGTTCATTGTTTGGTACTATAATGTTGTTTCATATATAATGTATTGTTTTCCATGTATCGTCTCCTATGTGTTGTTTCTTCACTCTTTCGTTTGATATGTTACTTCACCGTTTACGGGGGAGTTATACCATTTAGATAAAGTGACAAAGAGGGAGAACACGATAAAAATTATGCAAGATAGTAACCGATGAATTTGCTCACGATTTACGGGGGAGCTTCACATCACTGATACATTCGCATCGTACCATTTTTATTTGCATTGACATATGAACAATTGTTTATCAAATTATCAAAAATGGGAAAATTATTGACCCAAACAATTCATAGTCAACTCGATTTTGATACTCGGCTAAACCATGGTTCGATATAACATAGTACAACACAACATTGAAGATTGTAACATCAAAAGACATTGCTACACACTCACATGACAGGACAAAAATGTAACAGTTTGGTACCGAGTCTTATATATATATATATTGTATTTTGATCTTTATTTTGAGTCTAAATTCGTGTAAACGATGTCGCACTTGCATTCTACAAGACTTGAGCCTATTAGTCTACTCAAATAAACCAAAACCAACTTTTACTTCACAACCCAAAATCAAACCTGAACTCCACAAACTGTCTAGAACCCAACAGAACCATTCTAGAACCAAGGGAGACCGAACTCGGTTCCTAACCAAACGCAGGTCAAATTTGGTCTCTGGGGACTCAGTATTTAGGGTTCCCTAATTTGACTCCTTCACCCTCGAGAACAGGGACTCAACGTTCATATTTTTGAATGTTTGAGGACCGAACTCTGGCCGAGTTCTGTCCCCAGTTCACCCTATAAACACCCATGAGTTCTTCTCATTTTTCATTCAATTCAATCAACTCATTTCTCATTTCCTTATCTATTCTCTCTGAGCTACAACCTTCTCAACTACCAAGAAACTCTCCTAATTAGCATTATAGTGCCAAGTGCGATCTCAGTTAGAAGTTTACAAAAGTTGTAAAAGCTTGGGAATTCAAATTTCACTTTACAAGTGTTGAAGTCGGTGTGCTCTTCGAATCAAACCACGTGGTTGCGGACAGGAACGAAGAAAGTGGTTTGAGTGGCTCGAGTGGCTCAAGGCCTGAACCCTCAAACGCCCTCATGGAACGGAAAATGTGTATGCTGGAAGCGCAACAACGACAGGCCGAGGCCAATCAGCGCCCGAACGAACAGCGTCGACAGCACGTTAAAGACCAGCGGAGACAAGTTAGAGGCACGGCATGTAGTGCCCCGTCCCGCTCAGTCAATCGGAGGAATCGGAACGCTAACGGCGTTTGGACTTAGCCTTGCAACGGCTGCTCGGAGACATCGCTCGGTCGAGGCGACCGCTCGCTCAGGTGGGGTAGTTTCGGTGAACTTGCCTCATATTAGCCTTCACATAATAAATCGCATGTTTTCAACTTGCACAAGTAGGCTAGATAATAAAAGAGACTAATCCACATAGCTAAAGGGAATAATCCCGACGGGTCGAATTGAGTTAGAATATGGAAATGTCCGACGGTCGGCTTAGAGTTGGTGCATGGCGTGCTTTGAAAATGACACTCGATCCTTTGTCCCGTGGCTTGGGAGAAGGAAAGTTGGTTGAGTCGGCGGAGTTATGAACATAAGCCTAAGTCATAGGCGTCGCCCGCATGAATGCTTCATAAAGCATGCACGGTCCTGTCGTCCAAGGCTTGGCATAGCCTTGGCTTGCCCCATGAGTTAAGTTGCGTTGCACAGCTTGTGCCATAAGTCTAGGCACCCAAATGACTTGGTCGTTTAAAGTTGAACGCGTGCACGGCACGTTCCATCGAGGCAAGGCTTGACGCGGCCTTTGCTCGTTAAGTTGTAGGCTTGAGTAAGTTAGGCAAAGTTATGTCGGTCGACCTAAGTCATTCCAAGTACTGTCCCGCTCATTCTGCGGTTGTCAGGTTAAATAGTCCCACGATCCCAAGGCCCGTCATATAAAGTATGACTTGGGCGATAGCGTTGCGTAGAACGAAAGTCGGTTTGAGGCACGATGCACGGACCTAGTGTTAAGGTAGGAACCACGGTTGATTTAATGAGTTTTGGAGAAAGGACTATTGAATAGGCATTGAGTTGAATGAAATGTTATGGTAACATGGAAAGAATGCTCGCGACCGTGGGTCGTCGAGGGGTCTCAAATGATAGAAAGAATGCTCGCGACCGTGGGTCGTCGAGGGGTCTCAAATGAGAGAAAGAATGATATTGGTTTGAAAGAGATGGTAACATTGGAAGAGGATGACTGTGTGAGACGTCAGTTTGTGTCGAGTCTTGCATGGTCATTGGACAACTTGTCGACAAGGAGGAGTTTCCACGCGCGACAACCCTGGACGCCATGAGACCGCGGCGTTCCGAAGGGAAACAGGTATAGCCGTAGCTGGACGAACCGCTCGGGTCATTCGGGAACTTTCAGTGGGGCTAGCTACTTGCGCTGAAAGGGTCGCCGAATGGCAAGGCTATAGTCCAGGATAGCTTGTGATGTTAGTGACCAATTCATATAGATGGGTCGGCACGGACGGCAATCCGCGTGTGTGCCTTTGGATTGAGTCTAGTTGAATGTGTGTATGGTTGGAATACAATGTTTGGTCCTAAGATTTGGCATCAACATAGGTGAC